>OV050032.1:201568257-201900757 GCA_920105625.2 Clusia tigrina
TGAGTGAATAGAAACATAGTTTGAAGGAACCGTTCATGATTTGAATGAATACAAACATGGCTTGAATGAATACAAACATGGCTTGAGTGAATAGAAACATAGTTTGAAGGAACCGTTCATGATTTGAATGAATACAAACATGGCTTGAGTGAATACAAACATGGCTTGAGTGAATAGAAACATGGCTTGAGTGAATAGAAACATAGTTTGAAGGAACCGTTCATGATTTGAATGAATACAAACATAGCTTGAGTGAATACAAACATGGCTTGAGTGAATAGAAACATAGTTTGAAGGAACCGTTCATGATTTGAATGAATACAAACATAGCTTGAGTGAATACAAACATGGCTTGAGTGAATACAAACATGGCTTGAGTGAATAGAAACATAGTTTGAAGGAACCGTTCATGATTTGAATGAATACAAACATGGCTTGAGTGAATACAAACATGGCTTGAGTGAATAGAAACATAGTTTGAAGGAACCGTTCATGATTTGAATGAATACAAACATAGCTTGAGTGAATACAAACATGGCTTGAGTGAATAGAAACATAGTTTGAAGGAACCGTTCATGATTTGAATGAATACAAACATGGCTTGAGTGAATACAAACATGGCTTGAGTGAATAGAAACATAGTTTGAAGGAACCGTTCATGATTTGAATGAATACAAACATGGCTTGAGTGAATACAAACATGGCTTGAGTGAATAGAAACATAGTTTGAAGGAACCGTTCATGATTTGAATGAATACAAACATGGCTTGAGTGAATACAAACATGGCTTGAGTGAATAGAAACATAGTTTGAAGGAACCGTTCATGATTTGAATGAATACAAACATGGCTTGAGTGAATACAAACATGGCTTGAGTGAATAGAAACATAGTTTGAAGGAACCGTTCATGATTTGAATGAATACAAACATGGCTTGAGTGAATACAAACATGGCTTGAGTGAATAGAAACATAGTTTGAAGGAACCGTTCATGATTTGAATGAATACAAACATGGCTTGAGTGAATAAAAACATGGCTTGAGTGAATAGAAACATAGTTTGAAGGAACCGTTCATGATTTGAATGAATACAAACATAGCTTGAGTGAATACAAACATGGCTTGAGTGAATAGAAACATAGTTTGAAGGAACCGTTCATGATTTGAATGAATACAAACATGGCTTGAGTGAATACAAACATGGCTTGAACGAATGGAAGCATGGTTTCAATGAAGCCAAACATGGCTTGAAGAAATCCGAACATGGTTTCAATGAAGCCAGACAAAAATAATTAGTTCCTCTGGTGCCGCAGGGAGCAAAGTGCCCCAAACATGGTGTCAACGAATCCAAACATGGTTCTAACGAATCCCATCCTTATTTGAAATCGAAAACAACCGCAGGTTTTTGCAAACGTGACTAGACCCTATGCGGATATCCACTACCAACCAGGCTCCTATATAAATCGCTATCAGATTCTCCCAGTTTTCAAGATTACATCTTCATATAAAGATTGAACACTACATAAGAAATGTTGAACTTTTGACAGCTACTGTTTGACAGATGACAGTACAGGATAATGCAGTGTATTTAACGGCAGTGGCGTCATCTAACGTCAAAGACGGGTAACTCCGCAAGTAGTGGTTCTCATCACAATTTCAATTAAGACCCAACATCTGCCAACAGAGACTCTAATAATGAAGAAGACACAAACGTGACGAGCGTGAATTGATAGGAATGAGTACTAAGGACGAAGATTCGATATGAGTCCTGGGAGTATTTTATTACTCTTGAGAGTGGCATCTTTGGATATGGAGACAGTTCTTAATTTGAGAGTGGACTCTTTAAATGCGAGGTAATATTTTTAATTAAATCTACGAAAATTGCATTCTCCTTGAAGAGAGAATCTGAAGAGACTTCTTAGAAAATAACCCCAAAAAAATTCACACAGAAATAAACGAGATGCCGAACTTCATGAGTGTGTAATTCGTTGCATATCAGTACTTACTGAACTACTTACTGCACTACTTACTGCATTACTTACTACATAACTTACCATGTAATAGCTCGGACTTTAGTTAATAACTCCCCTCCTCGCTTACTTCTTCATGAGTGTGTAATTCATTGCATTCCACTACTTACTGAACTACTTACTCCACTACTTACTGCATTACTTACTACATCACTTTCCATGTAATAGCTCGGACTTTAGGTAATAACTCCCCTCCTCGCTTACTTCTTCATGAGTGTGTAATTCATTGCATTTCACTACTTACTGAACTACTTACTGCACTACTTACTGCATTACTTACTACATCACTTTCCATGTAATAGCTCGGACTTTAGTTAATAGCTCCCCTCCTCGCTTACTTCTTCATGAGTGTGTAATTCATTGCATTTCACTACTTACTGAACTACTTACTGAACTACTTACCTTTCATGAAATAACTCGGGACTACAGTGATTGGCTCCCCTGCACCTTTATTTCCTCATGAGTGAGTAATTCTTTGTATTTCACTACTTACTGCACTACTTACTACACTACTTACTGAACTACTTATTGAACTACTTACTGCATCGCTTTTCATGAAATAACTCGGACTGTAGTAAATGACTCCCCTCCCAGCTTACTCCCTCCTACTTTCCAGGTATGTAAAATTTTAAACAATACTCAAGGAAACCGACGACGACAGAACTGATCCAACAATGATGTCCAGAGACAATTATAAATGGTTGATAGCGATGAAACCAATCACCAAAAATGACTCCATGAATTAAAGGACCGCAAGTAGCTGAAAAACTGGAGTACCCTACTTCTTAGCTATCAGAACTACTGACAACCCACTCGTATAAAGTGATAGTCACCACATGAAATTCTCCTAGCAGGCGAGATTTCCGACTGGGACGTGCCCACACACACACATACTCGCAGGTCCTAAGAGAGGCTGCTGCACAGCATCACTGAAACGCACTTACTCGTACTCGAGTTAGAGGTGCAGGCAGAGTAGGCACCGCAGCACCTGTGGTACTCGCTGCTGCACGTATGCTCGCTACCAGTAAGCCACGGCCCTCCCTCCATCTAACAACCGTTCCATGACTGGACGTACCTGTTCGCCTGTTCCCCCTGTTCCCTTGTTCCCCTGTTCGCCCCCTTCATGGGGCTAAATGCAAATACCCAAAATTATGACTTGAGCAGATGTTGCGATCTGTGCTCTGCGACAGCCAACCACAACTTTCCCACCATTCAGCAACTCAGTGCAGCCATTCAGAGTAGCAGTCGCCCGCCCCACCACCAGCCACTCCTCGGAGCCACCCTCGGCCAACTGGCCGGCCACACGGACTGCACACCGCTGGCAGCAGACGAATATAATGGCCAGCATAATGTGTCCATTATGCGAAAACAAATGGGGCAATTTTGGGCATAGTGTGTTGTAATGATAACAACTTTCAAAGACCATCAGGCAGCGGCCGGGGGAGTGCTGCAGGTGGATGGGGTGGCGTGGGTGGTGGTGCAGGGAGCACGCAGCGGAAATATATATTGTGGAATGTGAACATTTTAAAATTTCGTTCATTTAAATGAGCACAAATAAAGTGTGAACTCTCACAAAATGGCGTCCATTTAAACAAACGCAGCGAGCGGAGCGAGGGTGGGGGACGTTTTCAGTTCAGTTGGCGGCACAACATGGTCGAAAAGGCACGGACTGGCGAGACCACGAAGATCTCCATGGGAGGCATGAAAAGGCTGCAATAACAGAGCTCAAGAGGCGTGATAAGCTTTAAGGGAGTCTTTTTTTAGACCAGTATAAAATGTGTGTAGTTTTTTTACAAAGGTAAACACAGGATATCAAAGGCTTTATAGAGGGGTGAAATGCTTCACTATGTTACTATAAGAGCTTGTATGAGTTTTTTTAGTCGAGTATGAAATGTGTGTAGGTTTGTTACAAAGGTAACAGCATTGCTTATACACAAGACATCAAAGGCTTTATGGAGTTGACCAATAGCTCAACAATGTTACTATAAGTCTTAGAAAGTGTTTGTACAATGCTTGTTGTTGATGCTTATACAGACAATGTTGTTACAGGGACTGCAAAAACCGATTTTATAGACTGTTTATATACAAAGTATTTACAAATCTTTTAGAGAGAGCTTCTAAAGAGATTGTACAAAGGTTTTACAGAGATTGTACACACTTTTTATAGATACTCTACAAAGTTTTAATAGAGATTGTACAAACTTTTCAGAGAGAATGTACAAAGTTTTCAGAGAGAATGTACAAAGTTTTCAGAGAGAATGTACAAAGTTTTCAGAGAGAATGTACAAAGTTTTTACAAAGATTGTACAAAGTTTTTACAAAGATTGTACAAAGTTTTTACAAAGATTGTACAAAGTTTTTACAAAGATTGTACAAAGTTTCTAAAGAGATTTTACACAATTATTAGAGAGATTGTATAAAGTTTCTGTTGAAATTGTCCAAAGATTTTACAGAGATCATACAAAGTTTCTAGATAGACTTTTCGAAGTCTTGCAGAGATTGTACAGAGGTTTTGCAAATCTTAGTTTCCTAAAGAGATTGTACAAAGTATCTCGAGAGATTGTACACAACTTTTAAAGACACTCTATAAAGATGTAATAAAGATTGTATAATGTTTCCAGAGAGAATATACAAAGTTTCCACAAATATTATGGAAATGTTTAGAGAGATTGTACAGGGGTTCTAGACACATTATACACAATTTTTGCAGAGATTGTACAAAGTTTTTCCAGAGATGGTCCAAAGTTCTTTCAGAGATTGTACATAATTTCTATTAGCATTACAGAATGTGTTTATAGAGACTGTACAAAGTTTTTAGAGAGATAGTAGAAAGTTTCTAGAGAGATTGTACACAGTTCTTAGAGAGATTGTACAAAGTTTCTGTTGAGATTGTCGAAATGTATTAGAGAGATTATGCACAGTTTGTAGAGAGATCATACGAAGTTTCTTGATATATTGTCCGTAGTTCTTGCAGAGATTGTATAGAGTTTACACAAAGCTTATAGAAAGGGTTTTTAGAGAGATTGTACAAAGTTTCTAGAAAGATTGTACACAACTTTTAGAGACACTTTATAAAGATGGAATAAAGATTGCACAACATTTTCAATGAGATCGCAGAAAGTTTTTAGAAAGGATCACAAAGTTTCTACCGAGCTAGTGGCAAGTTTTTACAGAGCTTGTAAATATTTTAACAAACATTATTGTGAGTTTTTGCAGAGATTGTCTAAAGGTTATATAGAGATTCTACAAAATGTTTATAGAGATTGTCCAAAGTTTCCAGAGAGATTCGAAAATAATGTTGTTCATTTGCTTTCACCACTTTTCTCTCTCCGTTCCTCCTTGCTCTGTTTTGCCCAATATTCAATTGAATTTTTGGTTACTTCCAATTTACGTTTCTAAAATCTCTTCACTGGATTAGAACGTGGGTTGTCTGATGCCCCGATGTGTCAAATGCTGTTCAGTCTGCCATGCACACACCATAAACATTTCGGGATTATATCCTATTTCATTTTTGAGGTTATCACTATCAAAGGAAATTGGAATAGTGGGCCCATGGAGGGCCCAAGTTTTATCTAATTCTGATGCTTGTGCTATTTGGGTCTTTGTTTTGCTCTTGCTCTTCATCCGCGTCATCATATTCCATTTTGTTGTTGTTTTTAGCTGTCTTCTTCTTACTAATTATTCCATTTTTTCCTAATTATTCTTATTATTCTTCCTTCGAATTCTTCTGGAGTTCTTGTTCTTCTTCTGAGTCCTCATTTTGTTCCTTATTTTGATCTGAATATGTATTTTTATCTTGTTCTGAATCTAACTCTTAATCAATCTTTTTCTCAATCGTACTCTTAATCTTGTTCTTAATCTGGTCCTAAATCTTGTTCTTAATATTGTTCTTAATCTTGTTCTTAATATTGTTCTTAATATTGTTCTTAATCGTACTCTTAATATTGTTCTTAATCTTGTTCTTAATCGTACTCTTAATCTTGTTCTTAATCTGGTCCTAAATCTTGTTCTTAATATTGTTCTTAATCTTGTTCTTAATATTGTTCTTAATATTGTTCTTAATCGTACTCTTAATATTGTTCTTAATCTTGTTCTTAATCGTACTCTTAATCTTGTTCTTAATCTTGCGCTAATATTACTCTTAATCTTGTTCTTAGTCTTGTTCTCAATCGTATTCTTAATCTTGTTCTTAATCTTGTTCTTAATTGCACTCTTAATTGTACTCTTAATTGTACTCTTAATTCCACTGCCAATTCCACTCTTAACCGTACTCATACTCACACTCGAAATTGCTGCCTGAACTTCAAAACGAGTGTAAAATTAGGTATGAGTGGAATGACTTCAAGCTGAATATAGTCAAGTAGGTCGTTCGGCATTAACGATCACAAAAGCTTCCAGGGGACGCTTCCAAATTCGTATAGGTTTTCTATGGGGAAAATGGGAAGAGTCTCCTAGGAACTGTTTTTTTTGTGTAGTCAGATGATCAAGTAATTCATTGAGTCAGTTCTGGATTTCATCTTCTTTTATTTACTCGTAGGAATTCAAGGCAATAAAAAATCAGTTATGGAATGCCTACTTCAAGATTTCATGATTTGTGTTTCACGATTCGTGATTCGTGATTCAAGATTCGTGATTCATGATTCATGGCCTCGTGATTCATGATTCTTGATTCATGATCTCGTGATTAATGATCTCGTGATTAATGATCTCGTGACTCATGATTCGTGATTCATAATTCGTGATTCATGAATCGTGATTCATGATCTCGTGATTCATGATCTAGCGATTTATGATCTCGGGATTCGTGATTCATGATTCGTGAGTTTCCAACTGACTTATCACTGATCCCTTAAGTAAAATGTTTCCTGGCTCATAGAAACTAAAGCCAATTATTGTGCGGGTCTTTCCCTGACCTCATCCAGCAGATCATTCCACAGGCTCATCAGAAGAAATTTGTGCAAGCAATTAAGTGGTAAAAATACATTGGTGATCGCTTCTAATCCAACGCCAGGATAAGAATGGCTTCCAAAATAGCTTTACTGGTGGACGAGCACGTAATTCGCTCACGTTTCCAGTTGATGATCTTTTATAGAAACGCAGATAAGTAGCTTCAAAGGACATGAGTTCCAAGATGATATGATTAAGACGCGTATGAGGCTTTAGGCATAGTCATACCTACTCAAAGTAAGCGAAGGACCAAAGAGGAGCAATCGTTGAATATATTGAGATGACGAACAAGACTACAAAAAGCACTCGTAAAGCTCCTACGTAGCTGAAAGGATATAAGAGAGACTCACTAAAAGATGCCTCTTAAGGATGTTCAGATATTCACAGGATATTTCAACCGTGTTCCAGAATAGAAGGACTCAATCACCTTTTGAGTAAACTGCAGGCGAGCATTGCAATGACAAATTTCACACATCAAAAGTGTACAAAGTGAAGAGCAGCAAGCCGCATCCTGGCACTGCCCACTAATCCAATAATGCCCTTCCATTATGGTTTCGCGTTATTTATAATCGCGAGGACTTCTCTCTTGGTGAGGGTGCACCTGTTGCCTGGCGGCTAGCTAAATTTGGCAATCGCCATTGTTGTCCTATATCTATAAAAATGTATTTAACTGCCTTTGTGCAGCACACATTTCGCCAGCTCAAGTGTCTCCGTAACTCTGCCAAAGAACAGTAGCGACGCAATCAACCCCCACGGACGTTTGCGTTTGTGTGCGCGCGGTGGTGGTGCACAAAAGGAATACGAGGGCTCGTTTGCACACACAATCAGTGTGGAATAGAATTTTAGAGACGGTCATGCAGACTGTGACAGGGCCACTACAAACACAGCACAGCGTAACACAAGGACTGAGCTAGGAAGGGTGGAAAGAAAGCTTCAGTGTGGAAAGGATTGGGATTGGGATTGAAAAAGGGCAGCGTGTCACAGAGCAATCGAAGAGGAGCCAACACACTCTTGAAGTCTAGGAGGAAATATTCATGATGGCAGTGACTAAAGGAATTGTTATTGGATAGTACGCATAAGTCACAAGTGACGTCATGGGGTCAGCGGGCAGCTCTGTATTGAAGCGAACCAAATAGAGACTGATTCTCCGGAATGAAAGTGTACCAACAAAAGTGTTGAGTGACTAACACGAGTCCTTTATTTTAAGCACTCAAACTTCTCCATAAGCATCCACAGGAACAGGCTGACAAGTGGGAGAGATCAGTGTCTAGAGGAGCGATGAGTGTCTAGTGCCGAGATCAGTGTCTAGAGGAGCGATCAGTGTGCACAGATCATTCACTAGTGCAGAGATCAGTGTCCAGTGGAGCGATCAGTGTCGAGTGGAGAGATCAGTGTTTAGTGGAGAGATCAGTGTCTAGTGGAGAAATCAGTGTCTAATGCAAATATCAGTGTCTATTGTAGATATCAGTGTCTAGAGGAGCGATCAGTGGCTAGTGGAGAGATGAGTGTCTAGTGGAGAGATCAGTGTTTAGTGGATAGATCAGTGTCTAGTGGAGAAATCAGTGTCTAGTGCAAATATCAGTGTCTAGTGCAAAGATTAGTGTCTAGTGTAGAGATCAGTGTCTAGTGGAGAAATCAGTGTCTAGTGGAGAGATCAGTGGCTAGTAGAGATATCAGTGTCTAATACAACGATCAGTGAGGGATCAGTGTCCAGTTGAGCGATCAGTTTCTAGTGCAACGATCAGTGAGGGATCAGTGTCTAGTGGAGCGATCAGTTTCTAGTCCAGCGATCAGTGTCTAGAGGAGCGATCACTGTCTAGTAGAGAGATCAGTGTCTAGAGGAGCGATCAGTGTCCAGCGTAGCGATCAGTTTCTATTGTACCGATCAGTGTCTAGTGGAGTGTCTAGCATAATGATCAGTGTCTACTGGAGCGTTCAGTGCTTAGTCCAGCGATCAGAGTCCAGTAGATCAACATCTTCAGCGATTGATCCTGGGCGGGAATTACCAGTATAAAATTTCAGTGGTGAAATAACTGGTCATGTAAAAGAGTGCTGAGAAATGAAGCGATTCAGGAAGCGGTAATGCTGCCTCGGTTAAAAACTCTTTGAACAGTCATACCTGGAGGATGGATGAAGCAGCCTCTCTTTACATTGCTATCCAATATTTATTCCACTTCGAAAGCACTCAGAAACGAAATGATTCCCTTAATGAAGTCATCCCATTTCTATATACGGAGAAGAGTACTCATTCTTAGCTTGGTCTCCTCCACTTAGGTTGGACACACTAAGCTTCCCAAGTAACCGCAGTTCCCGCGAGGCAATTGATTTCCATCCCAATAAACGAAAGCTAACCTCTCTATTACAGAAGCAATAATGGTGCTCGGAGTGAATTACAAGGATTGCTCTTGACAAGGAAAAGGAAGCATTATCTGCTAGAACTATCATCTACAACTAACTGGAACATGACCAGGTTTCTACCGGAATGACAATGGTTCCCCACGCCTTATTTGGAGGGAACCATTGTGCTGGTTTCTTGTGGCATCACAAGGGGCCTTTAAGTGTGCTTAGATGAGCTGTTGTGGCCCTTTGTGCCTCCTTGGTACTTTAGGACTAATACATAAGTGAACTATCATGAAGACGCCTTCCACTCTAATCTAAGCTAAAAGACTCGTATTTGATGCCATCCAATTGTGAGTAACAACTGCTGGGGAAGCCTCTCTCCATTCTAATCCCAGGTATAAATTTGGAAAGGAAGAAAAACCATCACTGGAATAGATGTGGTGGATTCGTCAAGGAAACAGCGATTATTCTTGTTGGTGTTCCGAAAGTCAGAGGACTGGATGGACTGGACAGATAGCTAAAGGGGTGGATACATGGATAGAGGACTGGTTATATGAATATATGGATAAAGGACTGGATAAGTGAATAGATGCATTTGCGACTGAATATATAGGGAGATGGATACAGGACGGGATATATGGATGCACGGCTGGATAGATGGATAGAAGGATACACTGGATATATGGATCGAAGGACAAACGGGATATATGGATAGATGAATAGACAATAGAATACATCAATTGACGATTGGATATATGGATAAATGGATAGAGGACTCGATAGATGGATAGAGGACTAGATATAAGAGCATACGACTTGATATATGGATAAATAGATTGATGGATAGAGGACTGGATAAATGGATAGACGACTGGATAGATGGATAAATGACTGGGTTGATAGATAGCGGAGTGGATATATAGGTAGATGGATAAAGGATAAGATATATGAACAAATGCATAGACGTCTGGAGAAGTTGATAGATGGATAGAGGACTGGCTATAAGGATAGATGGATATATGGATAGACAACTGGATACATGGATACACGACTGCATAGATGGATAGATGTATATAAGACTGGATTTGTGGATAGAAGGATAGACTGGATAGAGGAGAGGATAGCTGGATAGATGGATATATTGATAGATGGGTAGAGGACTGGATATATGGGAAGATGAACAGGTCTGAATAGATGCATAAAGGACTGGATCGATGGATAGACAACTTGATATATGGATAAATGGATAGATGGATAGACGACTGGGTGGTTAGGTGGATAAAATACTGAATAGATGGATATATACTCGTATATAGAGCACTGAATATATGGATAGATGGATAGAAGATTGGAATTATAGAACTGGATTTAGTGATAGATGGATAGAGGACTGGGTATATGGATAAATGGATAAATGGATTGATGGATAGACGACTGGATAGTTGAATAGACTGGGTTGAGAGATACATGTATAGATGAGTGGATATATAGGTAGATGGATAAATGATAAGATATATGAATAAATGGATAGACGACTGGCTAAGTTGATAGATGGATAGAGGATTGGATAGATGGATATATGTATTGAGGAAACGATATATGGACCGACAAATAGATAGAAGACTGAATAGATTGATAGATAGATAGAGGACAGGATATTTGAATATATGGTTAGAGCACTGAATAGATGAATAGACGACTGGATGGAAATAGAGAATACTGGATAGATGGATAGAACACGGGGTATAAGGACAGATGGATACATGTTTAAACAACTGGATATATGGATACACGACTGCATAGATGGATGGAGGGGGTATATATAGATAGATGGATAGAAGATGGAATAGTTTTATTACTGATATTATTCCTAATTTTTCAACACTTTCAGTTGAACAACGCATTCAGGTGTTTCCGGCAGAGTATTCACCAGCATAGAAGTGCTCGACTATGTGAGATGTCAATGTACCCTGGCAGGTCGCTGGTAGAGTGCCATAACCACACGTACAATAAAACCGCGCAGATGAACGACAAACACGCACACGTACAATGGAAACGGTGGGCCACACAAAAAGCGTCGCTTCTAAACAAACGCGCCACAATAGCGCTCCAACACCCCCACGAGGGCGACTCCGTGCTGCCTGAGACTGCTTATGTACACGCCATTGGCTCGATTGCCTGGCAAGTGTACATGCGCGCTTCTGGCCGTCCGCAGCGGGAGTGGGGGTGCCTGATAAAAATGCGAGACTAGCAGACAGTGGCCATTTTTTATGTGCGACATTTATGCGGCAGCAGTTAGTTGTCAGCAGGGGAGAGGGATGAAGGGGGGGAGCGAGGGAGGCAGAGAGAGGGAGGCTATGCGAAGGATCTGCTTTGCTGGCGTTTGATTTTATTGTGTGTGCTTGGGTGGCTGAGTGTGTAGGTGTGTTGGTGTGTGCTGGTGTGTGCTGGAGCGTGCCTTGGTATTGGGGGTAAGACAGCCAGCAAAGCTTACAATTGGGGGATGCACACAAAAATCCACACACACACATACAAACGGCCACACACACATTCATGGCCCAGTGTAGACTTACTGCTAGTCGAGCAATTTTGGCGGGAACAGGAAGAAATTTGAATTTAAAATTACTTTTAAAATAAAAATAAATGTTCACCTTTGGTGGCTTATCAACGTTTACTTAATTGAGATAAAGAGCCAATGGAAAGAAAAGGACACAAAGCGCAACACAATTCAGAGCCGGAGGCAGCGGCGACAAGGGCGACACAGAGGAAGTGCAGTCAACAATGTCCACAGCCAGTCTCGCACAATAAAACTAAAGATACCGAGACGGTGAACAGAACAGAACAGAACAGAGCAGAGCAGAGCAGAACACAAGCGACCGAGACCGAACAAGAAGAACGTTATCGATAAAGCAAACAAGATCGAAATTATTGAAATGTGTTTACACAAAAGAAACGATATTGAAGCATTTGACAAAAAAGCAGGCAACGCAGGAACAAATGGAGAACACGTGTTGTTCGTCGTGTTGGCAGAACAAGAACAAGATCAGTGAGCAACCCAGTCAGCCAGCGAGCGATTGGGCGAATAAGCGAGCGTGTACTTTGCATGTGGTTGCCAAAGCAAACACAAACAGCGCAGACAAACACAAGGCAAACAAGGGTCTCTGCCGGTGATAAAATTGTGAGAAGACAACAACAAACTACAACAGCACCAACCACACTAGCAACAACAACAACAACAAAAACTAAATTGATAATCTTTATTAAAGTGGAGAAAAAGAAAACTAATAAAAAAAGGGAAAAGTGAAGTTGCAACATTCTGCTGCCTGCCTGCCACAGATAGCAACACTTCCCCTCATACACACACGCTCACACACACACACACACACACACACATGCAAGGCCCGCCACCAAACCCACACAGTTGCGAGTACATTCGTGTGCAAAAGTGTCGCTCAAACCGAGCTGCATCCCCCCCAGCAAAATGGAGAGCGTAACTACAGCAGAGCTGGGTTCTTAAAGAGGCCCAAAACAACAACAATAACAACAACACCAACCAGAAGAAGAAGAAAAATAAGAAGAAGAAGAACAACAACAACCACACTACGCAGAAGAACAACAACCACACTAAACAAAAGAACAACAACACCAAGTAGGAGAACAACATCAGAGAAGAACAACAACAACACCACCAAGCAAAAGAACAACAACAACAACACCAAGCAGAAGAAGAAGAAGAAGAAGGCCAACAACAACAACACGAACAACAACGACAACAACACCTCCAAGCAGAAGAAGAACAACAACCACATCAAGCAAAAGAAGAACAACAACAACACCAAGTAGGAGAACAACATCAGAGAAGAACAACAACAACACCACCAAGCAAAAGAACAACAACAACAACACCAAGCAGAAGAAGAAGAAGAAGAAGAAGACCAACAACAACAACAACGACAACAACACCTCCAAGCAGAAGAAGAACAACAACCACATCAAGCAGAAGAAGAAGAACAACAACACCAAGTAGGAGAACAACATCAGAGAAGAAGAACAACAACAACACCACCAAGCTAAAGAACAACAACAACAACACCAAGCAGAAGAAGAAGAAGAAGAAGACCAACAACAACAACAACGACAACAACACCTCCAAGCAGAAGAAGAACAACAACCACATCAAGCAGAAGAAGAACAACAACAACACCAAGTAGGAGAACAATATCAGAGAAGAAGAACAACAACACCACCAAGCAAAAGAACAACAACAACAACACCAAGCAGAAGAAGAAGAAGAAGACCAACAACAACAACAACGACAACAACACCTCCAAGCAGAAGAAGAACAACAACCACATCAAGCAGAAGAAGAACAACAACAACACCAAGTAGGAGAACAATATCAGAGAAGAACAACAACAACACCACCAAGCAAAAGAACAACAACAACAACACCAAGCAGAAGAAGAAGAAGAAGAAGACCAACAACAACAACAACGACAACAACACCTCCAAGCAGAAGAAGAACAACAACCACATCAAGCAGAAGAAGAACAACAACAACACCAAGTAGGAGAACAATATCAGAGAAGAACAACAACAACACCACCAAGCAAAAGAACAACAACAACAACACCAAGCAGAAGAAGAAGAAGAAGACCAACAACAACAACAACGACAACAACACCTCCAAGCAGAAGAAGAACAACAACCACATCAAGCAGAAGAAGAAGAACAACAACACCAAGTAGGAGAACAACATCAGAGAAGAACAACAACAACACCACCAAGCTAAAGAACAACAACAACAACACCAAGCAGAAGAAGAAGAAGAAGAAGAAGAAGACCAACAACAACAGCACGAACAACAACACCACCAAGCAGAAGAAGAACAACAACCACATCAAGCAGAAGAACAGCAACAAGAACACCAAGCAAAAGAACAACACCACCAAGAAGGAGAACAACATCAGAGAAGAACAATAACCACACCACCAAGCAGAAGAATAACTAATTTTACACGCCTTCATTCATAGAAGAGAAGAGGACAATTCGTATCTGGAAGTTTGGCGTATCGCACTCTTCAGGGAAAGAAATAGTATCACGATTCGGATTCTTCCTGCAATGAATTGTCGCATGTTCTTATATAAATCAAAACACATCCAACAATTCAATGTTCATGGAGGGAAATGATATCTGGAAAATGGCTTTTTCACCAAGAATTGTCGCATGTTCTTACATAAATATAGACACATAGAACAAGTCAATGTTCAAGGAGGGAAATAATGAAGAGAATAGTTTCTTTTTGCCATGAATTGTCGCATGTTCTCTTACACATCTAAACACATACAACAATTGAATATTCATAGAAGGTGTATGGAAATGATATCACGAAAAGGGCTTTCCTGCAATGAGTTATCACAAATATGTATATATAGATAAGCACATAGAACAATTGAATATTTGGAGAATTTAAGAGAGTTGCCATTTAATCCGTCGGCCGATATCTTCGCAGCTGCGCGCGATACAAAAATTGTCTGGCTAAAACCTTCGAACTGCTTTATAGAGTTAAGTTTTAAAGGCAAAGTGAAACTTTTACTTGAGTTCCCGTAGGCAAAATCACACGCTGGAACTGTTTCAATCCCTTTAATGCTTGTATAATTCATTTGAAGGGCTTGACTACAAAGTTTACAAAGACTTTATGGGCAGGAGGACTATTCTGAAATTAAGGAGGTCTTATAACAACATAATGAGGTCTGATGGAAACATAATTTGTACAGGGTGAAAGTGATTAATGCTTTTTCAGAAGTATTTTCCAATTCATAGCTGGCAGACAGTCCAAAGAAGTGGCCACAAAAGCATAGGAAAACCTAAAGACGCATGCTTCTGAGGCCTCTTCTGGCGTGGCAAACAGTCCTACACATGAGACAAGAAAAAGTTGCAAGGTGGCGAATTCCCAAACCTATATTTTGATGCACTCCCCTGTAATCTTCTCTTCATTCTTTCCGCAATCTGGACACGCCCATTTTTGTGATAGATCCATCTAGCTCAGAGTCTACTAGCCAATAGTGAATCACTCAAGATTGTTTTTAATACGATCCTAGCAATGTCCAGGAATGACTCAGCATCGGTTTAAGTTACACAACCCGTCCTCTTCAGTCGTTATTAAGTGAGAAGTCTTTCACTTCAGAGTCTTTCACTTCAGAATCTCTTATTGCAGAATCTTTCATTTGATAGTCTTTCATTTCAGCGTCTCTCATTTCGGAGTCTTCATTTCAGAGTCTTTAATTTCCGAGTCTTTCTTTTCAGAGTAGTTCACTTCAGATTCCCGAGTCTTTCTTTTCAGTCTTTCATTTCGGAGTCTTTCATTCCATAGTCTTTCATTTCATAGTCTTTCATTTCAGAGTCTTTAATTTCCGAGTCTTTCATTTCAGAGTCTTTCATTCCATAGTCTTTAATTTCAGAGTCTTTCATTTCAGATTCTTTAATTTCCGAGTCTTTCTTTTCAGATTCTTTAATTTCCGAGTCTTTCTTTTCAGAGTCTTTCATTACAGAGTCTTTCATTTCATAGTCTTTCATTTCAGAGTCTTTCATATCAGAGTCTTTCATTTCGGAGTCTTTCTTTTCAGAGTCTTTCTTTTCAGAGTCTTTCATTTCAGAGTCTTTTATTTCAGATTCCCTAGTCTTTCTTATCAGTCTTTCATTTAAGATTCTTTCATTCCATAGTCTTTCATTTCAGAGTCTTTAATTTCAGAGTCTTTCTTTTCAGAGTAGTTCACTTCAGATTCCCGAGTCTTTCTTTTCAGTCTTTCATTTCGGAGTCTTTCATTCCATAGTCTTTCATTTCAGAGTCTTTAATTTCCGAGTCTTTCATTTCAGAGTCTTTTATTTCAGAGTCTTTCATTTCAGAGTCTTTCATTTCAGATTCCCGAGTCTTTCTTTTCAGTCTTTCATTTCGGAGTCTTTCTTTTCAGAGTCTTTCATTTCAGACTTTCGTTTCTATCATGTTCTCTCTTGTGTTTAGTATCTCTCATATTCAGTCTGTACCCTATTCAGATTTTCTCCTGTTCAGTTTCAATTCTGCTCAATCCAAATCATGCTCAGTCTCTTTCCTCTTATGTCACTCTCATGTTCATTTCCCTACTCTGTTCAGTCGCTCTCATGTTCATTCACTCTCATGTTCATTCACTCTCATGTTCATTCACTCTCATGTTCATTTCTCTACATTCTTCAGTCTCTCTGATGTTCATTTCTCTACATTCTTCAGTCTCTCTGGTGATCAGTCTCCCTCATGACAACCGGTCAAAAATGCGACTTCAGGTTATTTGGATTACGAGTATCATGATTCGACTTCAGCTTTTTAATCACGAGTATCATGATTCGATTTCAGCATTTTTTATCTCGAGTGTCCTGATGCGATTTCAGTATTTTTGATCACGAGTGTCCTGATGCGATTTCAGTATTTTTGATCACGAGTGTCATGATTCCATGTTAGATTCTGGTAGACTTATATTCCAATTGAATTGAAAAGTAATGGGAACATTTACAACGCATTCCATGAACACAGCCTCAATGAATATATCACTGACTAGAGAGTCAGTATAGCCTGTAGAGAGCTATTAGAGCCAGTAGAGCCAGTAGAACCAGTAGATCAAGTAGAGCCTGGAGAGCGTCAGTAGAGCCTGAAAAGAGTCAGTAGAGCCCGGAGAGTGTCAGTAGAGCCTGGAGACTGTCAGTAGAGCCTAGAAAGAGTCAGTAGAGTCTGGAGAAAGTCAGTAGAATCAATAGAACCAATAGAGCCAGTAGACCCATTAGAGCCAGTGGAGCCAGTAGAGCCAGTAGAGCCAGTAGATCAAGTAGAGCCTGGAGAGCGTCAGTAGTGCCTGGAAACAGTCAGTAGAGTCTGGAGAAAGACAGTAGAATCAGTAGAACCAATAGAGCCAGTAGACCCATTTGAGCCAGTAGACCCATTAGAGCCAGTAGAGCCAGTAGAGCCTGTAATGACCCAGTAGATCAAGTAGAGCCTGGAGAGTGTCAGTAGAGCCTCTAGAGAACCAGTTTCGAGATCTCAATTGCTACCACAGAATAAAAAGTAATCGTAGGAATTTCGGGAATAGAAGCAAAGCAATGTTTCCCAAGAGGAATCACAGCCGAACGAGGAATGCCAACAACCGAGCGAGGAATCACACCAAGACATTGTGTGTTTGAGCGCAAAGTTTCTTCTGCTGTCGCATTGTAAGGAATGCACAGGAACACGCCCAGAAAAGTTCAAGTGTCGCATGAGAAACCGTCAAACAACTTTGTGAACCCTTTCAAGACCGATGTTTATGCACCAGCAGCCTGTTCGTCAAAGAAAAGAAACACAATCCAACTCAGATTCCAATCTCGCGAGTGATACTCGATAATACTCGCTAATTAACCGTAGGTACCTCTCGACAACTCTGGGCTAATACGCCTTATAAAACCGAAGAGGCGAGAAGAATAATAAAGTAAAAATATGGAAGGAAGTTTGGAATGAACGGTCACACCAGCATCTTCTTTCAGAACCATCGTTTCAGTTGGTGATTCCTAATATTAATGATATCACTAAAACGACAAGCAAAGATGATGGAATATATTGCCTTCCAGTGCCCCCATCGAAGACACAACGAAAAGCAAAGATGATGGAATATTATCCTCGAGTATCATCACAACGAAATGCTGATATGGTCAATAACTACAGAGCAAAGCCCACTGCCCAGTTCACCGATGAAAGAACCTAGTGAAAACCTAAGGAAGCTAGTATGGAGAAGATGCCAGAAGGTACTCGTACCTCACCACACTGGTTGCAGTGAAATCAGTGTCATTGCTCGCAACAATGGGCAAGAATAGAATGATTGGAAACCGACCACAAAAGTGGCATTCGCACTCAGTCCCAATTCCCCAGTTGACATTCGCATCCAGTCCCAATTCCCCAGTTGACATTCGCGTTCAGTCCCAATTCCCCAGTTTTCATTCGCATTCAGTCCCAATTCCCCAGTTGTCGTTCGCATTCAGTCCCAATTCCCCAGTTGTCATTCGCACTCAGTCCCAATTCCCCAGTTGACATTCGCATCCAGTCCCAATTCCCCAGTTGACATTCGCGTTCAGTCCCAATTCCCCAGTTTTCATTCGCATTCAGTCCCAATTCCCCAGTTGTCGTTCGCATTCAGTCCCAATTCCCCAGTTGTCATTCGCACTCAGTCCCAATTCCCCAGTTGACATTCGCATTCAGTCCCAATTCCCCAGTTGACATTCGCACTCAGTCCCAATTCCCCAGTTGACATTCGCACTCAGTCCCAATTCCCCAGTTTGACATTCGCATTCAGTCCCAATTCCCCAGTTGACATTCGCATTCAGTCCCAATTCCCCAGTTGACATTCGCACTCAGTCCCAATTCCCCAGTTGACATTCGCGTTCAGTCCCAATACTATTGTAGGATTGGTCCTTCTATATATATAGAGAGAGAGAGAGATAATGTTCCTTTAGTTTATGGATTCCAAAAGGAAGAACCAATGGTGTCTGAGTACTCGTATGTTTGATGGACGCAATTGCGTTCGAAGACATTTGCCCACAACTGTCCGTCAAGCTACTCAACCCAGTTGATGTCAACAGTAGTAGATGATACGTCGCTGGTTGAAGATTATGCAGTCCTCCACTGCTTAAGGTACTGAGCCCTCAGGTCACCGCTGGCAATTTGTCATCAAAAAGGTTGTTCTTTGGACTTCCCAGAGCTGCCCAGAAGAAGGCACACTTTCCTGGGTGACTACTTTCTTGAGGAGATAAGAAAATAAGCTCCATCAACTGCTTTAAAAAAAGCTCCAAATTGCTGGACTTCTGAAAGGGAATTGGACCTGTGTCTCAAGCGGTATCAATCCGGGCCTTTGTTTGGTCCGCTAAGCCCACCTACCTACCTACTGCACTACACATGGACCCCCATCGCAGATTCATTCTTACACAAAAATCTGGTTTAGATCGTAAACTCTAATTTCATAGCGGACATTTTGCAGGACAGCGTCCAAGTACCATAGAAGAAACTGCAGAGTTGAGCGACACTACTTCCACAACAGTTGTTCACACAAAACTGTTGTCCACAAACCCTTTTTGTACCCTCTTTCTAGTACCACATGGAACCGACTTCTTTGGGGTGACACTTTTCTGCACACCACTGTAGCCAGGCGACAATTTCGAATTGAATTTTCGCGCGCGGTTTTCACACACTCACCGCGCAATAAAACATGAAAAAAATAAGAAAAGAAACTGCAATCGCAACACTTCTTGCACGCCTGCCCAACAACACTCCCGTCCAGCCGCCGCCGCCGCCACCCACAATCGTCGTCGGGCTGAAGGCGACTACACAGCTCTGCACAGGCAGGCAGCATGTCGCTAAGGGTGTCTGCGCTCGTTCGTGCCGTAATCCTCTGCTGCTGGTCGGGGCTGGTCGGGGCTGCTCGTGCGGCGTTCGGGCTGCTCGTTGCGCCGCACCAAGTCGTCACTTCGCCTGCTTCGCTGGTGCGTGCCGCTCGCTCGTTCGCTTGCAGTGCCGGGTAAAATGAAAAGCAGCGCCAGCTTTCGTCAACATTTTCCAATTGTCGCGCACCCGAAGCGGTACATGAGCAGCAGCAGCAGCAGCAGCAGCAGCTCCCGTTCGCAGGATAATAGTAATAATAACCGTTTTTTTCAAATTGCATGTGCTCAGTCAACAAGCGATCAGATCGGAGCGTGAACGTGTCCGCGAACAACGTGTTTCCAAATAGATTCCTTTCCAGTTCAAAGACATTTTTCCGAATTTGTGGTGTTGTTGTTGTGAAAATTTAATTTTGTGAAATATTTTCGAAAATCCTGTGAAGTGAACAGAACAACGCACGCGGAAGGAAGGACGAGTTGTGTGCCCTCGCGCAGGATACCCGCCGATCGCGCTCAAACTGGGTAAGCATGCTGATTGAGTATTTGATTGAGTTGCCATTTTAGTTGTGTGGTTGGATGGGATCTACGGGTCCTTTCAGTGTGATTTTCAGGGTAATATTTAGCAGAGTGCAGCCTCTGAGAGTCACTCTGAGAAGTGTAGAGAAAGGTCCTTTCGACAGTGTGGTTAGAAGTGGTCTTGTGCAGTCAATTTCTTTACAACTCCTGAAGGGAAAGTGTGGTGTGTCTAAGGAAAATGTGATATGTCTAAGGATAATGTAGTATGTCTAAGGATAATGTAGTATGTCTAAGGATAATGTAGTATGTCTAAGGAAAATGTGGAGTGTCTCAGGAAAATGTGGAGTGTCTAAGGATAATGTAGTATGTCTAAGGAAAATGTGGAGTATCTAAGGAAAATGTGATATGTCTAAGGATAATGTAGTATGTCTAAGGATAATGTAGTATGTCTAAGGATAATGTAGTATGTCTAAGGAAAATGTGGAGTGTCTCAGGAATGTCTGAGGAAAGTGTGGTGTGTCTAAGGATAATCTTGAGCGTCTAAGGAATATATGGAGTGTCTAAGGAAAATCTAGAGTGTCTCAGGAAAATGTGGAATGTCTAAGAAAAATGTGTTGTCTCTGGAATATGTGATGCTTCTATGAAAAATGTGATGCTATGACTCCTCACAATCAGAACCGCATACTGCAAGCAAGGATAAAGATACAAGTGTTGGCTGGGGTGGCTAAAATCTTCTCTCAGATTATTCCTTTATTTGTTTAGAAAGGAACTCTATAATCCTGTTCATGTTACATGCGAAAACGGTTCCTAGAGTCACTGAAATGTTGCACTTCATTCCTCGTATTTAAGGTCAGCACTCCCGACCCAAATTGGTGGTATAGCTCCGACGCATCCTTGACGATTTGTAAAGTCCTTGAGATGAGTAAAGTCCTTGACGATTTGTAAAGTCCTTGACGATTTGTAAAGTGCTTGACGATTTGTAAAGTCCTTGACGATTTGTAAAGTCCTTGACGATTTGTAAAGTCCTTGACAATGAGTAAAGTCCTCACCTGATTTTTAAGTCAGAAATAGTGAACTAAACAAAAATGTACCTGAATGTAGGAGAAGAAGAGTTTCGTGGCTTTCGCACCGTCACTGGAGTGACTTCATTTATTTACTCTAAACTGATTTAGATCAGGTATGAAGCAAGTACTCCGTGGACCTGTGCTTTCATCCAGCAACAAAATAAATCTCATCCGTAGGCGTGGCGAAATAATGGAGAGGGTTATAATATATTTGAAATCAGGCTCCTTAATGAACTCTGAGCGTTAACAGCCTGGCAGTGGCATGGAATATCACACAGTGATGGGCATAATACGTCTTTCGGTGATGGGTTTCATATCCTTTTGGTGCTCTAGATAATACTTCATTTGTTAATGGGCACAATACATCGTTTTGGCACAATGGATCTTCTGATGATGGGCATCACAACTCTTTTGGTAATGGGAATCACACTCTTTTGTGCTGGACATCACACTCTTTTGTGCTGGACATCACACTCTGTTGGTGCTGGACATCACACTCTGTTGGTACTAGACACCACACTCTGTTGGTGCTGGACATCACACTCTGTTGGTACTAGACACCACACTCCTTTGGTAATGGGCATCACACTCTGTTGGTGCTGGTTACGATACTTATTTTGGAGCTGGGTCACAATACATCTTTTGGTGATGGACACCATACTCCTATGTTAATGGGCATCACAATGTTTTGGTCCTGGTTAGGATACTTTTTTTGGTGATGGATACCACACTCTGTTGGGTTGGGTATCACACTCTGTGGGTGCTGGTTGCGATACTTCTTTTGGTGATGGACATCACACTCTTTTGTGCTGGACATCACACTCTGTCGGTGCTGGACATCACACTCTGTTGGTACTAGACACCACACTCTGTTGGTGCTGGCTACGATACTTTATTTGTAATGGAGTTCCCGTGATAAACTAACACTTCAATCTGAGCTGGCACCAGAGAACCACTTCGATTGAGTTTGAAGTCACCCCGAGAAATATGCGAGGAAGTGTCCGCGGAACTGGTGACATAGTCAAATAGCATCTGAGTTTACCACGTCACCACATTTTTCTTGAAGTTAAGTCACTCGTCACAAAGTGAAGGCTGGCAAGTGCGCTTCCAGTAATTATCCTGGCATCTTCAATGAACAAGTCTCGCACGAACTGAGTGGTGAAGTTGTTCGGAAATTTTTCACAACGGACCCAACTGGTGGTCTAAGTGGCATCACTGGTTTATTGGTGATGCGCCTCCCCTACCTACCTAGGAAATTTTTCTAGAGTCCTGGATTCACTCAATCGGTTTGAGTTGTTTCATTCGAAGTGCATTTTGTAGGAGAGGTCGCAACTACTTACATATTAGGTCGCTGTAAGATTTGAATGTGAGATTCCTGCTGCCACTCGAGCAGTGCCAATTTTCAGTTTAAGTTGAAGCATCGCTGTGAAACGCTTTTGGTCCATGTCATCATAACAAGTATGCAGGAGTATCACTGGAATTCAGTCTTTGTGAGATATTTAATGCCATTTACCCACAAGAATCCTTTGTTTATGTATTATAGTGTTATAACAGACGTTCTTAGGTATATACCTGGGAGTATATACTTCAACTTATACCTCACGTATTCTTGGTTCCGATCTCCAAGTTTCACAATGGATATATGCGGTCTAAGTGAGAATTCTACCCAAATTTGTACCTTACATATCCTTAGAGTGAGTTTAGAAATGGACCTCTTTATTCTAAGTAAGGATTCTAATCCAATTTGTACCTTTGAGTGAGTTTCAAAATGTACTTCTTTAGTATAAGTAAGGAGTCTAATCAAATTTGTATGTTATATTATCCTTAGAGTGAATTTCAAAAGGGACAACTTCAGTTCAAGTGAGGATACTTGTCAATTGGTACCTCACATATCCTTAGATTGAGTTTCAAAATGTACCTCTTTAGTATAAGAAAGGATTCTACTCAAATTTGTACCTCACATATCCTTAGAGTGAGTTTAGAAAGGGACTCTTCGAACTAATGTGAGGATACTTGTCAATTGGTACCTCACATATCCTTAGATTGAGTTTCAAAATGTACCTCTTTAGTATAAGAAAGGATTCTACTCAAATTTGTACCTCACATATCCTTAGAGTGAGTTTAGAAATGGACCTCTTTAGCATAAGTAAGGATTCTAATCAAATTTGTACCTCACATATCCTTACAGTGAGTTCTATCCTTAGATCGAGTTTAAAAATGTACTTCTTTGGACAAATGTGAGGATGCCACTCAAACTTATGCCTCACTTTTCCTTAGAGTGAGTGTAAAAATGAACCTCTTTGATCTTTTGTGAGGATTCCGCTGAAACTTGCACCTCATTTTCTCTTCAGAGTGAGTTTCAAAATGAATATCTTTGGCCTTTGTAGAGGATTCTACCCTCTTTAGTCTGAGTCAGGATTCCCCCCCAACTTATTCCTCACCTACTCTTAGAGAGAGTTTCAAAGAGACATTTTCGGTTTAGCTGAGGATTTTACCCAAACTTTACCTCAATTATCCTTCAAGTACAAAAGTGGACATCTTCGGCCTAAGTGAGGTTTCCACCCCAATTTATTCCTCACTTTACCATGAGTTTCAAAATGAGGTCTAGACGATGGTCTTTAGTACAACTGTACACGTCTTTGCTATAACCTCGCCTATCCTTGGAATGACTGACATGGATATATTTGGTGTATGTGTGAGGCAGGTGGACTCCACTTGAAAATAGCCTCGATTAAATCCACTTTCAGTTCATGGCAGTTCTCATATTCCATATTTGATTCCTCTCATACTACGCATCAGGAGATGCTTCACCATCAGAAGATGCTTCTCATCCATTCCTAGGACGGTAACAAATTTCCCACTTAATACCGTGAGAAAATGTCATCCTTAAAATCGTTGGAATGCGAGCTTGGCTGGAAGCAGAGCTTAACAGGACTTTAATTAACAGGAAAAGAGATTAAAAGCCGACGTTAGAGTAATTTGTGGAGTGCGAATGTCTGGAAGGAGACCAACCCTTACAAAGTTGGAAAATTATGAGACTCATGATTGGTTCCTTCAGACTTCCAGCTACAAATTGCGGCAACTCGCATCTCGGTTTCTCTCCCGGTGTGAAGAAGTCGTTCTAAATTTGTATGCATAAGTAGGAAGAGTTGAATCTGGAGCTGAGTCACACTGTGGAGTTGAATTAAACTTCAATTAAATCAAAATAGAGTTGAATCACGCTGGAGTCGAATCAAATTGAGTTGAATTAAACTTAAGTTGAATCACACTGCGGAGTTTATTCAAACTTGAGTAGAATCAAACTGTGGAGTTGAATCAAACTGGAGTTGAATCACACTGTGGAGTTGAATCACTGTAGAGTTGAATCATACTTGAGTTTAATTAAATTTGAGTTGAATCAAATTTCAATTGATTCACACTGTGGAGTTGAATCAAACTTGAGTTCAATCACACTGTGGAGTTGAATCAAACTAGAGTGGAATCAAACTGTAGGTGAATCACACTGGAGTTGAATCAAACTGGAGTTGAATCACACTGTGGAGTTGAATCACTGTAGAGTTGAATCATACTTGAGTTTAATTAAATTTGAGTTGAATCAAATTTCAATTGATTCACACTGTGGATTTGAATCAAACTTGAGTAGAATCAAACTGTGGAGTTGAATCAAACTTGAGTTCAATCACACTGTGGAGTTGAATCACTGTAGAGTTGAATCAATACTTGAGTTTAATTAAATTTGAGTTGAATCAAATTTCAATTGATTCACACTGTGGAGTTGAATCAAACTAGAGTTCAATCACACTGTGGAGTTGAATCAAACTGGAGTTGAATAACTCTAGGGTTGAATGGAGTTCAATCACTCAAACTTCAATTGAATCACACTGTAGTTGAATCAAACTTCAATTGAATCATACTGGAATTGAATCACATTAGAGTTGAATCACTCTAGAGTTGAATCACTGCATTCCTGATCGATTCAAATAGGATAAAATCTCTTTTTGTCCACAGGCATTCAATTAGAACTCTTAACAAGGGTCTCTCCCGGCAGTTGAGGCCATTTATCCGAATTAATTCCATCACAGCCCAAATGAGACGAACCAGGCGCCTTCTTTGTATAATTGTGTGAACGCATTTCCGGAAGATTTCACCAACTCTTGGCATGAGTGAGTGTGAAACTACTTTCAGGCATGATATGACGAGGGACAATTCCAAGCCTCTAAGGATAGTCTGTAGTTAGAATAAAGATGATATGCGAGTAGGTAGGAACAGTGAAATGCACTAACATTTTGGTTGAACAGGACTGTGGCTGGTTGTGTGCTTGAAATCTCCTTGAGTACTGTGCAAATAGGTGGAGGTACAATACGAGTAACATAGGAATAAAGGATCTATAACACTTATATTAGGATCTCCTTACAAATTTACGAATTCGAGAATGCTTTTTGGGGGAGCCCACAGTATCGATTCCATGCCAAGGAAGTTTTAGCTTGTATGGCTCAGTGCAAAAGGACTCTCTCGACAATTATTTAGAGGAAGGATTTGCCGATTGAGAGAGAGTAGAGTTTTAAGAGTATCTGAGAGCCTGAATAACCGCAAGGAGCATGTTGTGTAGTGTGTCATTCTAATTCTAAGGTTACTTTAATTGACCTTCCCCCAGAAATTACATTCCTATCGAAGTCCTGCGTAGAATGATGAATATTGCGCCGTGAGTTAGACTAAAGTAAGTTCGTAGCATTCTGAAACTATCAGAGATGAGGCTCCTTGTGGTACGAAAGAGTATTCATATCGCTTGTAGGAGGAGATACTGAAAACTGAACCCGGAAATATGAGCACGAGTATGGAGTTGGGTGAGGAAACTTAAGTCTGTCATACCAGAAAATCCACAATCTCTAAAACTATGTTGAGAATGACTCATTGGTTTTTTGTTTAAGTAAAGAGAAGTCCTTTTTAGAGACCTGTTCCGAGACTGTTAAAAACTTTGTTGAGAATGACTCATTGGTTTTTCTCTAACTAAAGAGAGGTCCTTTTCAGAGACCCATTCCGAGACTGTAGGAAATTATGTTGAGAAACTATGTTCAGAGACCCATTCAAAACTATGTTGACTGCTTATTTTCTAAGCAAAGAGAGGTCCTTTTCAGAGACCCATTCAAAACTAAGTTGACTGCTTATTTTCGAAGCAAAGAGAGGTCCTTTTCAGAGACCCATTCAAAACTATGTTGACTGCTTATTTTCTAAGCAAAGAGAGGTCCTTTTCAGAGACGCATTGCACGACTGTCACAGACTATGCTGAGAGTGACTCACTGGTTATTTCTTAAGTCAAGAAAGGTCTATTCCGAGACTGTCAGACACGTTGAAACTGTTAAAATCCTGAGATAGGTTCATAAAACATTGTTGGGATTAACCAAACCCATTCTTAAGAGCCCCTTCGCATACATATGATGTGTTCTAAGATCCTTCTCTGAGTGTTCTAATCCTTCTCTGAGTGTTCTGATATCCTTCTCTGCTGTGACAGGTCTAAGCCACTAGTACTGTGACTGACTGGGTTTCTTGCATGCTCATGACTCACACAAACAAAGGTCGAAAGTAATTTAGAAGGAAGTGATCAGTTCCTGATTAGATCAGCAGATTGTGGAGCTCGCAACACTCCATGAAGATAACGATTATCAATTAACTCTGTGAAGATAATAACTAATCAATTATGGCACCTTGCAAGTTCTGCCGGAAAGCATTGCGGCTCTGAAGGTTCAGCAAACTAGTCTCACACTTGAGGGTTTAAGACCTCTCCCAGGGTATGATTTCTATTGCTTTATTTTGGTATGACTTTTTTCCTCTTCGAGATGAACACCTGAATCCAATTAATATGAACGCTCCTTCAACGCAAGTGAGAGGACACGTAGAAAAACTTTACAAAATGTGGGAGAAAAAAGAGAGAAGGTGTGTAAATGTGGGTCGGTGGTGCCTTGCAAAATGCGATCACCCTGGGCGTAGATCAAAAGAGGAAAGGATGAAACATTTCCAATTTTTAGGCTCCACCAAAGGCCTTCATTTCGTTCTGGATTTGCTCAATTTAAAGAGCTGATAATCATGAAACACTTCCCAACACTTTCTCACTGTTGCGTCGCGAAGGATTATTTGGGTTCAGGTCAACGAATTACGAACACATTCTGACAAAGCCTTTTCCGGCTTTTGAATATTATTTTCAACATCTTTCAAATTTGATGATGCGATTGAGTGAGGGATATGGAAGGCATTCCAGCAGGACGAACTGGTCAGAAATGGAGAGTCACACTTCCTAAGACATTGCAGCTACTTTTGGGAAATTGCAGGTGAAGAACACGTTTCCAAGAAAGTCCCAAATTTCTAATTGCATCCCAAATTAGGAATAGAAAACGGTCCTTCCTATCTGCGATACTGGGTTTACTCAACTATTTCTTTACTTGTTCCTCCGAAACACTTCCATCTTGAAATATTTCCATCGGGAACTATTTGCATCGGGAACTATTTCCAACTCGACCTATTTCCATCTCGAACTATTTCCTTCGGGAAGTACTTCCATTTCGACCAATTTCCATTTCGAACTATTTCCATCTCGAACTAATTCCATTTCGAACTATTTCCATCTCGAACTATTTCCATCTTGAACTATTTCCATCTCGAACTTTTTCCATCTCGAACAATTTCCATCTCGAACTATTTCCATTTCGAACTATTTCCATCGGGAAGTACTTCCATTTCGAACTATTTCCATCTCGAACTATTTGAATCTCGAACTATTTCCAATCGGGATCCACTTCCATTTCGAACTGTTTCCATCTCGATCTATTTCCATTTCGACCAATTTCCATTTCGAACTATTTCCATCTCGAACTAATTCCATTTCGAAATTTTTCATCCCGAACAATTTCCATCTCGAACTATTTCCATCTCAACGAATTTCCACATGAACTATTTCCATCGCGAACTTTTTCCATCTCGAAGAATTTCCATCTAGAACTATTTCCATTTCGAACTATTTCCATCGGGAAGTACTTCCATTTCGAACTATTTCCATCTCGAACTTTTTCCATCTCGACCCATTTCCACCTCGAACTAATTCCACCGCTAACTATTTCCTTGCCCTAATTTAGCAATCTTTCATCATTGCTGGATTGCTCCTCTTCGAAAAGTGGGCATCATTGTTCAGAAATATAAAGATTGAGGGAAGTTCGTTATCCTTAAGGACAGTTGAAAGTTCTCTTTAGTCCACATACCGCTATGTTATCAATCTGAAGTAGAAACGAAGGTGTTTTTTGATTCGTGGATCAATATCAGACCAAAACTGAGCAACGGTCTTCAATAATCATTTTTTTACATACTTGTAACTCGGTGTTCCACGGGAGTCATGGGTCTAATTTCCCGGGCCTTGGAAAAATAAAGACCGAGTAGAATCTAGTCCAGCAAAGCATAATTTAAAATTCCAGAATCAAAAAATCGAAGGCGAATTGAGGAAGAAAACAATAGACAAGAAAAATGTTGGTCAACTAGGGTCGTCCAGACCCAGAAGAACTAGGACGGAGTGACAAGAAAGCCCCTGAGGCGGTTAAAAACAGGCAAACAGGGAAGCAAAGAATGTTTCCCAACAAGAGAAGAAAAAATAAATAGAAACGAAAATGAAGTAAGGATGAAAACAACAGATAGGGAACAATTTGGTAGACTAAAATTGATATGAGGTTCCACAAAGAAAATACCTAAGAAGAAGTTAGGACAAAAACCGAACAGGAGTAAAATTATTGGCTAACTAAGAATTATATAACGTTCCAGAAACGAAAGAATGAAGAGGAAATGTGAGTGAGAGCAATAGACGAGTAACATCTAAGGAAGCTAAGAATGAGGGTCCAGAAACAAAGGAACTAATGTGAAATGATGGGATAAATATTAGAAGAGTAAAGACAGTCTATCAGAGTATAAAATAAGGTTCCAGAAATAATATAAAAAATATGAAGTGAGGAGATAAATCTTAGAAGAAACAAAATAACTAAGACCAAGTTTGCGGATAAGCCTTAGAAGAGTACAGACAAGGAATCAGACTATGAAAGAAGCTTCCAGAAACAAAGGAACTAATGTGAAGTGAGGGGATAAAGCTTAGAAGAGTTAAGGCAGCCTATCAGAGCATGAGAGAAGCTTTCAGAAACAAAATAACTTAGAAGAAATGAGGGGATAATCCTTAGAAGAGTAAAGGCAGCCTATCAGAGCAAGAGAGAAGCTTTCAGAAACAAAATAACTTAGAAGAAATGAGGGGATAATCCTTAGAAGAGTACAGACAGTCTATCAGCATATAAAATAAGGTTCCAGAAATAAGAAGAATATAAAAGAAGGTTCCAGAAATAAGAGAACTAATATGAAGTGAGGGGATAAACCTAAGACTAGTAAATAGCCAAACAGAATTATGACGGAAGATCTTGGAAACACAAAATTAGGGGTTAACCCTTCGAAGAGTGAAGACAGTCAATCAGAGCATGAAAGAAGGTACCAGAAACAAAGGAACTAATGTGAAGTGATAAAGCTTAGAAGAGTCAAGACAAGCAATCAGACTATGAAAGAAGGTTCCAGAAATAAGGGAATTAATAAGTGCAATGATCTTAGATCTTAAATCTTAGAAGAAACGGAAGAACTAACACCAAGTTTGGGGATAAGCCTTAGAAGAGTAAACACAAGCCATCAGACTATGAAAGAAGCTTCCAGAAACAAAGGAACTAATGTGAAGTGAGAGGATAAAGCTTAGAAGAGTAAAGGCAGCCTATCAGAGCATGAGAGAAGCTTCCAAAACAAAAGAACCTAAATGAAATGATGGGATATAATCCTTAGAAGAGTACAGACAGTCTATCAGAGTATGAAAGAAGGTTCCAGAAATAGTAGAACTAAGACCAATGGAGAGAATAAACCTAGGATAGCCAGCCAGAATATGACAGAAGGTCTTGGAAACAAAAGAGCAAAGGTGATATGAAGAGAACCAATAAATATAGTTGGTTAAATAAGTATGGAAGTAACACTCGACACAAAAGATTCTGGAGCTTTAACTTATTCCTAGCTCAATAAAATTCGACTCATTCATTACGTTCATTTTCAATCAAACTTTCCGTCTTTTGATTCTGGAATCTCATATTATTCCTAGCTACCCATAGTTCTACTCGGGTTTTCTTCTTCCTTTCACTGTGTCCGTCCTTCGATTCTGGAACCTTATTTTGATCTTGTAGTCGACCAACATCATAGGACTGATTAGGCAACTGACCATGAGCACAGTTAGAAACACAATCGAACCAGTGAGAAAACGAACTCCCAGAAATACGAGAAATATTAGTAAATTAGGCATGAACCGCCAGTAGAAGGTCGAAGCTGCCGAGGAGCCAAACTCCGAAGCAGATAAATTGTAGCAGGCAATCAATCTGATATTAAAAAATGTCCTTTTATTACATATCGCACAAGATGAGGAGCTGCACAGACATTCAAATCAGAGCGAATGTGTTTGATGACTTCCAAATTCATGCGCCACTCAGCCCAGAACTCAGCAAAACAGCCTCCTATAATGAACACAATTTGTTTTCCATATTTTGCAGATGCTGCGCGCAAACAGGACCCCACGAAAATTTCGATTTATTCGCCAAAACACATAAAATTGTGAAAATGTGAAACTACAAAATAATTCCAACGACGCAAGCAGAGAAACAATAAAAAACTTAATTAGCAGGACCAGAGACGCGAGCAGCGAGTGCGAGGAGGCAGCCTTGCAGCGCCACACGAACGAGGAACGAGCGAACCCACCGCGAAAACAAGCCCGCCAAGTCCACAGCGCTACGACCGCCGAAAGCACGCTGACAGGAAGTCCAATAACAACATCAGCAGCAGCAGCAGCAGGAGCAGCAATAGCAATAGCAATAACAATGACCAGCATATCCACTTTGCTCCATCAGCATCACCAGCAACAGCAGCAGCAGCAGCAACACCAGCACCAGCACCAGCACCATCACAGCAGCAACAACAACAGCAGCAATAGCAGCAACAATAGCTCCCCACAATTAACCGGATCAGGCATTCTGCTGAATATGACGTCGCCCATGAAACAAACCAGCGCCAGCAAAGGCAATACCAACAACAACAACAACAGCATCAGTATCAGCAGCAGCGCCAACGTCAACGCCAGCAACACACACCACAACAATACGGTCACGAATTTGGCAACCGGCTCACATCCCCACCACTTGGCTATATCAGCGGCATCGCAGCACCATCAACAACACCAACAACAGCAACACCAGCAGCAGCAACAACAACAACAACAGCAGCAGCACAGCACCCAACAAAATGATCACATTAAGCGCCCAATGAACGCTTTCATGGTCTGGTCGCGCGGTCAGCGGCGCAAAATGGCGCAGGATAATCCAAAAATGCACAACTCCGAGATATCGAAGCGTCTGGGCGCCGAATGGAAATTACTAACCGAGGGACAGAAGCGTCCATTCATCGACGAGGCCAAGCGCTTGCGGTAAGTTTCGCTCGACACATTTCTGCTCCCCAAATTTCTGCCCTCACGTTTGCTTTTGTCTTTTTCTGCCACTGTGGTCGTGGTCGTGGTCGTGGCCGTGGACGTTGTTGTTGTCGCTGCGACATTTCTATGTGCAGTGCGCCTCGCAGAAACAATGGCGTCTATTGTTACGCCTCCCCAGGCACAGTTTTGAAAATAATTTCGTGCTTCCATATCTTGGGTAAACATTTCAAATTCGTCGGCAATAAAACATGACTCGCATTTTAAACACTCCACACATTCTGTGCTGGTGTGCGTGTGTGTGTGTGTGTGGCATGGTGGTCGTCCTCCCTCCCTCCCTTCTCCCTCACCCACACGACATTATTTAATTGCAATCTACTTTATTCTGACTTTATTTTTATTCATGCTCAGTTTGTTGTGTGTGAGCCCCACTTCAGAATCGGTGCCAACAAAACGCCCCACAATGAAGCTCAGTTGTTCCCTCTGCTGTTGTTTCCGCCTCAATCTGGGCATCTGAACAGGGTCCCGGTCCTGTCCGAGCTTCGTTCACAGCTTCGATCTTCAATGAACTTTCATCCCCGATTACCAGTTCACGGATACGAGCATTTCCTTCTGCCTCCTTTAAACTCTCTTATAGAGGAAATCTTACAGAGGAGATATTATAGAGGAAACCTTATAGAGGAAATCTTATAGAGGAAATCTTATAGAGAAAATCTTAGAGGAAATCTTATACAGGAAATCTTATACAGGAAAACTTAGAGGAAATCTTATAGAGAAAATCTTAGAGGAAATCTTATACAGGAAATCTTATACAGGAAATCTTAGAGGAAATCTTATAGAGAAAATCTTAGAGGAAATCTTATACAGGAAATCTTATGAAGGAAATCTTAAAGAGGAAATCTTAGAGGAAATCTTATAGAGGAAATCTTAGAGGAAATCTTATAGAGAAAATCTTAGAGGAAATCTTATACAGGAAATCTTATGAAGAAATCTTATAGAGAAAATCTTAGAGGAAATCTTATACAGGAAATCTTATGAAGGAAATCTTATAGAGGAAATCTTGTAGAGAAAATCTTAGAGGAAATCTTATACAGGAAATCTTATACAGGAAATCGTAGAGGAAATCTTATAGAGGAAATCTTATGAAGAAATCTTATAGAGAAAATCTTAGAGGAAATCTTATACAGGAAATCTTATACAGGAAATCTTAGAGGAAATCTTATAGAGAAAATCTTAGAGGAAATCTTATAGAGGAAATCTTATGAAGAAATCTTATAGAGAAAATCTTAGAGGAAATCTTATACAGGAAATCTTATACAGGAAATCTTAGAGGAAATCTTATAGAGAAAATCTTAGAGGAAATCTTATACAGGAAATCTTATACAGGAAATCGTAGAGGAAATCTTATAGAGGAAATCTTAGAGGAAATCTTATAGAGGAAATCTTATAGAGAAAATCTTAGAGGAAATCTTATACAGGAAATCTTATGAAGGAAATCTTATAGAGGAAATCTTGTAGAGAAAATCTTAGAGGAAATCTTATAGAGGAAATCTTATAGAGAAAATCTTAGAGGAAATCTTATACAGGAAATCTTATGAAGGAAATCATATAGAGGAAATCTTGTAGAGAAAATCTTAGAGGAAATCTTATACAGGAAATCTTATACAGAAAATCGTAGAGGAAATCTTATAGAGAAAATCTTAGAGGAAATCTTATACAGGAAATCTTATACAGGAAATCGTAGAGGAAATCTTATAGAGGAAATCTTAGAGGAAATCTTATAGAGGAAATCTTAGAGGAAATCTTAGAGGAAATCTTATACAGGAAATCTTATACAGGAAATCTTAGAGGAAATCTTATAGAGAAAATCTTAGAGGAAATCTTATACAGGAAATCTTATACAGGAAATCGTAGAGGAAATCTTATAGAGGAAATCTTAGAGGAAATCTTATAGAGGAAATCTTATAGAGAAAATCTTAGAGGAAATCTTATACAGGAAATCTTATAGAGAAAATCTTAGAGGAAATCTTATAGAGGAAATCTTATGAAGAAATCTTATAGAGAAAATCTTAGAGGAAATCTTATACAGGAAATCTTATGAAGGAAATCTTATAGAGGAAATCTTGTAGAGAAAATCTTAGAGGAAATCTTATAGAGGAAATCTTATAGAGAAAATCTTAGAGGAAATCTTATACAGGAAATCTTATGAAGGAAATCATATAGAGGAAATCTTGTAGAGAAAATCTTAGAGGAAATCTTATACAGGAAATCTTATACAGAAAATCGTAGAGGAAATCTTATAGAGAAAATCTTAGAGGAAATCTTATACAGGAAATCTTATACAGGAAATCGTAGAGGAAATCTTATAGAGGAAATCTTAGAGGAAATCTTATAGAGGAAATCTTAGAGGAAATCTTAGAGGAAATCTTATACAGGAAATCTTATACAGGAAATCTTAGAGGAAATCTTATAGAGAAAATCTTAGAGGAAATCTTATATAGGAAATCTTATACAGGAAATCTTAGAGGAAATCTTATAGAGAAAATCTTAGAGGAAATCTTATACAGGAAATCTTATGAAGGAAATCTTAAAGAGGAAATCTTAGAGGAAATCTTATAGAGGAAATCTTAGAGGAAATCTTATAGAGAAAATCTTAGAGGAAATCTTATACAGGAAATCTTATGAAGAAATCTTATAGAGAAAATCTTAGAGGAAATCTTATACAGGAAATCTTATGAAGGAAATCTTATAGAGGAAATCTTGTAGAGAAAATCTTAGAGGAAATCTTATACAGGAAATCTTATACAGGAAATCGTAGAGGAAATCTTATAGAGGAAATCTTATGAAGAAATCTTATAGAGAAAATCTTAGAGGAAATCTTATACAGGAAATCTTATACAGGAAATCTTAGAGGAAATCTTATAGAGAAAATCTTAGAGGAAATCTTATACAGGAAATCTTATACAGGAAATCGTAGAGGAAATCTTATAGAGGAAATCTTAGAGGAAATCTTATAGAGGAAATCTTATAGAGAAAATCTTAGAGGAAATCTTATAGAGGAAATCTTATGAAGAAATCTTATAGAGAAAATCTTAGAGGAAATCTTATACAGGAAATCTTATGAAGGAAATCTTATAGAGGAAATCTTGTAGAGAAAATCTTAGAGGAAATCTTATAGAGGAAATCTTATAGAGAAAATCTTAGAGGAAATCTTATACAGGAAATCTTATGAAGGAAATCATATAGAGGAAATCTTGTAGAGAAAATCTTAGAGGAAATCTTATACAGGAAATCTTATGAAGGAAATCTTATAGAGGAAATCTTATAGAGAAAATCTTAGAGGAAATCTTATATAGGAAATCTTATACAGGAAATCGTAGAGGAAATCTTATAGAGGAAATCTTAGAGGAAATCTTATAGAGGAAATCTTATAGAGAAAATCTTAGAGGAAATCTTATACAGGAAATCTTATGAAGGAAATCTTATAGAGGAAATCTTATAGAGGAGATCTTATAGAGGAGATCTTATAGTAAAAATCTTATAGTGGAAATCTTATTGAGGAAATCTTATAGAAAAAATCTCAGAGGAAATCTTCTAGAACAAAGGATTGAGGGGCGTGATGCGAAGAAAGAGAGAAATCAGAGAGAATAAAGATGAGAGTTAGATATAGAGATAGAGAAGGAGAAGCGAGGAGAGAGGAAAATCGAAGACAGAATAAAGATAGAGAGTTAGAGAAAAAAGAGAGTGAGTGAGATAGAGAGAATGAGAGAGATAGAGAATTAGAGACATATTAATAGAGAAAAATATATATATATATATAGTGAGAGATAAAGATTATGAGAGATAAAGAGAGTGAGAGATAAATATAGTGAAAGATAAAGAGAGTGAGAGATAAAGAGTATGAGAAATAAAGATTATGAGAGATAAAAAGAGTGAGAGACAGATATGAATAGAGAGAAATATGAATAGAGTGAGAGATAGACAGAGTGAAACATAGAGAAATAAATACAAATAGAGACAGAAAGAGATAGATCGGGAAATAAAGACAGAGATATGGAAAAGTAGAGACTGAGAGAGATAGATAGAGATATAGAAACAATGGTATATGGAGAAGTAGAGACTGGAGAGAAATAGATAGAGACGTAGAAGCAGAGGTATATGGAGAAGTAGAGACTGAGAGACATAGATAGAGAAATATAGACTGCGCTCGATAGAGAAATAGAGACAGAGATATATCAAGAAGTAGAGACAGAGATAGATATAGAAATAGAGATACCTAGAGATAGATTGAGAACTACAGAGAGAACGAGAAATTTCGATGGAAATAAAGGGAAAACCCGCTGTGGGACATCTTTGGTGCCACTCAACCGCTGTGGATGGAATATTGTTTCAACTCTTCGAGTGAAGTCGAAAAAGTGAATTCGGTGAAGTAGTGAGTGCGTTGTCTCCAGTGGATGTCTTCATTGCAGGTCTCAATATCGAAGTTTCCAGGATGTTGATTATCAAAAAGCCTAAAACTCTTCCAGAACTACTCCGCTTGTGTAGGGATTCAGAATTTAACACGCAGAGGCCATTATATTCACATCCCGAATATTACTCACAGAATAACCAAGTTCCACGTGTAGACACACTTTGCTTCATCCACAAACAGGCCACAGCATTCACAACCGAATTTTGGACGGCTCAATGCACCACTATGACCAAAAGTGCCACAGTCACCGGCAGAAAGAATGAAAGTTGACCCATCTACGCCATCGGGCCGGGTTAATTACAAGGGAATGATTGGTCCAGTGGGAAATAGTCCCTTTAAGAGAGGAGCGAAATCAGACCACCATCCTCAGAGGAAAGTTCCAAGGCTTTACCAAATGGACGCTGGAGCAAATGCGGCGAAGGAGAGAGATTGCTTGAGAGCGGGAACAAGTCACCTAGTCACTGTGGCCACCTTTGGACCTCCTCTGTAGTTACAAAATATCCCAGAGCTTAGAATTCATTAAGAATCCTGAAATCTTCGAGGAGAATTGTCCGTAATTTTTGGCGTCTGTAGGTAATAGTTTCCCAAGTAACAAAGTCTGGTCCAGAGCGAAGGGGATTGCTAACTCTCGTCTAAACACTCGAGACTCCAGAGGAATGCTTAGTTGAGTTCAATGCTATGTTAGGCGGGGATCTGGCAAACCTTACTTACATTACATTACTCTCGGTAGGGAAACGGTAAGATTCGAGGTGACACCAGAGCCAATGAAGATGAGCCCACTCTTAGCTGAAATTCAGTAACACTGCAGAAATCCTTCTCAAGTAGCTCAGCTGGGAGTATACTAAATGATTAATAATACAAAATCACAGGATAGTTCTATAATATCCTTGGCAACTATTCTCTAATGACCCTCTACCTGCTGCCTGGGTTTGGAGTCACTCGCTGGGATCGGAGGCGATGTCACTCTATCAGAATTAGAAGCAAATATTGTCGGACAAGGAAACGTTCTTATCTTGCTTGGGCCCTGGTGTGATCTCATGATCAAGTGTGATCTCATAAGCAAGGATTGACTGAATCGGTAAATTCCTCACACAATATCATACTCCTTAAAAATGCTACGAATATCTCTGACACACACACACATTAACACACCCATACACTCACCTAAACACACCACATACCCATATCCACACACACACACACACACACACACACACACACACGTGCTCAGTGCCTGTGTACCCAGTGTGGCTCTAATCTCCAGCGAACCTCAGAAGTTTTGCATGCATAGTTCCCGGTGTTGACGGCAATTTGTGACCAACACAACAACAACAACAGCAACAACGCGCATAAACGTGTCAATTATGCCGAGTCAATATTTGCGGACCATCGAAAGTGAATCACCACTGCATTGAAGTGAAAGAAACATCACCAGAGCAACAACAACAACAACCACGACGACTTCGTTGATAACAACAAAGACTGGTGTGAAAACCTGGTGAGAGATAAGCAGCCACGCCGGCAACTACGCAACTATCTCGGATCTATTTCTAAGACACGAATGTCAGTTTTCAAGGTTTTCGTTCACACACAAAACCCAAATTGACCATTTTCAATTAAATAGGAAAAGGAGACGAAAGAACGCAAATAAGTGCACGTAAATAAAGTAGAAAACTGAAAGGGCGAGTACGTGCGCGTTGCTCTTTTCTTCGTTGTTTGCCTGCTTTATTTTCGATTTCTTTTTTGCTGTTTTTTATTTATTCATTTTTCTTGTTTTTTGTTTTCTTTTGAATTTCTTTTTTCTTTCTTTTTTTCTTGTAACTTTTTTATTTTTCTTTTCTGTTTTCTTCTTGTTTGATTATTATTTTCTTTTTATTTTATTTTTCTTCTCTGTTCCCTTTTTATTTTATTTTTCTCTTGTTTAATGTTTCAAATGAGTATAATCAGCTAATGGCCACGCCTTCCGCCATTAAAATCAGCTCAAGGTACTCTACCGAAAATGAGCCTAGATATGCTCCTAATGCTGATCATCTGAATTCATCGCCATGGTTTAACTCGCATGCATCTGGAAGAGTGAAGGGTATTTCGAAGTCGGTCTAACCCGGCTTCAGACTTCTCTACTCGTTTTTTCTTCTTATTTTTTTTTTCTATTTGTTTTTCTTGTTGTCTTGCATTTAATTTTAATTTTTTTTCTTCTTGCCCTCCTTTTAATTATATTTGTTTTTGTACTTTTTTTCTTCTTGTCTTCCTTTTAATTTTATTTTCTTTTTACTTTTTTTCTTCTTGTCTTCCTTCGAGTATTATTTTTTTATTTTCTTCTTTTTTCTTTTTATTTTTTTTCTTCTTTTTTCTAATTTTCTTTTGTTTTTTCTTGCTTACTTTTTCTTTTCTTTTTATTGTCTCTTCTTATTTTCTTTTTTTATTTCCTTTCATTTTTTTTTCTTCTTGTCTTCCTTTTAATTTTGTTTTCTCTTTATTTTATTTTTCTGTTCTGTTTTCTACTGTTTTTTCTTCTTCTTGTATTCTCTTCTTTTTCATTATATTTTTATATTATTTTCTTTTTATATTATTTTCTTTTTATATTCTTTTCTTTTTATTTTCCTTTCTCTTTATTTTCTTCTCCTTTTCTCTTCTTTTTTTTATTCTTTTTTTCTTTTTTAATCTTTTTCTCCTATTTTTCTTATTTTCTTTCTATTGTTTTATTTCTCTTTTCTTTTTTCTTTTTATTTACTTTTCTTTTTATTTTCCTTTCTCTTTATTTTCTTCTCCTTTTCTCTTTTTATTTTTTTATTCTTTTTTTCTTTTTTAATCTTTTTCTCCTTTTTTTCTTATTTTCTTTCTATTGTTTTATTTCTCTTTTCTTTTCTTTTTATTTACTTTTCTTTTTATTTTCCTTTCTCTTTATTTTCTTCTCCTTTTCTCTTTTTATTTTTGTATTCTTTTTTCTTCTTTTTTCATCTTTTTCTCCTTTTTTTATTTTCTTTCTATTGTTTTATTTCTCTTTTCTTTTCTTTTTATTTACTTTTCTTTTTATTTTCCTTTCTCTTTATTTTCTTCTCCTTTTCTCTTTTTATTTTTTTATTCTTTTTTCTTCTTTTTTCATCTTTTTCTCCTTTTTTTATTTTCTTTCTATTGTTTTATTTCTCTTTTCTTTTCTTTTTATTTACTTTTCTTTTTATTTTCCTTTCTCTTTATTTTCTTCTCCTTTTCTCTTTTTATTTTTTTATTCTTTTTTCTTCTTTTTTCATCTTTTTCTCCTTTTTTTCTCATTTTCTTTCTATTGTTTTATTTTTCTTTTCTTTTATTTTTATTTACTTTTCTTTTTATTTTCCTTTCTCTTTATTTTCTTCTCCTTTTCTCTTTTTATTTTTTTATTCTTTTTTCTTCTTTTTTCATCTTTTTCTCCTTTTTTTCTTATTTTCTTTCTATTGTTTTATTTTTCTTTTCTTTTTATTTACTTTTCTTTTTATTTTCCTTTCTCTTTATTTTCTTCTCCTTTTCTCTTTTTATTTTTTTATTCTTTTTTCTTCTTTTTTCATCTTTTTCTCCTTTTTTTCTTATTTTCTTTCTATTGTTTTATTTTTCTTTTCTTTTTATTTTCTTTTCTTTTTATTTTTCTTTCTCTTTATTTTCTTCTCCTCTTCTCTTCTTATTTTTTTAATTCTTTTTTCTTCTTTTTTAATCTTTTTCTCCTTTTTTCTTATTTTCTTTTTCTTTTCTTTTTATTTTCTTTTCTTTTTATTTTCTTTTCTTTTTATTTTCCTTTCTCTTTATTTTCTTCTCCTTTTCTCTTATTTTTTTATTCTTTTTTCTTCTTTTTTCATCTTTTTCTCCTTTTTTTCTTATTTTCTTTCTATTGTTTTATTTTTCTTTTCCTTTTATTTTTCGTTTCTTTTTATTTTCCTTTCTCTTTATTTTCTTCTCCATTTCTCTTTTTAATTTTTTATTATTTTTTCTCCTTTTTTCTCCTTTTTATTTTCTTTTTATTGTTTTATTATTTTATTTTTATTTTTGTGTGGTTTTGTGTGTGGGCCTCATTGACGGAGGCGTACGCATTGTTGTTGTTGTTGTTGGCACTGGCCTCCTCCACTCGCTCTCTGTGTCTCCCTCTCTCACTCTCACCCTTACTCACAAAGGTGTGTTTATGGCCGCTTGCTTTACGAGTGCGTGTTTACCGCCGCTTATCTCGCGAGGCCCGGCTCGGGTCGAATCCACTCCAATCCAATCGAAGTGAGTGTGGACGACTGAGGACTGAAGACCGGGCTCCGCGGTTCAATTGTGTGCAGACAATAATTTGTATTATTCGAGTTACGATTAAATTTGAAAGTTGCTCAAGCATGAGAGCAAACAGCCATAAACCACGCCCGGGGGGACGGGGGGGACGGGTCTCGCATTATTTATGGCCGCATCGATAAAAGTGCCTTTCCAATTTTTATGGTTTTCGGACGATTGTGAGCGGCTTCAAAGATTTTATTACACTCGTAAAAATGCACTCTTGCTGTTGTTGTTGTTGTTATTGTTCTTGCACTATCTTTACTCTTTCTTTCTTTCTCTTTCTCTCCCGTTACCGCCTCTACTTGCAGCGCCCTGCACATGAAAGAACATCCCGACTACAAGTATCGGCCCCGTCGCAAGCCGAAGACGCTGAACAAGTCGCCCGTACCGGGCGCTCCACAGAGCGGCGCACAGAAGGAGGCCCACTTGAATGCCGCCGTTCAGCACCTGCAGAATAACACGCACCATGCCCATCAGCAGCAGTCGCCCACTCTGGGTGCCAAATACGGGTTCGGTTCGCCGCTGGAGCTCACGCTGAACATGCCGCCACGCGTTCCAAACGCATTCCCGGCCCTCTCCCACTATCCGCTGGACCCCACCATCGCTCTCGACCTGCAGGCCCGCCTCCAGGCCATGTACGCCGGCAGTCTCTACCATCCGTGGCGCTATTTCGGTTGCACACCTCTGATCAGCCCCGAGACGCCACCGTCGCCGCCCAGCAGCAACGGCACTGGCATCTCGTCGTACGGCTGCATCAAGTCGGCCAAGTCGTCGCCGACCATGTCGCTGGCCGCCCAAGCCCCGCCCAATATCATTTGACCTACTCCGTTGCGGTATGGTGCCGCCGAGCATGCTGTCTAAGCGCAGCACGCGTTACACGCGTTACACGCAGCAACAGCAGCGAACAGCCGCCGTAGCAGGGCCGCAGCAGCAGCAGCGAAACTGGTTTTTAGTACGTAAAACAAAAACGAAACAGTAGTTTACGAGGGTCGTTCGAAAAGTAAGTGGCCAAAAGCGTCGCCAAAAGACACAACACAAAAACCGAGGTCATAGCTGGGGGTTAATTGAAGGTCACACAGTTGAGATGCCACAGTCAGGTGGAGTGGGTTATTAAAGTACGGAGGAGGGGGTTATCAAAGTGATGAGGAAGGGCTATTAAAAAAAAGGAGGATAGCTCCCTATCCGCATCCTTATGCGAAGTTTTGAGTTTATATCCGCATTTCTACGCAGACTTCCGAGGATTTTATGGGGTAGGATTTTGCCGCATATTCCTCGCTTGATCTCCACTCACTTCTTGAACTGTAGCCACATTTGGGAGGGTGCTAACTAGAATTTGTTGAGATTCGCAAACACTATTTGCCGGCTCACTTACACCTCAAGAAGTATATTTGGATACCAAGAGGCGCGTATATCCTTAATAACGTGCCTCAGGCCGCCACCAAGATGAGCTGCTGAAGACAGCTGAGGACATTAACCAAGATGAGCTCCTGAAGACATTAACTAAAACAACTACAAAAGTCACAATACTCACAATAGTCACAATAGTTCCAACTCAGGGCGGAGTACGGCGAGAGTCAGTGCGTTTATTATCCTGGTGTGTTGTTGTAATCAAAACGGAAAGAGTTCAAAGAACCACCACGTCCGAGGATCAGTTAAACCAATAGTTTCCTCAGTGAGGTAAATCAGGGCAGAACACTTGTCGTTGTGTATTCTTCCTCGTCCCATTAGTTCCAGCAAAATGCCAGCAACTCAACTACCCAGTTTACCGTTCCCAATTGTTCCTCTTCCATTATGCCTTTGACCTTCAATATACCAGTGTGACCTTGAGAAATTGTCAGAAGCCAGTACACTTAAATATTTGATAGCATACTTTGGCAGTTGCCTACACTCCGTGCTAGGCCGTGTACTTTTCGAACGATCCTCGTATTTCAGATAGAATGCTTTTACCACTAAAAGGGGCACTTTTGAATTGTACTTTAGTAGGAGAAAATGTGTAAGGAAGAAATTTTGAAGAAATTTTAAACTAAACTAAACTAACCAAGAAAACAAAAGAAAGTCCACTCTCAACGTGAAAAGAAAAAAAAAAAAAGAATTAGAATTGCTGCCAAATTGTAAAAAACAAAAACAAAAAACACACACGCCCCCTGTTAGAGCGGAGGTGTACTACAAGTACTTAAATTCATTTCTAGAGTATTCAATTCTTATCTTAAGTTGCCCATTTCCTTTTGTTGTTGTTGTTTGTAAGTCACTCAAGAGACAGTTTGATTGGAGCCACTCAAAGAGAAAGTTTAATTAAAGTCACTCAAGAGAATTTATTAAGTCACTCAAGAGAAAGTTTAATTAAAGTTACTCAAGAGAAACTTTAATTAAAGTTACTCAAGAGAAACTTTAATTAAAGTTACTCCTGAGAAAGTTTTATTGGAGTCACTCAAGAGAAAGTTTAATTGGAATCTCTCAAGAGAAAGTTTAATTGGAGTCACTCAAGAGAAAGTTTAATTGGAGTCACTCAAGAGACAGTTTGATTGGAGCCACTCAAGAGAAAGTTTAATTAAAGTCACTCAAGAGAATTTATTAAGTCACTCAAGAGAAAGTTTAATTAAAGTTACTCAAGAGAAACTTTAATTAAAGTTACTCCAGAGAAAGTTTTATTGGAGTCACTCAAGAGAAAGTTTAATTGGAATCTCTCAAGAGAAAGTTTAATTGGAGTCACTCAAGAGAAAGTTTAATTGGAGTCTCTCAAGAGAATTTAATTAGTCACTCAAGAGAAAGTTTAATTAAAGTTACTCAAGAGAATTTAATTGGAGCCACTCAAGAGAAAGTTTAATTACAGTCACTCAAGAGAATTTAATTAGTCACTCAAGAACATTTAATTGGAGTCACTCAAGAGAAGATTTAATTGAAGTCTCTCAAGAGAATTTAATTAGAGTCACTCAAGAGAAAGTTTAATTAAAGTCACTCAAGAGAATTTAATTAGTCACTCAAGATAATTTATTGGTGTCACTCAAGATAAAGTTTAATTAAAGTCACTCTACAAAAAGTTTAATTGCAGTCACTCAAGAGAAAGTTTAATTTAAGTCACTCAAGAGAATTTAGTTAGAGTCACTCAAGAGAAAGTTTAATTAAAGTCACTCAAGAGAATTTAATTGGAGCCACTCAAGAGAAAGTTTAATTACAGTCACTCAAGAGAATTTAATTAGTCACTCAAGATAATTTATTGGTGTCACTCAAGAGAAAGTTTAATTAAAGTCACTCAACAAAAAGTTTAATTGCAGTCACTCAAGAGAAAGTTAAATTTAAGTCACTCAAAAGAATTTAATTAGTCACTCCAGAAAATTTAATTGGAGTCAGTCAAGATAAAGTTTAATTGGAGTCACTCAAGAAAATTTAATTAGTCACTCAAGAGAATTTAATTGGAGTCACTCCAGTGAATATAATTGGAGTCACTCAAGAGAATTTAATTAAAGTCACTCAAGAGAATTTAATTGGAGCCACTCAAGAGAAAGTTTAATAACAGTCACTCAAGAGAATTTAATTAGTCACTCAAGAGAATTTAATTGGAGTCAGTCAAGATAAAGTTTAATTGGAGTCACTCAAGAAAATTTAATTAGTCACTCAAGAGAATTTAATTGGAGTCACTCCAGCGAATTTAATTGGAGTCACTCAAGAGAATTTAATTAAAGTCACTCAAGAGAATTTAATTGGAGCCACTCAAGAGAAAGTTTAATAACAGTCACTCAAGAGAATTTAATTAGTCACTCAAGAGAATTTAATTGGAGTCAGTCAAGATAAAGTTTAATTGGAGTCACTCAAGAAAATTTAATTAGTCACTCAAGAGAATTTAATTGGAGTCACTCCAGCGAATTTAATTGGAGTCACTCAAGAGAATTTAATTAAAGTCACTCAAGAGAATTTAATTGGAGCCACTCAAGAGAAAGTTTAATAATAGTCACTCAAGAGAATTTAATTAGTCACTCAAGAGAATTTAATTGGAGCCACTCAAGAGAAAGTTTAATTACAGTCACTCAAGAGAATTTGATTAGTCACTCAAGATAATTTATTGGTGTCACTCAAGAGAAAGTTTAATTAAAGTCACTCAACAAAAAGTTTAATTGCAGTCACTCAAGAGAAAGTTAAATTTAAGTCACTCAAAAGAATTTAATTAGTCACTCCAGAAAATTTAATTGGAGTCAGTCAAGAGAATTTAATTAAAGTCACTCAAGAGAATTTAATTGGAGCCACTCAAGAGAAAGTTTAATAACAGTCACTCAAGAGAATTTAATTAGTCACTCCAGAAAATTTAATTGGAGTCAGTCAAGATAAAGTTTAATTGGAGTCACTCAAGAAAATTTAATTAGTCACTCAAGAGAATTTAATTGGAGTCACTCCAGCGAATTTAATTGGATTCACTCAAGAGAATTTAATTAAAGTCACTCAAGAGAATTTAATTGGAGCCACTCAAGAGAAAGTTTAATAACAGTCACTCAAGAGAATTTAATTAGTCACTCAAGAGAATTTAATTGGAGTCAGTCAAGATAAAGTTTAATTGGAGTCACTCAAGAAAAGTTAATTAGTCACTCAAGAGAATTTAATTGGAGTCACTCCAGCGAATTTAATTGGATTCACTCAAGAGAATTTAATTAAAGTCACTCAAGAGAATTTAATTGGAGCCACTCAAGAGAAAGTTTAATAACAGTCACTCAAGAGAATTTAATTAGTCACTCAAGAGAATTTAATTGGAGTCAGTCAAGATAAAGTTTAATTGGAGTCACTCAAGAAAAGTTAATTAGTCACTCAAGAGAATTTAATTGGAGTCACTCCAGCGAATTTAATTGGAGTCACTCAAGAGAATTTAATTAAAGTCACTCAAGAGAATTTAATTGGAGCCACTCAAGAGAAAGTTTAATAACAGTCACTCAAGAGAATTTAATTAGTCACTCAAGAGAATTTAATTGGAGTCAGTCAAGATAAAGTTTAATTGGAGTCACTCAAGAAAAGTTAATTAGTCACTCAAGAGAATTTAATTGGAGTCACTCCAGCGAATTTAATTGGAGTCACTCAAGAGAATTTAATTAAAGTCACTCAAGAGAATTTAATTGGAGCCACTCAAGAGAAAGTTTAATAACAGTCACTCAAGAGAATTTAATTAGTCACTCAAGAGAATTTAATTGGAGTCAGTCAAGATAAAGTTTAATTGGAGTCACTCAAGAAAAGTTAATTAGTCACTCAAGAGAATTTAATTGGAGTCACTCCAGCGAATTTAATTGGAGTCACTCAAGAGAATTTAATTAAAGTCACTCAAGAGAATTTAATTGGAGCCACTCAAGAGAAAGTTTAATAACAGTCACTCAAGAGAATTTAATTAGTCACTCAAGAGAATTTAATTGGAGTCAGTCAAGATAAAGTTTAATTGGAGTCACTCAAGAGAATTTAATTGGAGTCACTCAAGAGAATTTAATTGGAGTCACTCCAGCGAATTTAATTGGAGTCACTCAAGAGAATTTAATTAAAGTCACTCAAGAGAAATTAATTGGAGCCACTCAAGAGAAAGTTAAATAACAGTCACTCAAGAGAATTTAATTAGTCACTCAAGAGAATTTAATTGGAGTCACTCCAGCGAATTTAATTGGATTCACTCAAGAGAAAGTTTAAGTGGAGTCACTACTCTAAAGGAGTTTCCAGAGAGAATGTCAGGTAAATGCTTATTATATGGTATGGGTATGGGAGAGAGGGGCCTTGGTGAGATTATGAACGGAGAAGTAATCGCTCAGAATACGAAGGCAGAGAAGACATTTGGAAGAAGCTGGGAGGCAAAATCAGGGGACACTAAAGCAATTTTCCTCCGACAACAACAATGCAACCGGAAAGGATCGTAAGTGTAGTAAGGACACTTTAGTCAGAAAGGTTGGAGAGTGTAGTAGGGACACCTTCACACTATTCTGGAATCATGGCAGAATTAATACCAGTATAACAGGACAACTCACTCGGAAAGGATTGAAAGTGTACTAAGGACACTTTCGTCGGAAAGGGTCATAAGTGTAGTAGGGACACTTTATTCGGAAAGGGCTGTAAGTGCGGTAGGGACAGGTTCACACTATCTCGGCATCATGGCAAAATTAGTACCAGGTATAGTCCAAGGGTGGGGCAGAAAGTCTCTACGACATCCAGCCGGATTCTATTCAACCAAATATGTCAGAGTTATCCAATTAAGTTGTTGTCTGCACATGTGACAATTCAATATGAAAGCAGGCTCTGTGTTGAAGCTGTGTTCTGTGGGTCAGGAATACAATCCTTCCCTGAAAAAGGCAGACCGCGCGGTCACCTCTCACTCACTCTATTAGCGAATTATGTGAGAGTGAGTGAGAGGCGACCATATGGCTTGCTGGCGATGAGTGCAGTGAGGGAGTAGTGAGGGAGTAGTGAGGGAGTAGTGAAGGAGTAGTGAGAGAGTAGTGAGGGGGTAGTGAGAGAGTTGGAAAGTCGCCACACTAGAGTATTTTCCTTCAGTGTACTTCCCAATCAGAATCAAATGTCAACAGAAAGACGAGTAGCAAACAAGTTGATTGAGTGTATTGAGTGTATTGAGTGTATTGAGTGTATTGAGTGTATTGAGTGTATTGAGTGTATTGAGAAAGGAAGATGTAAGAAGAGGCTCAGAGAAACTCTCTCAAGTGATGACTTCACCATCCATTACGCTAATCAAGGGGAAGGGGGACTCACATTTGTACTGTGACCGTGAAGGCAATTGAAAGGTTCTTCACAAGATTCATTAGGACACTTTCAGTTGAAGTTTCACGGTCGTCTCCCCCGCCCCCTCTGAGTGTAGTTTTAATTTGATCGCATTATTAGTTATTAAAGTTATTATCCTTGTTTTGCCTTGGAAAGCTTGGCGCGTCCACGCAGCTTGTTGGCCGCCCAAGTTGCGCTTAGTAAATTTTAGTTCCGTAATGTAAAAAAACATTAATTATATTATAAAAATACACAAACAATTACATATTTTAATGTGATATAAGAGAAAAAGAATAAAGCAAAAGAACAAAAAAATTACAAGCCCAACATGTTTTCTGTTTGAAGCACTCCCATTTAGGGGAAGGGTGGGGGTAAATTCATGCTTGTACTATTAGCAGAGGTGCGCCGATAGGTGCTCTGCTCACAAGCAACACTGGCAGGCAGAAGGGGGCTGAATTTTCCCCTAGAGTGGTCGACCTGGAGTCAGAGACTGTGATGGCTCAGATGCGTTTTGCGTGTTGAATGCGTACAAAGACAAAAGACACTCCATATCCAGCCTCCAGATAGAGCGAACACAATGGTGACAAACTCCGGCTCCAGATAGAGTGAGCAAATGATTACAACCTCCAGCTTCCAGATGAGGGAACTCCAAGGCCAACATCGTTGCATATTATACAAATTCTCTCCACAGCAGGAGAGCACAACTTCATTTGCTCTCAACTTTTCCACCTCTCCACCTTCCTACATATTTTTCTGGTCTATGTTCTGGAAACACCCTTCAAATTACACCAGATACACCATGGATCCATCAAGCATCAAAGGTAGATTATCTCCCTTGTGAGGTTCTGCAATTAACCTCGCTTATTTCTCTCTTCCGGGAACTGCCTCTTGGCAATGTTCGTCGCCTGCTTGGCCTTGGAGTCCACATATGAACATTGAACACAGCCGCTGCCCATTCTCCTGGTTCTAAATAGAGGCAGCTTTGTGAACAATGAATTTTATTGAAGGCAGTAATGTTCCGAACGAAAAACTTTCAGCTCTCCTTATGTTTAAATGTTCCTTAAATGGGTTTGAAAATGTCACTGGTGATGGAAAGGCATATTGAATCATGAATCATGGATCGCATGCAGGATTGTTAGCAGAAGGAAGAAGGCTCGAAAATTACAGAGACTAGCGATATTGAGACGGTATTCGTGGATGAGATTTGTTCTGCTACATAGAGTAAAAGTGACTTAGTCAGTCGATGAGTCAGTCAGGCGATGAGTCAATCAATCGATAAGTCGGTCGATCAGTCAATCGATGAGTCGGTCGATCAGTCGGTCGATCAGTAGGTCGATCAACCAATCAGTCAGACAGCCAGTAATTCAATTATTCAGTCCGACAGGCAAGCAGGCAGTCAGGCAGGCACTCATTCGGTCAGTCATTCAGTCAATCAGTCAGTCAATCGAACAGTCAGTCGATCAATAAATCAATCAATCAATCATTCAGACAGGCAGGCAGGCAGGCAGGCAGGCAAGCAGTCAGTAAGTCAGTCAATCAATCAGTCAATCGATCAGTTAGTTAGTCAGTTAGTTAGTTAGTCAGTTAGTGAGTTAGTCAATTAGTCAGTTAGTTAATCAATCAGTCAGTCAGACAGTCAGTCGGTTGCTCGATCGATCAGTCAGTTAGTCAATCAGACAGACAGGCAATATATTGTTCAATACCATTATCGATGGCATCCGCGGATGAGATTTGTTGTGCTACATCAATTAAAAGTGAGTCAGTCAAACAGTTGATCAGTCAGTCAGTCAGTCAGTCAGTCGGTCAATCGATCAGTCAATCAATCAATCAGTCATTCAGTTATTCAGTTAATCGGCTATTCAGTCAGTCAATTAATTAATTAATTAGTTAGCTAGTTAGTTAGTCATTCAATTGGTCAGTCAGTCGATTAGTCAGTCAATCACTCAGTCAGTTGATCAGTCAGTCGATCAGTCAATCAGTAGTTCAACCAGTTAGTTAGTTAGTTAGTTAGTTAGTCAGTCAGTCACTCTGTCAGTCAGGCAGTTAGTAATTGAATTAGTCAGTCAGTCAGTCAAATGCGACTATAGTTATGGTATTCATGGCATTCGTCATTTGAAGATGTATTCTCTACTCTGCAGAAACAGGAATAAGGGAGCAAATACAACAACAACAGGCATAATCTCTGTTGTCAGGAACACATTTCTATACGACTGATCAAAAAAACAACCAGTTGAATGGTGGTATCGTTAGTTCCTTGATAATCTGTCAGCAGTTGGTTGGTGGTCTCGTTAGTTCCCGAGATCTGCAAACAGTCCACAAAAAATGTTGATTGGAATATGATTCAAGTGATAAAAAAGTGCGCTACTTAAGCTATCCTCCTCCGTGATCCTATCTGTTTCCTACATAAGAGTTCTTCCTCAGGTTTTTTTTAGCACTTTCTCACAGTAGTTTATTTCTTTCCCTTTCGCCCACTTTCGTTAGAAATTTTTGTAGTTTTCTTCGAATCTTCCCTTACTCTTTTAAACACACTTTAGATTTTGTAGTCTCCTATTTCTTCAATCGCTAACGCAGAGAGAAAAGAGAAAGTGAGAGAGAGAGAGAGAGAGACATAAACTATCTTTCTTCGTCGTTGCATTGCATGTCTTGTTTGTACGTGTCTCTTTCGCGACTTCTTTCTTGTCACTGCCAACTTCTTCTTTTTTCTGCTTTCCACTGTTTCATTCAGCGATTTGTTTTTCTTTTCTCAGTTTTCTTGTGCGACTTCTTCTTTTCTTCACTCTCTTTCAATAACTTCTTTTTTCTTTCTTCGTTTCAATATGCCCATCACCGCCTTCTTCCTACTTCTTTTCACTCTCTTTCTTTCAATGACTTTTTCCATTTTTTATGTTCCCTCCGTTTCTTTCAATAACTTCTTTTTTCTTTCTTCCTTTCAATATTTCCGTCACCGCCTTCTTCTTTTCACTCTCTTTCTTTCAATGACTTCTTCGGTTTTCTTATGTTCCCTCATTTTCTTTCAATGATGCCTTCTTTATCTTTTCCGAACACTTTCGTTTCTTTGAGTGACTTCTTATGTTTTGTTTTTCTCAGTTTCTTTCAATGAATTTTCTTTTGTTTCTTCTTTTCACTTTATTTCTTTCAATGGCTTCTTCCTTTTTTTGTTTTTCACTGTTTCATTAATCGATTTCTTCTCTTCTTTCACTCTGTTTCTTTCAATATAATCTCCTTTTCCCTTTTCTATTTACTTTGTTTCTTCAGCGACTTCTTGTTTTTTTCACTGTTTCTTTCAAAGTCTTCGTCTTCTTTTCTTTTCACTTCGTATCTATCAATGACTTTTTCTATTTTTTCTATTTTTTCTCTTTGTTCCTTCAAATACTCCTTCTTTCTTCTTCTTTGTCCTTTCTTTAGATTCTTTCAGCGACATCTTCTTTTTCACTCTGTTTCAGCGACATCTTTTTTAACTCTGTTTCCTTCAATAACTTCTTTTTTTTATTTTTTCACTGCTTCATTCAGCGACTTCTTCCTTCTTCTTATCACTCTATCTTTTTCATACTTCTTCTTTCTTCTTTTGTTTTCAATATTTCATTCAGCGACTTCTTCGTTCTTCTTATCACTCTATCTTTTTCATACTTCTTCTTTCTTCTTTCGTTTTCAATATTTCATTCAGCGACTTCTTTCTTCTCCTTTGCACCCTGTTTCTTACAGTGACTTTTTTTCTGTTCTTTTCAACTATTCATTCAGAGATTTATTCCTTCTTCTTCTCACCGTGTTTCTTTCAATGACTTCTTCTTTTTTGGTTTCTTTTCACTCTGTTTCTTTCAGTGACTTATTCTTTCTTCTTCTTTTTAATTTTTTTTAGGCGTTTTCAGCGATTCCTCCTTTTTCATTTTGTTTCTTTCAATAGCTTCTCTTTCTTTTACTGTTTCTTTCAAATACTTCTTCTTTCTTCTTCTTTTAGCTCTTTTTTAGATTCTTTCAGCGACATCTTTTTTTCACTCTGTATCTTTCAATATCCTCTCCTTTTTTTTTACTGTTTCACTCACCGACTTCTTCCTTCTTCTTTTCACCGTGTTTATATCAATGACTTCTTCATTTTTCGTTTCTTTTCATTCTGTTTCTTTCAAAGACTTCTTCTTTTTTCTTTTGTTTTCACTTCGTATCTTTCAGTGACTTCTTTTTCCTTTTTTTAGTGTCTTTAAGGGACTTCTTTTTCTTATTTTTCACTCTATTTCTTTCAATGACTTCTTCCTTCTTCTTTTCTTTTCAATACTTCGTTCAGCGACTTGTTCCTTCTTCCATTCACTCTATTTCTTTCAATGACTTCTTCTTTTCACTGTGTTTCTTTCAATGACTTCTTCCTTCTTCCTTTCACTGTGTTTCTTTCAATGACTTCTTCCTTCTTCTTTTCACTGTGCTTCTTTCAATGACTTCCTCCTTCTTCCTTTCACTGTGTTTCTTTCAATGACTTCTTCCTTCTACTTTTCTTTTCAATACTTCGTTCAGGGACTTGTTCCTTCTTCCATTCACTCTATATCTTTCAATGACTTCTTCTTTTCACTGTGTTTTTTCCAATGACTTCTTCCTTCTTCCTTTCACTGTGTTTCTTTCAATGACTTCTTCTATTTTTTTAAATTTTTAACTCTATTCCTTTCTCATCGCTGTGATTTTCTGGATAATTTTATCGAACTCTCCTCTCCAACTTCCTTGTTTGTGTGGGCTTCAATTTTTTAATTCAATTCCCCTGTCATTTATTTCTCCCACTTCACACATTTCTCTAATTTATTTTTGTTTTCTTTTCAACTCCCTTTCTCACCCCATAACAGAACTATTCTCCAGCAATTTGACAACCTTTACGAATACCTACGAGCATATTAAAAAGGATATAATATTAGGAACCCTCCCCGAGGGTCCACAACAAAGTCAAAAAGTCAAGTAGCACCCTCACCAACAGTGCCCCCTTTAAACCTTCTGTGGAACCGGTCGAAGCATCTGAGTTTTGCTACGGTTTCACTTATCGACATTCCCGCCCCGACCCCAACACAAATTGCCAGCATTGTGGCAGGCAAAATATGCTCACCGTATGAATGAGTAATGCCCTCAGGCCCGAGCTCTCGACACTTCCCATTGCCGCATCGTATCTCCAACGAAGCGCTGATTAATTACAACACTTGTAACCACTCAAAGTACAGACAACAACAACAACAACAACAACGCACTCAACACAGAATACATAACAACAACAACGAACAACAACAACAACAGTAGCAACAACAACAGTAGCAACAACAACGAACAACAACAACAGTAGCAGGAGGAGCAACAAGAAAGAAATAAGCAATGAGCGAAGAAAAAAAACAAAGCGCGCCGGAAAATACGGCGACTGTCAAAGAGTGTTGCCAACTAAATGCATAAAGATAACAAATTACGGAGGAGGGCGCATAAAAATCCACAGCACTGTTTGTTGATGCGTTCATTATTAGGTTAAATTGCAGCAGAGACGGCAGCCAGCCAGCCAGCCGGCAGCAGCCGGCAACGAGGGATGAATCGAGTGTATCATCCACACAGCCAGTGCATGACTGCTAGAGCGTAATTTTCCATAGCATAAACACAGGCGTTTATGCGTACTAAATTGAATTTAAACGCCCACTTGTGTACTCACTCAACTGTGGGATTATGAATTGTGTCTTGTGATGAGGCGACCGAGCGCACGAGCTGGCTGCAGTGGCGTCGAGTGGAGGAGAGACGAGCTCTGTCAGGCTGTGCGGTCGGGCTGGGCTGTGTACGATTGGATTGCGATACGAAGGGATGGTGGGATGCAGATGCGATAGGGGTGAGGATGGGGGTGAGAATGTGGGCGCGCGAGGAAGTGGTGGTATTAGAGCTGATAGAAATATAATGGAAGCGAGCGCGTTTTAAATCCCAAAAGGAAATGTGCTTAAATAAGCAAACAAAAGCGTGTATTAGTGGAGAAGACGTCAAAGAAATTAGCAAGGAATTGCATATTTTCGAGTGTTTGTTTATACAATACACATTTAGGGTAGATTTGCTCTGTGTGGACAATAGTTGCCCACCCGACCGTCCGATGGGAAGCGTGTTTGGAGCATTGTTAATGGATTAGTGTAGTGATTTAAGCAGAGAAACGCTGCAGATGCACACAGGCACACATGGGGCCGCAGGGAGTAGTGAGCTGGTTTTAGGCGATAGGAATCCGGACGGGAGCCCCACCGTATCTCAAGAAGATTTCCACCTACCATCACTGGAAAAAACACACACTACCACACACACATGAAGCAGTAAGTATGAATTTAAAGGACCCCAACTCAGTGCTAAGTTTCCTAATAGAAGACCCTTAACAGGTACATGCTGGAGGAGTTGTTGTTGGTCGAGGTGCATTTTCCCTCTTTGTTTCAAGTACTCATTCATTCAGGTACGAATTTCCTGGCTGCACCTAAAAGTATGCTACACTTTAATAGGACTTTGAATTAATTTTCAAGTGGAGACAATTGGAGTGTTGCCGCCTCCCCGCTTGAAGTGCTTCGTTTGCTCTGCACTGAGAGACCAGATAGTTACACAAAAAAAAGTGTGACAAGCGAGAAGAGACGAGCACCCCACCCCATTCCGCCTGCAATTGTGTTCTTCCCCCTTCCACCCTAAAACACCCGCTCAACCAACCGCACAAAATCATAATAATGTCAACTAAATAAGCGTATAAAAAATGAAGCAATAACTGTCGCACTGATAAGCAACATTTTCAGTCAGGCAGCGAGGCACTGGGAGTGTGGGACCATCATCACCCGGCAGCTGAGCAACCCACCCCACAGCCCAACAGCTGCAGCACACAACGTATCGTGCTCTGCAGAATATTGCCACGAACTGCGGACGCCCAGCGAGCAGCGCTGGTACACTACAAAGCCAATAACAACATCAACACCAACACCAACACCAACACCAAGACCAAGAACAACACCAAGAGCAAGACCAAGACCATCAGTATCATTGTCACCGTCATAGTCACACTCAACCCCATCATCAGCAGCAACAGCAGCAGCAAGAACACCATCACAATCATCTGCATCATCACCATCACCATCATCATCGTCATCTTCATCATCATCGTCGTCGTCGTCGTCGCTGTCGTTCCTGTTCAATTCTGTGCCTGACTGTTCCCTTCTGTTGTGTTCTCTGCCTGTTCTGTTGGGTCGCCGTGGGTGGCACAAGGTCATTTTCACTTGCATAAACATTTTCTTTGGGTTGCCGCAAGCAAGCAGCAACAACAACAACACCATCACCAACAACAACAACAACGTCGACAATGTCGACTTTGAACGACCAACTTGCAATCGCAAATATTTTCCTTCTGTCATCGTCTGCGGAGGTGGTGGCGCAGGCGAGGCAATACGGGAATAGCGCTCCGTATTTAACCTCAAACACAAAGGTTCACTTGTGCCCACAATAGTCGAAATGCTATGAAAATATTAGCACAATGAAGATGTCAACGATTCGACCACTTTTTCTTGTTTTCTCTGCTTTTTGTTTTCATTTTTTCCCTACCCCACCTCCCCCCGTTTCCCGCAGTTCGACAGGAGTGCTGTGTTGTGCGTGGCTGAGGAGGGGCGTGCGCGCAAGCAAAACAAAAACAAAGCGTGTCGGTGTCGGTGTCGTCGAGAAATCTTGATAAAAGTCGCAAGTTTCTTATTCTATCTCGTTGTGATATTTGCCAACATGAGGAGGAGGAGGAGGAGGAGGAGGAGGAGGAGGAGGAGGAGGAGGAGGAAGGGAGCACACCACAGAGCAACAAAAAGAGCCAGAAATGTGGGGGGCACTAGGTAGTATCCATGATCTAGTGCCGAATATGGTTAAAGAGTAACCACACAATGAGGAAACATCTGCCGAAATAGACGGCCAGAGATGCAGGGATCCCCTGGGAAGCGATTCGTAGTGGAGGCTGGCGAACAAGCAAGTGCGAAACGGGGTAGAAAAGAGGGGGTAATATAAGAAGAAAATCACCAAAAGAGAAGGAAAACAGGCACACATCGAAGGTCAGTCACGGGAGCCCACTTGGAAGACTTCCTTAAGATGATCTCGGAAGAACTGAACAAAAGAAAAGGTGAAGGAAAGAAGAGTTCAACCAAAGAAGAGCTCAACCAAAGAAGAGCTCAACCAAAGAAGAGCTCAACCAAAGAAGAGCTCAACCAAAGAAGAGCTCAACCAAAGAAGAGCTCAACCAAAGAAGAGCTCAACCAAAGAAGAGCTCAACCAAAGAAGAGCTCAACCAAAGAAGAAGAGCTGAACAAAAAGAAAAGAAGAGCTGAACAAAAAAGAGCTCAACAATAGAAGAGCTGAACAAAAGTAGAGCTGAAGAAAAGAAGAGCCACAAAAAGGAAGGCATGAGCAAAAGAAGAGCTGAGAAATAGAAGAGCTCAACAAAAGAAGAACCGCACAAAAGAAGAGCTGAACAATAGAAGAGCTGAACAAAAAGAGAGCTGAAGAAAAGAAGAGCTGAACAAAAGGAGAGCTGAAGAAAAGAAGAGCTGAACAAAAGGAGAGCTGAAGAAAAGAAGAGCTCAACCAAAGAAGAGCTCAACCAAAGAAGAGCTCAACCAAAGAAGAGCTCAACCAAAGAAGAGCTCAACCAAAGAAGAGCTCAACCAAAGAAGAGCTGAGCAATAGAAGAGCTGAACAAAAGAAGAAGAGCTGAACAAAAAGAAAAGAAGAGCTGAACAAAAAAGAGCTCAACAATAGAAGAGCTGAACAAAAGTAGAGCTGCAGAAAAGAAGAGCCTCAAAAAGGAAGGCATGAGCAAAAGAAGAGCTGAGAAATAGAAGAGCTCAACAAAAGAAGAACCGCACAAAAGAAGAGCTGAGCAATAGAAGAGCTGAACAAAAAGAGAGCTGAAGAAAAGAAGAGCTCAACCAAAGGAGAGCTCAACCAAAGAAGAGCTCAACCAAAGAAGAGCTCAACCAAAGAAGAGCTGAGCAATAGAAGAGCTGAACAAAAGAAGAAGAGCTGAACAAAAAGAAAAGAAGAGCTGAACAAAAAAGAGCTCAACAATAGAAGAGCTGAACAAAAGTAGAGCTGCAGAAAAGAAGAGCCACAAAAAGGAAGGCATGAGCAAAAGAAGAGCTGAGAAATAGAAGAGCTCAACAAAAGAAGAACCGCACAAAAGAAGAGCTGAACAATAGAAGAGCTGAACAAAAAGAGAGCTGAAGAAAAGAAGAGCTGAACAATAGAAGAGCTGAACAAAAAGAGAGCTGAAGAAAAGAAGAGCTCAACCAAAGAAGAGCTCAACCAAAGAAGAGCTCAACCAAAGAAGAGCTCAACCAAAGAAGAGCTCAACCAAAGAAGAGCTCAACCAAAGAAGAGCTCAACCAAAGAAGAGCTCAACCAAAGAAGAGCTGAACCAAAGAAGAGCTCAACCAAAGAAGAGCTCAACCAAAGAAGAGCTGAGCAATAGAAGAGCTGAACAAAAGAAGAAGAGCTGAACAAAAAGAAAAGAAGAGCTGAACAAAAAAGAGCTCAACAATAGAAGAGCTGAACAAAAGTAGAGCTGAAGAAAAGAAGAGCCACAAAAAGGAAGGCATGAGCAAAAGAAGAGCTGAGAAATAGAAGAGCTCAACAAAAGAAGAACCGCACAAAAGAAGAGCTGAACAATAGAAGAGCTGAACAAAAAGAGAGCTGAAGAAAAGAAGAGCTGAACAATAGAAGAGCTGAACAAAAAGAGAGCTGAAGAAAAGAAGAGCTCAACCAAAGAAGAGCTCAACCAAAGAAGAGCTCAACCAAAGAAGAGCTCAACCAAAGAAGAGCTCAACCAAAGAAGAGCTCAACCAAAGAAGAGCTCAACCAAAGAAGAGCTCAACCAAAGGAGAGCTCAACCAAAGAAGAGCTCAACCAAAGAAGAGCTCAACCAAAGAAGAGCTGAGCAATAGAAGAGCTGAACAAAAGAAGAAGAGCTGAACAAAAAGAAAAGAAGAGCTGAACAAAAAAGAGCTCAACAATAGAAGAGCTGAACAAAAGTAGAGCTGCAGAAAAGAAGAGCCACAAAAAGGAAGGCATGAGCAAAAGAAGAGCTGAGAAATAGAAGAGCTCAACAAAAGAAGAACCGCACAAAAGAAGAGCTGAACAATAGAAGAGCTGAACAAAAAGAGAGCTGAAGAAAAGAAGAGCTCAACCAAAGAAGAGCTCAACCAAAGAAGAGCTCAACCAAAGAAGAGCTCAACCAAAGAAGAGCTGGACAAAAGTGCTTCTGAACAAAAGAAGACCTGAACAGATGTAGAGAGGGAGAGAGGACATATCGTTCATTCCCAGATTTTGGTTAGGTTAACTTTGAGAGCAGCAAATCCTCAGCTTAGTGGAAAGACCACCTCAAAGTACTAAATTGGATTGGGGTCTGTGGTCTGTAATTCAGTCAGATATGCGGAATATTTCGTTATAATTTAAGCATTAAATATTCTCTCCCAGAGTCCCCAGCATCTTAGATAAATAGAAGCGGGGTAGGCCGCCGAAGAAGCTGGCCGCCAAGCCGTCAAGCAGTGATGCCATACTGTGACCCTGGAAATATTTTTTGGGAGGGAGTTGATTGCGAAAAAGAAGTTGCACCTTTTCAGACTTCTTTGCTGTTTTGTGAATCTCAGAAGTCTGTCGAGGAATAACCCCAGCATCTTGCTATGACACGATGGTAGGGAATCTGTAGTTAGCTGGGTTTCAAGCGAGTCATAGTCTTGTTAATATAGGAGCATTCCATAATAACCACTGTCCCGAAAAGGGTATCACTCCCGGGGTATCCTTCCCGCTCCATAGCAGAGAGTTCTTTAATACAAAATTTACCCGAATTCCAGAACTGAACGAATCTCTTGAGATAGTTCATGGTTTGAATGGATTCAGAGGCATCCCCATTCACTCTAGAACTTCTACGTTTTCACATTCAGAATTCTGAAATTCGGAACCGACAGCACAACAGTGTACAGGGGCACTTAAGCTACTGCAAAGGTCCGCAAATGGTTCAAATCCTGATCCAACAACAAAAAAGATGCTGGAGCTGAACGTAGCATGCTCGTATATTGCACATAGACACCAGGCTGATAATCTTCAATCAAGCAGAGAGTTAATCAAAGGGAGCAATATGGTCATCTTTGAGGAGATCATGCGAAGAAATGCAGGATCATAATTTTAAATGGAAAAGTTTAACCAAAAATGAGGGACATAGAACATTCCAGATATCCCACTGATGCTGTCTCTTTCTCATATAACACTATGACTGGGTGGTATAAATGTGACTACCCCGCTTCTACGAGTATCACTGATCGACAGATCATTTCATCTGACAAGCAGGCTCGAAAATGCTCCCACAATCCCCAATGTATAAGAATAAAATTAACAGTAAAAAAGTCCTCCCATCTTTCATTATTAAAACCGACCGAAAGGGTCGTCCAGTGCACTATAAATCAGAAACTGGGATGGTCACATGTCTTTAGCTGAGCTTATATGCTGGAATCATTTTTCAGGGCCGCCGGCAAAGGAGTCATTCAGCTTGAAGGAGGTTGGGGAGACCCCCTCAATAGTCATTAGAGATCTACCTCTTTCTCTCTACCGCTTTCTTTGTACCTCTTTCTTTCTACTTCATTCTTTCTACTTCATTATTTCTACCTCTTTCTTTCTACCTCTTTCTTTCTACCTCTTTCTTTCTACCTCTTTCTTACTACCTCTTTCTTTCTACTTCTTTCTTTCTCCTTCATTCTTTCTACCTCTTTCTTTCTACATCATTCATTCTACCTCTTTCTTTCTACCTCTTTCTTTCTACCTCTTTTTTTCTACTTCATTCTTTCTACTTCATTCTTTCTACCTCTTTCTTTCTCCTTCATTCTTTCTACCTCTTTCTCTCTACCGCTTTATTTCTACCTCTTTCTTTGTACCTCATTCTTTCTAAATATTTCTTTCTACTTCATTCTTTCTACTTCATTCTTTATACTTCATTCTTTCTACCTCTTTCTTTCTACCTTATTCTTTCTACCTCTTGCCTTCTACATCTTTCCTTCTCCTTCATTTTTTCTACCTCATTCTTTCTACCTCTTGCTTTCTACATCTTTCTTTTCTCCTTCATTTTTTCTACCTCTTTCTTTCTACCTCATTCTTTCTACCTCTTTCTTTCTACTTCATTCTTTCTACTTCATTCTTTCTACCTCTTTCTTTCTACTTCATTCTTTCTACTTCATTATTTCTACCTCATTCTTTCTACCTCATTCTTTCTACCTCTTTCTATCTACATCTTTCTTTCTACTCCATTCTTTCTGCCTCTTACTTTCTTTCTACTTCATTCTTTCTACTTCATTATTTCTACCTCATTCTTTCTACGTCTTTCTTTCTACCTCATTCTTTCTACCTCTTGCTTTCTACATCTTTCTTTCTCCTTCATTCTTTCTACCTCTTTCTCTCTACCGCTTTATTTGCACCTCTTTCTTTGTACCTCATTCTTTCTAAATATTTCTTTCTACTTCATTCTTTCTACTTCATTCTTTATACTTCATTCTTTCTACCTCTTTCTTTCTACCTTATTCTTTCTACCTCTTGCCTTCTACATCTTTCCTTCTCCTTCATTTTTTCTACCTCATTCTTTCTACCTCTTGCTTTCTACATCTTTCTTTCTCCTTCATTTTTTCTACCTCTTTCTTTCTACCTCATTCTTTCTACCTCTTTCTTTCTACTTCATTCTTTCTACTTCATTCTTTCTACCTCTTTCTTTCTACTTCATTCTTTCTACTTCATTATTTCTACCTCATTCTTTCTACCTCATTCTTTCTACCTCTTTCTATCTACATCTTTCTTTCTACTCCATTCTTTCTGCCTCTTACTTTCTTTCTACTTCATTCTTTCTACTTCATTATTTCTACCTCATTCTTTCTACGTCTTTCTTTCTACCTCATTCTTTCTACCTCTTGCTTTCTACATCTTTCTTTCTCCTTCATTCTTTCTACCTCTTTCTTTCTACCTCTTTTTTTCTACTTCATTCTTTCTACTTCATTCTTCCTACTTCATTATTTCTATCTCTTTCTTTCTACCTTTTTCTTTCTTCCTCTTTTTTTCTACCTTTCTACATCTTTATGTGTATATCTTATATTCCTTAGTCCCTTTAGATGAGCCATCAATTATAGGTCATCAATTTTAAGTCATCCATTATGAGCCGCCACCAGTTATGAGTCATCAATTGAGTCATCAATGATGTTTTGTCTTCTGCTCTGATGCCATTAGTAGAGGTTTCTCTTAAGCGATCCTGATGTTAGGCACTATTTCTGTTGTTGTCTCTTTCTCATGCGACCCTAATCTCTCTACTTCTGTTGTTGTCTCTTTCTCTGTATCCGCCACAGTGTCTGTGAGGTTGGTCTGCCGTAACTGTAGTTATGTTTGCTCTTGGAACGATTACTTCGGTAAAGTAACTGGCAACGCACACAGCAAAGAAGACCAAAGATTGCGCGCTCTCTCCCCCCCGGCACGCCAATTAACACCCAACCCATTGTGCGTTGTTGTGTCAGCTCGTGACACTCGAGCAACACATAATTTTCCACCCCATTAGAAATCATTTCGCACGGTTCAATAGTCAGTCAGTCAGCCGGGAGTCCGTCGAAAGTCGTCCGTCGTACGACGTCGGTCGCCGCCAGCAGGCAATCAATGTCAACAGCGTGCGCCGCAGCACACCACACCACACCACACCGCACAATGCCAACCGAAGAAGTCATCCTCGGCGAATTCGTCGTCATCGTCGTCGCACTTGTTTCACACCATTCAACTGAGTGCGTAGCAGCGCGTAATGGAGGTGAGAGTGGGAGGTCAGGGCTTCTGGGTGGCTGCCAGGCACGCTAGCTGGCTGACTGACTGTCCTGGCTGGTGTGTGGCGGCGCTTTATGCCGAGTATGCTGCCCTCATATTTGATTTGTGGCGTATGCTGCGTGGTGGGGGAAGAGCTCACTCCTTAGTGTTCACTGTTCAGTGTTCAGTGCTCAGTGCTTAGTGCTCAGTGCTCAGTATTCAGTGTTCAGTGTTCAGTCCGCAGTCCGCAGCTCGCAGTCCGCAGCTCGCAGTTCTCAGTCCGCAGTCCCCAGCTCGCAGTTCTCAGTCCGCAGTCCTCAACTCACAGTTCTCAGTCCGCAGTCCTCAGTGCTGAGTCCTTAGTCCTCACTGCTCAGTGTTCAGTGCTGAATGAATGAGGCGTGAGTGGGCTGAGTGGGCCGTTGGTGCCCTTGTCTATTGCTCATTTGTAACTACAGCGCTACTACTATTTTCCTTCTCATTTTTTTCCTTTCCCTCATTTATTTTTTGCTCCTTTTTTATTCCTTCGCACACTCGCATCCGTTTTGATAAAAAGAAATAAATATATATATTTATTTTTATATACATTCCGCAGTGTTTTTCTTGTTTACAATTTTGCTTTTTATTGAATTTTTTGCTCCTTGCCTCAGCGTTGCATAGTTCGTGTTGTTGTTGTTGTTGCTGCTGCTCAAAGTGTGAGAAAGTTAATTTCACTTTTTAGGAAATCTTCAAGTTTATTACTTTAATGGCGAATTCTGCTGCTCCTGGGCACAGCAGAAGTGCAGTAGCAGCGCTGGGGAGGGAGAGGGGGCGGCGTTGTGGCAGGAGCTGATTTCGCCTGCCGCACACTTTAAGGCAATATTTTTGTCACACTTGAAACAGTAGAGCGCGAAGGCAAAGGAGGACATTTCTTCTTCCTATCCTCGCCTCATCATTTTGTGGTGTGTTTGCAAATTTGCAGCACTGGACTACTTCGGCAAAAAGGACTCAATTCCATTTACAAAAGGATATTACAAGCCTTTAATCAATCGAACTGTCAAACAAGGAAATTTGTTATAAATTTCCAAGAAAGTGGCAAATAAATCACAGCGCCAGGCTAAGAGAAAATTGGCTAAAAGGGCAAATGTCTGGGCTAAATGGGGGCATTTACAAAGCGTGGAGAAATGGGACTAGGGACAGCAGCAGAAATAGGGAAACTAACACTCGAAGAGGAGTGGTTCAGTCTAAAGCCAATCGCTAACCAAATGGTGGCCACACACAAGCCAGAGCAGACCCAGAGACTGGGTTGTGGAGAGAGGTAGGAAATGGCTGGAAATGTGTCACAGTCGAAGAGTTTCGACCGTTCAAGCTTGAGCAGGACTTCTGGGTCACTGATTGAATACACACTTTACCACATGCCTGTGTCCTGTACATGCCCGTGTCCTGTACATGAATTGTCCTGCATTGCACGGAGCAGTGGTTGTAGCACAAAATATGGTCTAAGAGCAGGATTTGGAATGCTGAATTAGACCGGGTTAAACAGAAGGCAGCTCCATTTCAGTGTCCCTGTGTGTTCAGTGTACACCCGATGGTCCCACTGAAGGGGTTGGTGTGCAAGGAAATTATAAAACACACACACACGCATGATTTGAAGGGAAGTTTCTGCACTCCTTAGTAGCATCCTGAAATATCATTAGAAGAACCAAAGCAAAATAGTATTGGAGAGAGTACGCGGAATGGCACCTCTTGATGATATTAAGGAATATGTCTCCATCACGGCGATAGATACCGTTCGATTTTGAGAACAGAGAATGCTCCAGCGCCTAATTCAAGGTATCGAGAAAGAGTTTGAAACTGCAATTCAATCCCCTCGCCAATATTTCCGCTGAATTCTTTCCGGAACTTGGTTTACATTCAATTTCCATCAACATTCCAATAGAAATATTCATATCGCTTTTTGAAACGTATCCAAAGGATAACATCCATGGGAATACCCAGGATAGGGCTGATAAATTTTACGACTGAAGGATTGTCTAAAAAAAGGGGATAGTATACAGAGGAAAGAGAAAGAAAAGAAAGAGAGGTAGTATACAGAGGAGTGAGAAAGAGAGGTAGTATACAGAGGAGTGAGAAAGAAAAGAAAGAGAGGTAGTATACAGAGGAGTGCGAAAGAGAGGTAGTATACAGAGGAGTGAGAAAGAGAGGTAGTATACAGAGGAAAGAGAAAGAAAAGAAAGAGAGGTAGTATACAGAGGAGTGAGAAAGAGAGGTAGTATACAGAGGAAAAAGAAAGAAAAGAAAGAGAGGTAGTATACAGAGGAGTGAGAAAGAGAGGTAGTATACAGAGGAAAGAGAAAGAAAAGAAAGAGAGGTAGTATACAGAGGAGTGAGAAAGAGAGGTAGGATACAGAGGAAAAAGAAAGAAAAGAAAGAGAGGTAGTATACAGAGGAGTGAGAAAGAGAGGTAGGATACAGAGGAAAAAGAAAGAAAAGAAAGAGAGGTAGTATACAGAGGAGTGAGAAAGAGAGGTAGTATACAGAGGAAAGAGAAAGAAAAGAAAGAGAGGTAGTATACAGAGGAGTGAGAAAGAGAGGTAGGATACAGAGGAAAAAGAAAGAAAAGAAAGAGAGGTAGTATACAGAGGAGTGAGAAAGAGAGGTAGTATACAGAGGAGTGAGAAAGAGAGGTAGTATACAGAGGAAAGAGAAAGAAAAGAAAGAGAGGTAGTATACAGAGGAGTGAGAAAGAGAGGTAGTATACAGAGGAAAGAGAAAGAAAAGAAAGAGAGGTAGTATACAGAGGAGTGAGAAAGAGAGGTAGTATACAGAGGAAAGAGAAAGAAAAGAAAGAGAGGTAGTATACAGAGGAGTGAGAAAGAAAAGAAAGAGAGGTAGTATACAGAGGAGTGAGAAAGAGAGGTAGTATACAGAGGAGTGAGAAAGAGAGGTAGTATACAGAGGAGTGAGAAAGAGAGGTAGAATACAGAGGAAAGAGAAAGAAAAGAAAGAGAGGTAGTATACAAGTATACAGAGGAGTGAGAAAGAAAAGAAAGAGAGGTAGTATACAGAGGAGTGCGAAAGAGAGGTAGTATACAGAGGAAAGAGAAAGAAAAGAAAGAGAGGTAGTATACAGAGGAGTGAGAAAGAAAAGAAAGAGAGGTAGTATACAGAGGAGTGAGAAAGAGAGGTAGTATACAGAGGAGTGAGAAAGAGAGGTAGGATACAGAGGAAAAAGAAAGAAAAGAAAGAGAGGTAGTATACAGAGGAGTGAGAAAGAGAGGTAGTATACAGAGGAGTGAGAAAGAGAGGTAGTATACAGAGGAAAGAGAAAGAAAAGAAAGAGAGGTAGTATACAGAGGAGTGAGAAAGAAAAGAAAGAGAGGTAGTATACAGAGGAGTGAGAAAGAGAGGTAGTATACAGAGGAGTGAGAAAGAGAGGTAGGATACAGAGGAAAAAGAAAGAAAAGAAAGAGAGGTAGTATACAGAGGAGTGAGAAAGAGAGGTAGGATACAGAGGAAAAAGAAAGAAAAGAAAGAGAGGTAGTATACAGAGGAGTGAGAAAGAGAGGTAGTATACAGAGGAAAGAGAAAGAAAAGAAAGAGAGGTAGTATACAGAGGAGTGAGAAAGAGAGGTAGGATACAGAGGAAAAAGAAAGAAAAGAAAGAGAGGTAGTATACAGAGGAGTGAGAAAGAGAGGTAGTATACAGAGGAGTGAGAAAGAGAGGTAGTATACAGAGGAAAGAGAAAGAAAAGAAAGAGAGGTAGTATACAGAGGAGTGAGAAAGAGAGGTAGTATACAGAGGAAAGAGAAAGAAAAGAAAGAGAGGTAGTATACAGAGGAGTGAGAAAGAGAGGTAGTATACAGAGGAAAGAGAAAGAAAAGAAAGAGAGGTAGTATACAGAGGAGTGAGAAAGAAAAGAAAGAGAGGTAGTATACAGAGGAGTGAGAAAGAGAGGTAGTATACAGAGGAGTGAGAAAGAGAGGTAGTATACAGAGGAGTGAGAAAGAGAGGTAGAATACAGAGGAAAGAGAAAGAAAAGAAAGAGAGGTAGTATACAAGTATACAGAGGAGTGAGAAAGAAAAGAAAGAGAGGTAGTATACAGAGGAGTGCGAAAGAGAGGTAGTATACAGAGGAGTGAGAAAGAGAGGTAGTATACAGAGGAAAGAGAAAGAAAAGAAAGAGAGGTAGTATACAGAGGAGTGAGAAAGAGAGGTAGTATACAGAGGAAAGAGAAAGAAAAGAAAGAGAGGTAGTATACGGAGGAGTGAGAAAGAGAGGTAGTATACAGAGGAGTGAGAAAGAGAGGTAGTATACAGAGGAAAGAGAAAGAAAAGAAAGAGAGGTAGTATACAGAGGAAAGAGAAAGAAAAGAAAGAGAGGTAGTATACAGAGGAGTGAGAAAGAGAGGTAGTATACAGAGGAGTGAGAAAGAGAGGTAGTATACAGAGGAGTGAGAAAGAGAGGTAGTATACAGAGGAAAGAGAAAGAAAAGAAAGAGAGGTAGTATACAGAGGAGTGAGAAAGAGAGGTAGTATACAGAGGAAAGAGAAAGAAAAGAAAGAGAGGTAGTATACGGAGGAGTGAGAAAGAGAGGTAGTATACAGAGGAGAGGGAAAAGTATCCAGAAGAGAGAAAAAAGTATACAGAGCAGAGATGGAGAGACAGAGAGAGAGAGAGAGAGAAAGTATCCAGAGGGAGAAGGAAATTATCCAGAGGAAGAGAGTATCAAATAAAGTGGATATGCAGAGCATGCAGAGAAGATGGTGTGCAGCAGAAAGAATGAGTGTGCATCCAAAGCAGACAGTATCCACAGTAGAGCGTATCCAGCATAGAGAGAGTACCTGAAATAATGAGAATCCAGAAGAGATAGTGAGAGAGTATTCACAGTAGAGCATCCAGAAGAGATGAGAGAATATTCAGAGTATAGAGTATCCAGCATAGAGACAATCCAGCGTGGAGAGTATCCCGCAAAGAGAATGAGACAGTATCCAGAAGAGAGAAGGTATACAGAGGAGAGAGTGTTCAGAATAGAGAGTAACAAGAAAGAAGGGTATCAGGGAGGAGAGAGTATCCAGAAGTGAAAATGAGAGAGTATCCACAGAAAAGAGATCCACCGTAAAGAGAAACCAGAGTAGAGCGAGCGAATATCCAGAGGATAGAGAGGTATAGAGAAAGTGTCCACAGGATAGATATATAGAATGTATCCAAAGAAGAGGATATCCAAAGCAGAGAGTATCCAGCGTAAAGAGTAACCAGAGGAGAGAGTGAGAGAATATTCAGAGAGAGAAAGAGAGACTATCCAAAAGATAGAGAGAATATCCAAAAGATTGAGAGAGTATATCCAGAGGATAGAAAGGGTATTCACTGGAGACAGAGGGAGATATAAAGAGTGAGAGAAAGAGCGAGAGATAGAAGGAGTGAGAGAAAAAGAGAGTATATAAAAAAATATAGAGACAATATTCAAAGTAAAGAAAGGATATTCACAGGAGAGAGACATCGAGAGAATATTAAAATATTAGATAGACAGAGAGAGTATCTAGAGAGAGAGAGACAAAATATCCAAAACCTAGAGAGAGAATGTTCAAAAGATAGAAAGGGCTTTCACATGGAGAGCGAGAATGTTCACTTGTTAGGGAGAGCATATCCACTTGAAAGAGAGTTGTTTAGTGTGTGCTCTGTGGTTTCTTCTTCTTCTGGACAGAGCCGGTACTCCGTAGCGTCACGAATGTGGATTTTAGTCAGATGATATTTCAGGTACTAACGACCTGATAGAAAACCTGCTTATTTTTCCTAAGTCTGCTCTGCACGTATTGCGCAGTTCTTTGTGGGTGAATGGCCATTCTATCCATTCCATGTTCTACCAAAGAGACTCGAACAGGCCCACAACATTGCTCTTGTGGCTTTGTTTATCTCCAAATTTAGATGAGAGCTTCAATTTAGTCGCTTATCCAGAACTACACCCAGAAATTTGATCTCATCGGAATATTTTATATTGATTCCCTCAACAGCCATAGTACCAAGGTTCAGTTTGTGAAAGGAACGAGAATGGTCTTGCTAGGATTCATGCATAACCCTTCTACGCGACACCAATCTGAGATGACGGTTAGAGCCTGATGCATAAAGTTGGACATTGCTTCGTCAAACTTGCCGCTGATAATGACAGTAGGTGAGCCAGAAGCAGATCGGGCTCTTTAGCAAATACGCTTTTAGCTCCCTTACCGGCGCGAAGGTCAAACAAATGCGCTCTATTAGGGATTCAAAATGGTTGGACGAGTAAGGTAAGAGGTACAGTATTAAGCGGTGGTATCACAATGGACCCATAGTGGTCTAAGTGATCTGGTCTGTAGACTAACTGCCACAAAAACCCAACCTAACACTGAATCTTGGTGGACTGTATGCACCACTGAGAGTAATATCTTCGAAAACCTAAACCTAACCTAATGACAGCAAGATCGTCAGCATATCCACTTGCCTTGAAGCCGAACCCTTGTAGTTTGACTAAGAGATTGACAATAACTAAAGACCATAGAAGGGGTGACAACACACCGCGTTGGGGACAGTCTTTCACTGGCTTGACTGATACGGCCTCGTATCCCAGAGCTGAGCTAATTTCTCTACTTTTTAACATCATCTTAGCCCACCTTTCTCTATCTTTTTTACAAGATAGTAAAGCGCTCCCTCCGTGAATCTCCCCTTACTGTGTGCAAACTGAGATTGATGCAGAGGTGTGGTTATGTCCAGCGTGAATCGGAAGCAGACGCTACAGGTTACTCGCTATCTTTACATACTACTCACATGAAGTGATACGCTTGATAAAGATCCTCTGCTTATGATACTTATTCAGCACAATTTACTAATATCATTTGCTCTTCATTGCACCTGGACTCCCTGAGGGATACTTCGTAACATGAAATACGATCCATCAATGGCTTTATATCAGAGGGAATATGATATTTCAGACACAAACATAGATTTCATCAATGGCTTTGGCTCATGCGGTAGGGCCAATCCAGGCCTAGGTATCCCTTACGGGCCGGTGAACAACCCCTACTTAAGTACCTAGTAACGTGTAATATAATAATAAAGGGTGTGCCTATGGAGTGTGTCCATGTGGTGAATGTAGGAAACATCATACTCCAGGTTAGAAGAGACAACAAACCACATAAAGAAAAGTTCGTGACCCAGGTTAGAAGAGACAGTTCATTAAATATACAGAAATTCATACTCCCGGTTGGAAGAAAGAACTAGTCATATAAAGAAAGCTCGTAGACCAGGCTGGAAGAGACAACTGGCTATATAAAGAATGGTTCGTGCTCCAGGTTAGAAGAGACAGTTCATTAAATATACAGAAATTCATACTCCCGGTTGGAAGAAAGAACTAGTCATATAAAGAAAGCTCGTAGACCAGGTTGGAAGAGACAACTGGCTATATAAAGAATGGTTCGTGCTCCAGGTTAGAAGAGACAGTTCATTAAATATACAGAAATTCATACTCCAGGTTGGAGGAAAGAACTAGTCATATAAAGAATGTTTCGTAGACCAGGTTGGAAGAGACAACTGGCTATATAAAGAATGGTTCGTGCTCGAGGTTAGAAGAGACAGTTCATTAAATATACAGAAATTCATACTCCCGGTTGGAAGAAAGAACTAGTCATATAAAGAAAGCTCGTAGACCAGGTTGGAAGAGACAACTGGCTATATAAAGAATGGTTCGTGCTCCAGGTTAGAAGAGACAGTTCATTAAATATACAGAAATTCATACTCCAGGTTGGAGGAAAGAACTAGTCATATAAAGAATGTTTCGTAGACCAGGTTGGAAGAGACAACTGGCTATATAAAGAATGGTTCGTGCTCGAGGTTAGAAGAGACAGTTTATTAAATATACAGAAATTCATACTCCAGGTTGGAAGAAAGAACTAGTCATATAAAGAAAGCTGGTAGACCAGGTTGGAAGAGACAACTGGCTATATAAAGAATGGTTCGTGCTCGAGGTTAGAAGAGACAGTTCATTAAATATACAGATATTCATACTCCCGGTTGGAAGAAAGAACTAGTCATATAAAGAAAGCTCGTAGACCAGGTTGGAAGAGACAACTGGCTATATAAAGAATGGTTCGTGCTCGAGGTTAGAAGAGACAGTTCATTAAATATACAGAAATTCATACTCCCGGTTGGAAGAAAGAACTAGTCATATAAAGAAAGCTCGTAGACCAGGTTGGAAGAGACAACTGGCTATATAAAGAATGGTTCGTGCTCCAGGTTAGAAGAGACAGTTCATTAAATATACAGAAATTCATACTCCAGGTTGGAGGAAAGAACTAGTCATATAAAGAATGTTTCGTAGACCAGGTTGGAAGAGACAACTGGCTATATAAAGAATGGTTCGTGCTCGAGGTTAGAAGAGACAGTTTATTAAATATACAGAAATTCATACTCCAGGTTGGAAGAAAGAACTAGTCATATAAAGAAAGCTGGTAGACCAGGTTGGAAGAGACAACTGGCTATATAAAGAATGGTTCGTGCTCGAGGTTAGAAGAGACAGTTCATTAAATATACAGATATTCATACTCCCGGTTGGAAGAAAGAACTAGTCATATAAAGAAAGCTCGTAGACCAGGTTGGAAGAGACAACTGGCTATATAAAGAATGGTTCGTGCTCGAGGTTAGAAGAGACAGTTCATTAAATATACAGAAATTCATACTCCCGGTTGGAAGAAAGAACTAGTCATATAAAGAAAGCTCGTAGACCAGGTTGGAAGAGACAACTGGCTATATAAAGAATGGTTCGTGCTCCAGGTTAGAAGAGACAGTTCATTAAATATACAGAAATTCATACTCCAGGTTGGAGGAAAGAACTAGTCATATAAAGAATGTTTCGTAGACCAGGTTGGAAGAGACAACTGGCTATATAAAGAATGGTTCGTGCTCGAGGTTAGAAGAGACAGTTTATTAAATATACAGAAATTCATACTCCAGGTTGGAAGAAAGAACTAGTCATATAAAGAAAGCTGGTAGACCAGGTTGGAAGAGACAACTGGCTATATAAAGAATGGTTCGTGCTCGAGGTTAGAAGAGACAGTTCATTAAATATACAGATATTCATACTCCCGGTTGGAAGAAAGAACTAGTCATATAAAGAAAGCTCGTAGACCAGGTTGGAAGAGACAACTGGCTATATAAAGAATGGTTCGTGCTCCAGGTTAGAAGAGACAGTTCATTAGAGAGCAGGATGAGAGATTCAACTGGTTACATGAAGAAAATTCGTGCTCCTGGTAGGGAGATTCAATTGGTTACCTAACGAAAGGTTCTCACTCCAGTTTGAAAGAGACATTTGATTAAGTAGAAAAAAAGTTCCCAGACCAGGTTGAGAGAGACAACTGGTCAATTCAATCGTTTATAAGATTTTCATATGCACTTCTCCCTCTCAAGAGAAAACGCGGCCTTCTCTTCTTCGTTCAACTTTCTGAAGTTGCTTGTTCATGGAAGAAGTTCACACAAGAAGTGGTTCGAATGATGATGAGGATACGCGGAGGAGACTAAGACGCGTACTCAGCTCCTTTACAGAGCCATCCAAGATTTTGCTCTTGTTGCATACAAAATGCCTGCCCCAATTTATGGGGATGCTTCTTCTAATTGACCATCATCTGCAACCGCTTTGAAAAGAGTCCCAACAAAAGGGTTCAAAACTGTCGTCACTGGCTGGGAACCTTTTTCGCCACGCGCTCCACCAAACCAGCAACTGCACACAACACCAGAGACTCGCTCTGCCAATCCGCGCCTGTGCTCTCTCCTCCGCACACAAGTTAACCTTATCACAAACAACCTCATTTAATCATCCCCCTACCCTAAGCCCAAACCTCCCCTCCCCTGCCCCGGCGCTGCTTCACCAGCGTTAAAAAATTTCATCACAATAATCTCTTGTAATAAATTTTAAAGTAAATTTTTAAGCATATGTAATCATTTTATCACTTTTTACAAAACACCGCTTCGAACGCACACGGATCCTTGGCAATCCTTGGAAATCCTTGCAAGCGAACTGCAGGCAAAAAAACCACGCTTCGGTGGCAAAATAAAATTTGTTCACATACAAAAAAAAAAAAGAAAAACGAAATAACTGACAAAGCAGCAAAGCAAATTAGCACACGCTTGTCTAACACGGTGTGCATACACGCCCGCTCCACCCCACTGCAGCCCGCCCTCACCCGTCCCACACACAAACCCTGAACAACCCACCCAGCACGAAGGGTGGCGAGCAGAAGGGCGGCAGGAATTTGTACCCTTAAAGACAAACAAGCCAAGAAGACAAAATTGACAAAGAAAAAAATAATAGAAAATGGAAAAAAGCCACTGGAAGAGGGAGGGGGTTGAGGGGGTTGAGGGGGGAAACGCATTAAATCGCATTTTGTTAAACCGCACTCAATAATTTCTTCATTTGCGGGCGATGAAGCGATGAGAAGACACAACAAAAACAACAACCACGTGATGGAAAGCAGCAGCAGCAGCCACATACGCCCCCACCCCAGCACCATCACGCCTCAGCCTCACCCGGCAAAGGGATAAGCACACACACACCCATGCGAACAGACCCTGCAGGGAAATCCTGAACCAGTGCTTGTGAGTGGCGAATTGCTCCGCGTATGTGACAACGAGGCAACTAGATCGGAAACAGAGGTGTGAAAAAGCGGGGGGTCAGTTAGTGGGGGTTTTGGACTTGTTTTAGAGGGGTTTAAACGGGGTTTAAGTGGTGATTAAGCGGAGATTAAGCGAAGATCAAAGCGTTGGGCTCAGTGGAACTTAAATGGAGATTTAGTAAGATTTTAGGGAGGTTTAAGCGGGGGTTAAGTGGAGTTTAAGTGGAGATCTACAGCGGGGCCTCAGTGGAACCTAAGTGGAGATTTAACATACTCTTAGTGAGGTTTAAGCGGGGTCTCAGTGGAGCTTAAAAGGAGATATAGTAAGATTTTAGTGAAGTTTCAACGGGAGTTAAGTGGAGAAATTTTCCAAGATTAAGACACTCCAAAGCTCCTCTAGGAGATTTTAATCCCAAAAGAGCTAGTTAAGTTAATAAACATGACTCGGAGTAAACTAAGAATCATCCCAGGCATTGTAACCGAACACTGTAGACTCAACTGTGGGAGGGCCAGGTTCAACTAGGACCGTCGAGTCAACAATGAATGAATGTAGACTCAACTATCATGTGAGTAAGTTGGGTCTATCTTCAGAAGCCATACGTGGATTCTGTGGAGAAAGTGACGAAACCTCATTGCACTTGATCATGGACCGCGGACCTTGGCACACCAAAGACACAGGAGTTTTGGAGAATATATCTTGGATATGAGCAAGATCCCTCAGCTCGATTCCTCCAAAATATATGAAATCCTGTCGGAAATTATCCTGACGGAAGATCTATAGATGAGACTATCCTCATCTTTTGAATAAATAGGGGCAACACAATAGATCTTTCAGCTCGCACGGTGTAAGCCCCTTAAATAAATCTAATTTAATTTAATCTAGGGTGTTAGTACCATTTAGGGTTCAACCTGGTACTAGTTGGGTACTAGTTGGGTACTAATAAGATACTAATAGGGTATTACAAAAACTTTTCACTATTTGGGTACTCGATGGGTTCCAGTTTGGTAGTGGTTGGATGCGATTTGGGTACTAGATGCGTACTATGATGGTACTGGTTGAGCACTATGTTCAAGTTGGTACTAGTTGGGTACTAGTTGGGCACTAGTTGGGTACTAATTGGGTACTAGTTGGGTGTTAATTGGGTACTAGTTGGGTACTAGTTGGGTATTAATTGGGTACTAGTTGGGTACTAGTTGGGTACTAGTTGAGTATTAGTTGAGTACTAGTTGGGTGTTAATTGGGTACTAGTTGGGTACTAGTTGTGTACTAGGTGGGAACTAGTTGGGTACTGGTAAGGTACTAACTGGTTACTTGGGTGTTTTTTGAGTACTAGTTCATACTAGGTTATTGCTGGTTGGACACTATGTTCAAGTTGCTAACAATGTGGTACTAGTTCTGTTCTGCTAGGCTGCTACCAAGGTACTCCAAAAATTTGGCACTATTTGGATACCCGATAGGTTGCCATTTTGTACCAGTTACGAACTGATTACCTGCTACTGGAACACAATGATTATCAGAGAATAACTACTACACTAGTTTAAAATGAACTAGTTCTTAAGTATATATTTATAAGAGAACTAGCTATATGTATACTAGTTATATGTGGGAACTTGTTATATTGGGACCTAGTTGTACAGGAAGTAGTTATATGCGAACTAGTTATATAGGAACTAGTTATACAGAAACTAGTTACATGGGAACTAGTTATACGTGGGACCTATTTATATAGAGACTAGTTATATAGAGACTAGTTACATGGGAACTAGTTATATTGGAACTAGTTACATGGGAACTAGTTATATTGGAACTAGTTACATGGGATCTAGTTATATTGGAACTAGTTACATGGGATCTAGTTATATAGAAACTAGTTATATAGGAGCTAGTAGTACAGGAAGTAATTACATGGGAACTAGTTATATAGGAACTAATTATATGGGACCTAGTCATACGTCGGAGCTTGTTATATGTGAATACTAGTTTATATGGGACCTAGTTATATGGTAACTAGTAATATGTGAACACCAGTTATATTGGAACTAGTTATATTGGAAATAGTTATATGGAAACTAGTTTAATGGGATCAACTTATATAGGAATTAGTTATATATGAGAAGTAGTTATATATAATCTTATTTATGGGACCTAGTAATAAGGAAACTAGTTAGATTTGAACACCAGTTGTATAGGAACTAGTTATATTGGAGCTAGTTATATAGGAACTAGTTTATCCGTATATATCAGTCAAATAACCGGTTGGAAATTTGTCACCTAACAGCAGTACTAATCTAGCCACTTCAGTTCAAAGTGGACTGGTTTCAAACTACTTCGAGTGGCAGGACTGGTTTCAAACTACTTCGAGTGGCAGGACTGGTTTCAAACTACTTCGTGAGCCAGGACTGGTTTCAAACTACTTCGAGTGGCAGGACTGGTTTCAAACTACTTCGAGTGGCAGGACTGGTTTCAAACTACTTCGTGAGCCAGGACTGGTTTCAAACTACTTCGAGTTCCACGACTGGTTTCAAACTACTTCGAGTGGCAGGACTGGTTTCAAACTACTTCGAGTGGCAGGACTGGTTTCAAACTACTTCGTGAGCCAGGACTGGTTTCAAACTACTTCGAGTGGCAGGACTGGTTTCAAACTACTTCGAGTGGCAGGACTGGTTTCAAACTACTTCGTGAGCCAGGACTGGTTTCAAACTACTTCGTGAGCCAGGACTGGTTTCAAACTACTTCGAGTGGCAGGACTGGTTTCAAACTACTTCGAGTGGCAGGACTGGTTTCAAACTACTTCGTGAGCCAGGACTGGTTTCAAACTACTTCGAGTGACAGGACTGGTTTCAAACTACTTCGTGAGCCAGGACTGGTTTCAAACTACTTCGAGTGGCAGGACTGGTTTCAAACTACTTCGAGTGGCAGGACTGGTTTCAAACTACTTCGTGAGCCAGGACTGGTTTCAAACTACTTCGAGTTCCACGACTGGTTTCAAACTACTTCGAGTGGCAGGACTGGTTTCAAACTACTTCGTGAGCCAGGACTGGTTTCAAACTACTTCGAGTTCCACGACTGGTTTCAAACTACTTCGAGTGGCAGGACTGGTTTCAAACTACTTCGTGAGCCAGGACTGGTTTCAAACTACTTCGAGTGGCAGGACTGGTTTCAAACTACTTCGAGTGGCAGGACTGGTTTCAAACTACTTCGTGAGCCAGGACTGGTTTCAAACTACTTCGTGAGCCAGGACTGGTTTCAAACTACTTCGAGTGGCAGGACTGGTTTCAAACTACTTCGAGTGGCAGGACTGGTTTCAAACTACTTCGTGAGCCAGGACTGGTTTCAAACTACTTCGAGTTCCACGACTGGTTTCAAACTACTTCGAGTGGCAGGACTGGTTTCAAACTACTTCGAGTGGCAGGACTGGTTTCAAACTACTTCGTGAGCCAGGACTGGTTTCAAACTACTTCGAGTGACAGGACTGGTTTCAAACTACTTCGTGAGCCAGGACTGGTTTCAAACTACTTCGAGTGGCAGGACTGGTTTCAAACTACTTCGAGTTCCACGACTGGTTTCAAACTACTTCGAGTGGCAGGACTGGTTTCAAACTACTTCGAATGGCACCACTCAAGGACACATCAGCGGTAAATGCACTAATTGGCTACACGAACAGTTAAACGTAACTGAAGAATGCTCTCCACCAAACGGGCAAAACTGCTACTAAACTGACTCAAGCACATTCCAAACTAGTCAATTTCACTAGAGGGGTATTATCACCGCCTACACTAGTGTGTGTGGTGCGTATTTATGTGACGCTTCCCAGCAGTGCAGCAGCGATCCAGGCGAGTGCTGCCAGCGCCGTGCCGTGTTAATTTTATATATCTTCATTTTTCTGTGCTCTGATGATGGTTTGGGTTGCGCTGAGTTGGCCTGGTGTCGGTGTCGGTGGTGCTACCGGGACCGGGTGGGGGTGAGTGAGTGAGCGTGCCACCGACTTCCTTTGCGTTGGCACACCAAACGGATTTTGGGCGTTTGATAAGCCAAAAAGACAAAATTACGCTTTTGCTGAGATTTATTTGAGATACTTTTTTCACCATCTTTTGCTGCTTTTTCCATATTAGCATTTTTGTATTTTTTTGGCATTTTTTTTGGCATTTTTTTGTATATTTTTTTTTGGTTGTTTGTGTTGCCACTGATACCACAATAACGGACTTTTCTTGGAAGAGATAAAAGCGTGGAGAACCTCACTGAAAAGGTGCCGCAATTGTTTGCGGCTTCAAATGAAAATGGAATAATGCGGCAGTGCCTGCTTTTCAATACAAATGGTAAGATTACAACTGCAGAGGAAGGGAGAGGGTGGGGGGCAGTGGGGCAGTGGGAGAGGCAATGATAGAATTAGTGGTAGAGGCAGTGGTAGAGGCAATGGGAGAGGGAGTGGAGGAGGCAGTGGTAGAGGCGATCGGAGAGGCAGTGGCAGAGTCAGTTGGAGAGGCAATGATAGAGCCAGTGGGGGAGGCAGTGGGAGAGGCAATCGGAGAGGCAGTGGTAAAGGCAGTGGGAGAGGCAGTGGGAGAGGCAGTGGGAGAGGCAGTGAGAGAGGCAGTGGTAGAGTCAGTTGGAGAGGCAGTGGAGGAAGCACTGGGAGAGGCAGTGGGAGAGGCAGTGGGAGAGGCAGTGGGAGAGGCAGTGGGAGAGGCAGTGGGAGAGGGAGTGGAGGAGGCAGTGATAGTCAGTTGGAGAGGCAATGATAGAGCCAGTGGCAGAGGCAGTGGTAGAGTCAGTTGGAGAGGCAGTGGAGGAAGCAGTGGGAGAGGCAGTGGAGGAGGCAGTGGTAAAGGCGATCGGAAAGTCAGTGGTAGAGTCAGTTGGAGAGGCAATGATAGAGCCAGTGGGAGAGGCAGTGGGAGAGGCAGTGTGAGAGGCAGTGGGAGAGGTAGTGGGAGAGGCAGTGGTAGAGTCAGTTGGAGAGGCAATGATAGAGCCAGTGGGGGAGGCAGTGGAAGAGGCGATCGGAGAGGCAGTGGTAAAGGCAGTGGGATAGGCAGTGGGAGAGGGAGTCGAGGAGGCAGTGGTAGAGTCAGTTGGAGAGGCAATGATAGAGCCAGTGGGGGAGGCAGTGGGGGAGGCAGTGGGGGAGGCAGTGGGGGAGGCAGTGGAAGAGGCGATCGGAGAGGCAGTGGGATAGGCAGTGAGAGAGGGAGTGGGAAGAGTGAGCGTAAAAAATCCAAACAGATCTGATGATTTTCTTTAGATTTTGTTCCACCTGTTCCACGTTCCCATCCCAGGTGTTGCACACAAATTGTTCGCATTAGGAGCATGTTCCACGGTTCCAAGGTTACAAGAGCCCGTCCTCATTTTGTCCTGTTTATTTTAAATCAATATTCAGTACCCACTTCATTAAATCACTCCGTCAACCTGCATATCCTTTTCTACCCTTTCGGGATCCTTCCAGAACATTCTAGAAATGTAAACCATTGAGTACATAAGTGCGAAAGAGGCAGCAACACTATTTATTCGCAGATGGTACGAAACAATAACATCACAGATGACTTAAGGTATCAGTGGTGTATGAGAGAAAGAGAGGTTGACTTGTAGCATCAGTGAAAGTGAGACAGCAAGAGCAGAGATCTTCCTCTGTGTATGCATTGATTGATTTAGTCATTCATTGCTGTTTAGTCATGAATAAATGACTGAATGAACGAATGAAATGGCCATGGTTGTATATCAAACGAAGCTCCGCCAAAGATTTTAGATTAATTGGAAGTCTCCGGTATCATCAGTGCTGTATGAGAGAAAGAGAAGTGGATCTGGTGGGTTATAGCATGGAGCGTGAGTCATTCACTGCTTAGTCTTGCATATTGACATGGCCATGATTGTATAGCAAACTCTCAGGTAAGGGACCTTTCTATTAGTCTCAAATCTTTGCCGGAGCTTAGTTTGCTGTCGATTTCAATCTTCAGGTCTAAAGTTTACTTCCGGTGACCAACGATAATTCATCTACTAAAAAGGAGGCTTGTGTACTGACTATACTCGCTAGTTAAATCGACGAGTTCGAAGTAACTAGTGACTTTGGTGGGTGTTCAAATCACCGGTGACTTGGAAGACAAAGTCGCCAAATCTGCGGTTAGCAAAAAGTCGAGCCAAAGGTAAACACAAAATAGTTGGATAGTTCGGTAGGTGGGTAGGTAGGTGGGTAGGTAGGTGGGTAGGTAGGTGGGTAGGTAGGTGGGTAGATAGGTGGGTTGGTAGATAGGTAGGTGGGTAAGTAGGCAGATGTAGGTAAGTAGAATCAGACAGGTACAGGAGGTAGTTAGGTGTAAATAGGCAGATGTAGTTAGTCAGACAAGTGTGTAAATATCCAGCTAGATATTCATGTAGATAGGTAGATAGATAGATATACAGGTATATATGCATACAAATGGCATACAGGTGGGTATATAGGCAAGTAGATGAAGGCAGGCAGGTACAAACCGGTAGATATATATATATAGGCAGATAGATACAACCAGGTAGATGTAAGTATGCAGGTAATCATGTAGATAGCATGCATCTAGGTAGTCAAGTACGTAGATGGGATGGTCCAGCTGTCCGTAAAGCACACCCAGGCTTGAGTTGGTCCTTTGTGACACCGCAAGTGCCTTTCCCTCTCACATGTCTAGTCATCTGGAGCTTTTGGAACCTATTTTTATGTCTGATATGCCGCCAAGAGAGTCCAGGAAGTAACCGCCCGGGAAATTTGTTTCCATTGGGCTTGTCGCTCGTCACTCAATCGACCAGAATTCGATTGTGAATCCTGACAAACCCAATATGCTGAGTCTAGGAAGTAACCGCCCGGGAAATTTGTTTCCATTGGGCTTGTCGCTCGTCACTCAATCGACCAGAATTCGATTGTGAATCCTGACAAACCCAATATGCTGAGTCTAGGAAGTAACCGCCCGGGAAATTTGTTTCCATTGGGCTTGTCGCTCGTCACTCAATCGACCAGAATTCGATTGTGAATCCTGACAAACCCAATATGCTGAGTCTAGGAAGTAACCGCCCGGGAAATTTTTTTTCCATTGGGCTTGTCGCTCGTCACTGACAAACCCAATATGCTGAGGTTGGAGTGTTTTCTTACTAGATAAATGCTTCGGTCAATTGAAAGTAACAACAGGAGTCTCCAAGGCGAATTGGAGGTAACAGCAGTATCCAATGGCACTAAGCTAATCAGTGATTATATATATACTCGTATATATATGGTCCTATAGCTCCGCGGGGGAGCAAAGGGCCGCAGCAAGGTTCCTCCAGTTCCGTGCGCCACCCTCTTGATTTCGCTAAAGGTTTTGTTGGCCCTGAATACGTCAGCTTCCAGATTTCTCCTCCAGGTCAATGATGGCCTGCCTCTGCGACGGCTGCGTTGAGGTTTCCAGTCGATTGCGCTGCGGATGATGTCGGTTTGGTCTCTTTTTAGCACGCTCCCGAGCCAGCCCCATTTCCTTTCCAGGCGCATTGGTATCTGGTTACAGCAGCTCCTACACGGCTAGTTTGAAACCCTTTTCGTTGTGGAGGACCTCCTCAACAGTTGTCTGCAGCACTGCGAATGCTTTTGAAATGTGGAAGTGGCGTTTTTCCACACCGCGGACTTTCGATGAGTGTCTCTTAATATGCTGTCCTGTTCATGCCAATTCCCATAATTCGATTAAATTCAATTAGGGGCGAATTTGTTCTTGTTTCGGGCTTTTTCCTCCCCCAAACAAATCGGCCAACAGAGTAAAAAGACGTTCGTCAATGGCCGCAATTAATTAAATCCATCACTCTGCGCGTTTATAACTCACTCATGACTCACTTCCCGGCCCGCCCGCCGCCCGTTGCAGTCCTCAAACGACCACGCACTTAAACGCTCGCTCGGGCCAGAGCCGCACGCACGCCTCCATCCAAAAAAAGCGGGGTACTCTTTCATTGTACAAAAGAGCAATTAAATGCGAAATTGTTGCCGCATAATTGCTGAACATGCAGCGGAATAAAGGAGCAATTAATGCGGCAAAATGCGCTTTGCATGCATAAAAATCGGCGCAGAGTTGCATTTTTCGTCAAGCCGCAAAAACGCACCCGCACCAGCAGCAGCAGAGCAGCACCCGCACGAGCACCCGCAACCGCAACCGCAACCGCAACCACACCCACAGTCGCACCACTGACAGTCATTGCCGTGGCCGTGGTTGTTGTCACTCTGCTGTTGTTGTTGTTGTGGCCACCGAAAAAATGGGGGTGGTGTTTTTTTGTGCGGCTCCTACGTTCCCCGTTGCCTACTTTTTGTTTGGTTTGTTTGGTCTCCCGCCTTGGAGCTTATAAAAAGAAGCAGCACTGAGATTATCAAAACTTTGTGCTAACGATGCATTCTTTGCGGGTGCTCAGTTGGTGGCGAGTGCGTCGAACAATGCAATTTATATGCAATTGCCAGCATCGCTTAATGGAGCTGCAGGGACGAGCTGGTGAGCGCCAGCGACAATGTTTGCTGGCAGCAGCCGGTCTGCCAGCGAATTAAATGAGAAAGGGGCACTCAGTGGACGACACGCACACAGGGACTAGCCATGGATACTGGCAGCAGTGCCGAAAATGCGCAAAAGCAATTGCAACAAATGGGGTTGGGGGATCTCTCCAGCACTGGAAACACAAACGAGGGAGGGCAACGATGGGAACCCAACACTTGGAGAACAACAGGGGGAACACAACACTGGGAATACAACACTGGAAGCGCAACGATGAGAACCCAGCAATGGGAACACGATACTGGAAGAGCAGCGATGGGAACCCAACACTTGGAGCGCAACGATGGGAACACGACACTGGGAACTCAACACTGGAAACACGATACTGGAAGAGCAACGATGGGAACCCAGCACTGGGAGCGCAACGATGGGAACCCAACACTTGGAAAACAACAGGGGGAACACGATACTGGAAGAGCAACGATGGGAACCCAGCACTGGGAGCGCAACGATGGGAACACGACACTGGGAACTCAACACTGGAAACACGATACTGGGAACACGACACTGAGGAACATGACACTGAGAAACACGACACTGAGAAACACGACACTGGGAGCATAAAGATGGTAACCCAACACTGGGAAAACAGCCTGGAGTACCCAACACTGGGAAAACAGCCTGGAATACCCAACACTGGGAGCACGACACTGGGAGCGCAACGATGGGAACACGACACTGGGAACTCAACACTGGAAACACGATACTGGGAACACGACACTGAGGAACATGACACTGAGAAACACGACACTGGGAGCATAAAGATGGTAACCCAACACTGGGAAAACAACCTGGAGTACCCAACACTGGGAGCACGACACTGGGAGCGCAACGATGGGAACACGACACTGGGAACACGATAGTTGCTTAAATCTCCCCAACAAACTCACTTAAAGCTCTCTCTCTAACCACGGCTGGGCGTTCGAACAGAGGATTGCCCCCATATCTGTATTCACCATTGACCATCATCGTTCTGGAAGTCTCACAGGAATTTAGAAAATCTCAAAGAAAACTTAAACCCAAGCCGACTATTTCGGAGAATGCCGTCAACTATTAACAGCAGCTCGGGAAACCTATGAGCTTAGGTTAGGTATAGATTCCTTTAGTTTAGGGTGGCAGCAAAAGGAAGCTCACCTACGTTGTCATACCACAGAGACATGGGACCCTTAAAGTGGAACAAAGGGACGGAAAGGGTACCAGTGCGATTCCCTGATGAAGCGAGCGATCTGGCCAATGGAAAAAAGCTCAACAAGATGCTCGAGAAAAGTGCTCCCAGGAATCGAAATGTGCTTCTCGCGAGGGCAGAACAAGCACCTCTTTATCCGACCGACCACACGCAGCTGCGACAAAAGTAATTTAAGGGTAGAATCAAGCCTATAAGCATGCCTGCCAATGGCTCAGTGACCTGTCAGGACCACAACTGATGTGACGAGAGAATCCCATGAGGATTTCTTCAACAAAAGCTGAGACTGAGTGGTGATTCATGCATCAGTACCCCATCAGGTACGAGTGCATGGCAGTTTCCATCCAGTTGGTCTTAGTAGCATCACTCGCAGATATATACAGATGATAATATACCTGAAGTCTGGACCGTATACGCGAGTGTATTCACCATTTCAGAAGAGTCGAAATAGACGCCACAAAATTGGATCTATAGTGACAAATAATGTTCAAGGCATGAGAATAAAAAGCTGTGAAGTGAACATATGAAGGAGCCAAAGCATTGGAATAACTGAGCAGCTACCACCTTAATGGGAACCACTCCATAAAAGGAAAACCATCATCATCATCATTGGTGGCCCGACGGTCCTAGTTGAACCTTGACCTCACACACAAAAGGAAATGCAATTCATCCCAAGCAGTTCATCCTAAGCAGTTGAGCAGTAGAAAAATGCACCACTCCATAAAAGGAAAACCAGTTCATCCTAAAGATAGCGGAGACCTCCTTTCAGACGTCCCAAGCAGTTAGATAGATTTTGTTTAAGGGTCTTACACCGTGCGAGCTGAAAGATCTATTGTGATGCCCCTATTTATTCAAAAGATGAGGATAGTCTCATCTATAGATCTTCCGTCAGGATAATTTCCGACAGGATTTCATATATTTTGGAGGAATCGAGCTGAGGGATCTTGCTCATATCCAAGATATATTCTCCAAAACTCCTGTGTCTTTGGTGTGCCAAGGTCCGCGGTCCATGATCAAGTGCAATGAGGTTTCGTCACTTTCTCCACAGAATCCACGTATGGCTTCTGAAGATAGACCCAACTTACTCACATGATAGTTGAGTCTACATTCATTCATTGTTGACTCGACGGTCCTAGCTGAACCTTGCCCTCCCACAGTTGAGTCTACAGTGTTCGCTTACAATGCCTGTTAAGCAGTAGAAAAGTGAAGCATGCCACAGCACATAAAATAAAGCCTACTTTTAGGGAGCCTCAAAATATGGCATGAGCGAACCTTCGTTTCGTTCTGCAGGATTAGTACTCTCAATAACACCAAGGAGAAAAATTAATGCGAAAATTATATCCTGCAGGATGAGTACCTTCAAGAACAACGAGAAAAATTAATGCGAAAATGTTATCCTGCAGCCAATTCCTAAGTACGCCCCCAAAGCAGGACACTTCTTCTAAAAACCTATACGAGCAACTGGTAGAATGAAACAACCCGCTTCCAAACGATGGCACAGAACTGTGATGATGTTCCAGATTTTAGAACCTGTGATACTCGAATTCCAAGTGAGACAAATTGGATGATTTTGCTCCCATTCCAAAGAGAGTCACAAAAATCTCCAGAAATTTCATTGCGACTAATATACGAGTATCGAATGATATCATTACATAAGGATTGAGATATAGTTTTGGATAATTAGCACATCTTTATCAGCTAAGCACCTGCTATGTACGAGAATTTTATGTTACAAGATTACAAACACTTTGAAGAGAAGAACCTAATTGGAGAAAGAAGAATGAGACTTTAACTGGAGCTGATCTTGCTGGATCTGATGTTGCTGGTTCTGATCTTACTGGTTCAGATCTTACTGATTCCGATCTTACTGGTTCCGATCTCACTTGTTCCGATCTTACATCTCACTGGTTGTTATCTTAATCTTACTCTATCTGATCTTAATCTTACTCTACCTGTTCTCATCGAGTCTGATCTTACTGGATCTAATGTAACTGGATCTGATCTTACTGGTTCTGATCTTAAATTTACTCCATCTGTTCTCATCGAATGTGATCTTACTGGATCTAATGTAACTGGATCTAATCTTACTGGTTCTGATCATCACCGAATCTAATCTTACTGGATCTGATCTTACGGGATCCGATCTTACTGTTTCCGATCTCACTGGTTCCGATCTTACATCTCACTGGTTCTGATCTTAATCTTACTCCATCTGTTCTCATCGAATGTGATCTTACTGGATCTAATGTAACTGGATCTAATCTTACTGGTTCTGATCATCACCGAATCTAATCTTACTGGATCTGATCTTACTGGATCCGATCTTACTGTTTCCGATCTTACTGGTTCTGATCTTAATCTTACTCTATCTGATCTCATCGAATCTGATCTACCTGGATCTGATCTAACTGGATCTGATCTTACTGGATGATCTGGGTAACTTAATTGCCAAGAATTTTAGACAAGTGAAACACAATTTTGCTGTTATTTGGACCTGGTCTCAACTTGAAAGTGGTTAGCGATACAACAGCTTCTAGAATAGTGCCACCACCCCCTCTCACAATGCCAACACAAGCAAACAGGATTCAATATCTTTCACCCCCATAGTTTTGTGGCTACTGAACCGTTCCCACTGATACGCAGAGGAAAGTTTCAAACCACCCAAGACCCTCTTAGAGTATGTCAGGAACACTATTCTCAAGTTAAGAATGTGGATTGCGTCACACTTATAAACGAAGTCTTGCGAGCACAACAGAGTGAAGTGATTATGCTAAAGCTGAGAGCTGTTGAGGGAATTACCACTCAGATAGCCAGTTGAACATACATGCCAGAGAGTTCCAAATCATAATGCTAAGGACCTTTGGGAGCGTCCGTAATAAATAAACAAAATAAATAAGCAAATTATACTTAAGCACCTTAAAGATCCCTTCTCCGTATATGGAAAGTAGTCACAATTCCTCAGGAATTTCTAATCAGCATAAATAGCCACAGAGCTCCAACTGTTTTATTGAATTCAATGTGACTACTAGGAAATGTGGCAGCCATCCTCCAACTATATTACTCAGCTCAAGTCTGCATAAAAAACTTCTGGATCATTTTTAGTTTTCCTCTTAGATCTTGGAGGATGGGAAGGAGAGCAGAAAACCTGCTACAGAAGTTTTCAATGAGAATGTTAAGGAGTCTCCTAAAGGGAGTATTGATCCTCACAATATACTGGAAACTAACAGTACTTAGAATTAATTCATTTCCTACAGGGATGGCTTCATATTCATATACAAATTCTGCAAAAAAAATCCTGGGTAATCTTATGGAGAAACATTTCTTCAATCAATTTCTTATGAACTCCGAGTACTGACGACTCATTGAGTTTCCTACTGGGATAGCTTTTGATTCATACACTTATTCTGTATACAACTCCTGCGTCTATTTCTATTCTATTCCTAATCCAGGATCTACAAATTTCAAAGGAGTTTTTCTTACGGAGAAAGATTTCTTCAATCAATTTCTTATGAACTACGAGTACTGACGACTCATTGAGTTTCCTACTGGGATAGCTTTTGATTCATACACTTATTCTGTATACAGCTCCTGCGTCTATTTCTATTCTATTCCTAATCCAGGATCCACAAATTTCAAAGGAGTTTTTCTTACGGAGAAAGATTTCTTCAATCAATTTCTTATGAACTACGAGTACTGACGACTCATTGAGTTTCCTACTGGGATAGCTTTTGATTCATACACTTATTCTGTATACAACTCCTGCGTCTATTTCTATTCTATTCCTAATCCAGGATCCACAAATTTCAAAGGAGTTTTTCTTATGATGAAATATTATTGTCCAACGTCTTTAGAGCTCCGACGACTTTAGACCGATTCAATTTCCTACAGGGATAGCTTATTATTCATACACATAATTGCAATTAGATTAAAGAACCAAAGCACGCTTCCAGAGTGGGTGAGGTCATTCTGCGTTACAGTCAACAGAACTACCGCAAAGGCTATCAAAGGCTTTTTTCCCTTGACTTAATGTAAGTCACCCGCTCACACCGCTCCGCTGCCCGCCTCCCTCCTAACTGGGTTTTCCGCCTTTCAAACTTCTAAATGCATAAACAATTGCAATTATTTGTGCGCAGTGCGGCGGGGGAAGGGCGACTGGAAGCGACTCACCCGCACGTTTCTTTCACTTCCGGTGCAGCACTGGCAAATTGTGTGATGTGCAGAGATGAGAGTGGGTGGGTGGCGGTGTGTGTGGATGTGTGTGGATGTGTGTGGATGTGTGTGGGTGTGTGTGGGTGTGTGTGGATGTGTGTGGATGTGTGTGGATGTGTGTGGATGTGTGTGGATGTGTGTGGATGTGTGTGGGTGTGTGCGATTGTACGAGTATGCGTGAGTTGGAGGAGTTCTTTCACCACTCCCTCTCGTAGCAGGGAGAGCAAAAATGCGTTTTTGACAATTGTCGCCGGTGCATGCGTCCATGGTCGTTAGCAATTTTCGTTGTTGCTGGTTTCTGTTTTGCAAATTTTCGATTTCAATTCGAATTTGAATTTGAATAGAAAAATTGCACTTTTTTAACGTGAGCGCCAATTTTTCCATTTTGTTCGCTCTTCTTTCCGTTATTGTGGTGCTTTTTCTGCTGCTGTTCTTGTTATTGTTGCTGATACTATTGTTGTTGTTGTTGTTGTTGTTGTTGTTGTCATTTAGCATTCGTCCTTAACAGCTGCAAGCGCACAATCGCCAATCACACAAGCACTGATTTTTTGCATTCCTAACATTTGTGCAGCTGGCACCACCACCGTGCACGACCAAACCCAACCGGCGCTCGAGGAAGGAGCTCCTCGAACAATGGCCAAATGTCATTTCGCCAGTTCGTGCGCTGTCACTTTCAGTTTGACACTTGCATACTGATGAGTTGGCAATACTTTTTTTGCTCCTGACGATGATGCTGCTGATGGTGATGATGCTTGGAGCTGATGCTGCTGGTACTGGTGCTGCTGGTGCTGCTGGTGCTGCTGCGGCTCTGCTTTTCTTGTTATTCTTCTGTTCTTGTTATTATTGTTGCTGCTGTTGTTGCTGTTGTTGTTGCTCGTGTTGTGTTTGTTTTATTATTATTGTGTACGCGCCAGCGCGGGCACGTTTGCTGCAGTTGCACGCGCACAACATGCGAGTTACGTGGCTGCAGCTCTAATCAAGCGTCAGAAAAACATCATTTTAAAATTTAATTGCATACATTTAGGCTGAAAAACTTATCTATAAATTCAGCCACCACCACCACCACCACAGCACCACCCACTCATAATGCCAATACCATGGATACTAATTGCAAGGCATTTCAATTCTATTTGCCGAGACATGTTGTGAGTAACATGACCACCGAGGACGAGGTCACAGATAACCAAATAAGGCTCTGGCGCCATGGAAATTTCGTACAATTAGTTCAGCAAAAAATATGAAATTGCGGAACACGAACTTATTATGTTCAGATGAAGTCGACTGATTGTGTGGGGGACTGACAAGGGGCCCATGAACATGTAACACTGTCAATGGGATTCATGTAAATGCCTCCTCTCTGCTTGGCGGCTGATGTGCTCGTAGTACCACAGATGAGTCACAGGTTAGCACCAGCGGCATAGCTAGGCGTGCATCCTTGTTTTGAATAAGTCACCACACACTACCTTCACCTGCCCCAGTCTCTGCTTGTAATCTCCGTATACAAGTACTATCCCCGATTTTTTATAGTTCTAACTAGGTCTGTGGGGCCGAGACTAAATTGTACGACTCCCACTTCTGAGGAAGGTTCTATACGACGACTTCGACCTCTTTAATGAGGAAGCTTTTATATGACTCCGACTTCAAATAAGGAAGGTTTTATACGTCTCCGCCTCCTTTAATAAGGAAAGTTTATACGACTCCCACTCCAGCTCCGACTTCTTGAATGAAAAAGGTTTTATACGACTCCCACTCCAACTCCGACTTCTTGAATAAGGAATATTTTATACAACTCTCACTCCGATTTCTGAGGAAGGTTCTATACGACTTCGACTCTTTAATGAGGGGCTAGGAAAGACTTTTGATAAATTTCTGGTAGAAATTGATTTATGTATAGGAATATGGGAAGCGATTTATATATATATCCTGATACTGAAGACGCTCAACAGCCTAATTGGAGCTCATAGAAGATCACATATTTTGCCTATGATCACTAAGACTCCAATTGAGATCATAGCGTCCAAAGGTTTAGACGCATATCGCCATCTTTTCATATCAGTCTGGGTCAAAGTGCAAGTCTTGATGACAAATCGGAACCAACCAAGTCAAATGGGACCTTAGCTCCGTTTATAGACGTGTCCTTAAATGTGACTAGTTTTATATTGATTCACGATGATGTGAGGTCAAGACTCACAGCAAGGATAAGGTTAAGCGAATTTCTCTATCACCCGTTTCCTTTCCCCCTTTTCCCAAGCACACACATCATTTCCTCTCACTATTTCTCTTTCACACTTTCTCTCTCACTTTCTCTCTTACTCTTCCTCTCTCACTCTTTCTAACTTTCTCTCTCACTATCTCCCACTATTTCTCTCTAAATTTTTCTCTCTGAATCTTCCTCTCTCAAACTTTCTTACGGAAACCTTCTCTCTGAAACTTTCGTACGGAAACCTTCTCTCTCAAACTTTCTTTCAAACTTACTCTCTCAAACTTTCTCTTTCAAACTTTCTGTCTCTCAAACTATCTCTTTCAAACTTTCTCTCTAAAACTTTCTCTCTCAAACTTTCTTTCTCGGACTTTATTTCTCAGACTTTATTCTCAGACTTCATTTCTCAGCCTTTCTCTCTCTCAGACTTTTTCTTTATCAGACATTCTTCTTTTTCCCAAACTTTCTCCTTCCCAAACTGTCTTCTTCCTAAACATTCTCTTTCCCAAAATTTCTCCTTCCCAAATTTTCTCCTTCCCAAACTTTCTCTTTCCCAAACTTTCTCTTTCTCTCTCAAACTTTCTTTCTTTCTGTAACTTTCTCTTTATCTCACAGGCTTTCTCTTTTTCTCTCTCAAACTTACTTACTGAGACTTTCTTTCTCTGACTTTCTCTTTCTTTCTCAGGCTTTCTCTTTATCAGACTTTCTCTTTCTCAGGCTTTCTCTTTATCAGACTTTCTCTTTCTCAGTCTTTCTCTTTCTCTCTCAAACTTTCTCTTTTTCTTTCAAATTTGCTTTCTCTCTCTAACTTTCTCAAGCTTTTTCTTTCTCTCTCAAATTTCCTTTCCCAAACTTTCTCTCTCATTGTTTCTCTCTAACTATTTCTCTCTCAATCAAACTTTCTTTCTCAAGCTTTCTCTCTAAAACTTTCTAAAACTTTCCCTTTCAAACTTTCTCTTTCAAACTTACTCTCTCAATATTTCTCTCAATATTTCTCCCTCAATATTTCTCTCTCAATATTTTTCTCTCAATATTACTCTCTCAATATTACTCTCTCAATATTACTCTCACAATATTACTCTCTCAATATTACTCTCTCAATATTACTCTCTCAATATTACTCTGTCAAGATTACTCTCTCAACATTACTCTCTCAACATTACTCTCTCAACATTACTCTCTCAATATTACTCTCTCAATATTACTCTCTCAATATTACTCTCTCAATATTACTCTCTCAATATTACTCTCTCAATCTTCCTCTTTGCCTCTCAATATTTCTCTTTGCCCTTCAATCCTCCTCTTTGCCTCACAATCCTTCTCTTTACCTCTCAATCTTTAACTTTCCCTCTCAATCTTTCTCTTTGCATCTCCATTTTTCCCTCTGTGTGTGTTTTTCTCTTTGCCTTTCCGTGATTTTCTTTGCTCCTCCGTTTTAGCTTTTCAATTGTCCTTCGAGTTTTTGTCTTTCCCTTTCCATTTAACTTTACTTTCACCTGCTCTTTCCCTTTTACTATTTTCCCATTTCCCTGTCCCATTTAACCATTTCCCATTTCTCTATTTCTCCATTTCTCTATTATCCCATTACCCGAATACCATATTATTAACCTATCCTTTTACTCACTCTATCCCTTTCCCTCTTTCGTTTTCCCTATTTCCCTATTGCGCTCTTTCCCTTACCCTACACTTACCTCTTTCCATTCCGTATTTCCTCCATTCCCTTTTTCTATTTTCCTCTATTTATTTTCCTCTGTCCCTCTTCCTCTCTTACCCTTTCCCACGTTCGGTTTCCATCTTTCCCTTTCCCTGTTCGCCTTCCCCTAATTACCTCTTTCCCCTTCGCCACTTCCCGCTTTCTCTTACCCTACTACCATCTTTCCCTTACCCTACTTCCCTCTGTCCATCACCCTACTTCCCTCTTTCCCTTGCCCTACATTCCTTTTTTTCCATAATTCCATATTTCCTTATTTCCTTATTTCCCCCCTTCCCTCTCTTCTTTTCATTATTTCCCAATTCACCATTTCCCTCTTTCTCTATCCGTTTCCCTCTTTCTCCTTCCTTCTTTCCTTCCCTTACCCTCTGTCTCCTTCCTTCTTTCCCTTACCCTCTTTCTCCTTCCTTCTATCCCTTTGCCCTCTTTCTCACTCCATCATTCTTTTCCCTCTTTCAATCTTTCTTTTTCCCTCTTCCCACCTTTCCTTTTCCTCCTTTTCCTCCTTTTCCTCTTTCCTTCTTTCTCTTTTCCTCTTCCTCTTTGTTGTTTTCCCTATATCCCTCATTCCCTCTTTCTATTTTCCTCTTTCCCTATTTCCCTTACCGTACTTTCCTCGTTTCCTACTTCCCTCTCTTCTTTTCCATATTTCCCTATTTCTTTATTTCCCCACTTCCCTCTCTTCTTTTCCTTATTTTCCAATTTCCTTATTTCCCAATTCACCATTTCCCTCTTTCTCTATCCGTTTCCCTCTTTCAATCTTTCTGTTTCCCTCTTTCCACCTTTCGTTTTCCTCCTTTTCCTCTTTCCTTCGTTCTTTTTTCCTCTTCCTCTTTGTTCTTTTCCCTATATCCCTCATTCCCTCTTTCTATTTCCCTCTTTCATTATTTCCCTTACCGTACTTTCCTCGCTTCCTACTTCCCTCTCTTCTTTTCCATATTTCCCTATTTCTTTATTTCCCCACTTCCCTCTCTTCTTTTCCTAATTTTCCAATTTCCTTATTTCCCAATTCACCATTTCCCTCTTTCTCTATCCGTTTCCCCCTTTCCCTTACCGTCTTTCTCGCTCCATCTTTCTTTTTCCTCTTTTCATTTTTCTCTTTCCACTTCCCTCTCTTTTTTTCATTATTTCCCAATTCACCATTTCCCTCTTTCTCTTTCCTTCATTCCCTTACCCTCTTTCCCTTACCGTCTTTCTTTCTCCATCTTTGTTTTCTCTCTTTCCATCTTTCTTTTCCCCCTTTTCCTCTTTCAATCTTTCAATCTTTCTCTTCTTTTCCTTACCCCACTTCCCTCTCTTCTTTTCATTATTTCCCTCATTCCCTCTCCCTATTTCCCTATCTCCTTTCCAATTCAATTCAATTTCCCTCTTTTCCTCTCCACGACCCTCTCTTAGTCACCCTACTTGTGAAGGGCCTCGTTGCCAGAAATGGTCTCCCAGTCAAACACGACTCTCTCTTAACCAATCCGGATGAATGCCACTGCAACCATTGTCTCCACAACTATGCAAAGGACATCGATCCCAGAGAGCAGGACTCTCACACATTTTGTCGTCGAGTATCCTCGTTGGTTCTCGAAGACCTTCACTATGCAATTTCCTACTGGGTGCGTTCCGGCGTTGCGCGCGAGAAGGAAACTGCTCTACACTCGCTATCTTACCAGAACATTGAAAAGAAGTACAAATTTTGATGTCAGGCGGCACGACACGGCACGGCACAGCAAGGCGGGGCAGGGGGCGGGGGGCCGCACGAAGCGGAGCAAACAAAACTTGAAAATGAAACTGTTTATTATGCGACAACAAAAAGGCATAATAGTAAAATTAAATGTGCCGTTTATGCCAAAATACAATACCGACATAAAATCGCAGCCACTCACACACACGCACACCCGCCCGCCTGAAACACCGCCGCACACACACACACACTCTCGCAGGCAAACTTAAGAAAAGAAACAATAATCATGCACGAGCAAAGGAAGCACACACCCAGCCAGGCCCAGGCTCAATGTTCTAAACGCCCTTTGTGAGGAGCCACATCCACATCCACACTCAAGCGCACACACGTGAACATGCTCACATGCCCATGGACACATGCGAAGGTTGCTACTTAAGTTCTGGCAACTGATTCTGTGGGCAAGCGACCATGAGAGAAAATGCTCCCAAATGATTAAAGCAACAGCAACTCGGAGGATATACTCGGATCTCGGTCCCAGCCTATAGAGTGGATTTGGAGAACCTTCCTCTTTCAATTTATTCTGTGGACAAAGCATTCACGTCAGCAAATCCGAGAACCTCATATCCCGGAGCTAGCCCCAAGAGTGGCATTGAAGCACCTTCTTAACAGTTTCATCTAGGCAACTGAGGAGCACTTCTTCCTCTAGTTAGTGGACTGCTTCGAGAGTAAGAAAATGTGTGCAGATAATCGGGGGGAATTTTGAAGAAAAGGATATACGAGGAATGAATGATGAGTAACCTTGTAAACCAGCTGAGGGCACTGCGGACTTCTTCTGACGCTTGATACGCGGTACCATCGTTCAAATATCCTGGCAACATTTAAACAGATTCAAGGAATTGATGAAATGATTGAAAAAATACAATATCGTTGATGTGGATAAGGAGCAGTATCGGTGGGTTAAGGAGCAGTATCGGTGGGTTAAGGAGCAGTATCGGTGGGTTAAGGAGCAGTATCGGTGGATAGAGGAGCAGTATAGGCTGGAAAAGGAGCAGTATCATTCGGAAAAGGAGCAATATCGGGTAGAAAAGGAAGAGTATCGGTTGAAAAATGAGCAGTATCGGTCGGAAAAGGAACAGTCTCAGTCAGAAAAGGAGGAATATCGGCTGGAAAAGGAACAGTCTCAGTCAGAAACGGATCAGTATCATTCGGAAAAGGAGCAGTGAGCTATTTACTTATCTGGTATGAAGGGAAAATGTGTGAAGAAATCATCAGAAATGAGACATTGGGGTTCATAAAGAAGCCGGATCTTCAAAGACTCCCATTTGAACTACCATGATTGAAGTATGCCCGAACAACCGTTCTGGTTCACCATCACCCAAAGCTGATTGTTGAGGCCATTTCAGAGGATTCGATCTACAAAAGAAGCGAGGCTTGAAAGAGAGAGTGACAAGGAAGAAGCAAAGCTTGGAAGAGACAGTAACAAGGAAGAAACGAATCTTGGAAGAGACAGTGATCAGAAGAAACGAGGATTGAAAGAGACTGGCAAAGAAACGAGGCTTGAAAGAGACAGTGAAAAGAAACAACCGAAGCTGGGAAGAGACAGTGACAAGGAAGAAACAAATCTTAGAAGAGACAGTGACAAAGAAAAGAGGCTTGGAAGAGACAGTGACAAGGAAGAAGCGCAGTTTGGAAGATACAGTAACCAGAAGAAGCGAGGCTTGGAAGAGACAGTGACAAGGAAGAAACAAATCTTAGAAGAGACAGTGACAAAGAAAAGAGGCTTGGAAGAGACAGTGACAAGGAAGAAACAAATCTTAGAAGAGACAGTGACAAAGAAAAGAGGCTTGGAAGAGACAGTGACAAGGAAGAAGCGAAGTTTGGAAGATACAGTGACCAGAAGAAGCGAGGCTTGGAAGAGACAGTGACAAGGAAGAAGCGAAGTTTGGAAGATACAGTGACCAGAAGAAGCGAGGCTTGGAAGAGACAGTGACAAGGAAGAAGCGCAGTTTGGAAGATACAGTGACCAGAAGAAGCGAGGATTGAAGGAGAGTAGGTAATTGGAGAAACAAGCTCAAAGCAGCACTGTCTAAGAATATCGGAGAGGGATTTCATTTTTAAGTTCTTTTTATTTCTATGGAATAGAAATCTCATTTAAGATATATGGGAATGTGTTGGACAGATCTCGTAAACAGCCCAAATAAAAGATGGAGGCAAGCGTCGTGACGGGTTTAAAAAAAGCTCTGGACAACTGCCTGGAACCATAAGAGACGGTATTGAGTCCGGACCGCGATCCTAGGTTAGGTTAGGTTATATGACTGTCCTAAGACGCACTTAGGCCTGTTCAAGGCCCATTGTGGCTACCGAGATCCTAAAGGCCTGTGGTGGAAAGCAGATGGTGACCAAAATATCCGTGTCTGCAGTGTCCTCAAGCTCCGCTGAAGGCCTTACTCAGTCTCCTTGTCGCTGCCAAGCTGGTGCTGTTGTGCCAATCGAGTATAAACCGTGTGGGAAAGCATGATAGTTGAATGCTACCATGGACTCCACAACATGTGGGCATTTTGGGGGAAAAAAGTCGCGGGCAAACTTGCGAAGAAAGGATCTCAGATCAGTTTTACTGGCCCGGAACGTGCTCGTCCTGTACCATTTGCTGACATAAGGACCACTATTAGTGAGTGGGTTGCCTGTGCGTAGAATCTCGGGTGAAAAGCCTTAAGAGGCAGCAGATGGACAAAGGTTATGCTACCTATTATGTCTGATAGAGCGTCAGGGTCCCTTTTCTCACTGGGTAGGAGAGTGCAGTCTTCTGGTAAGACTGATGACGGGTCATTTTACGGGGCAAGTGCACTTTGCCAGTCTTGTAGCGAGGAAGATGAGACAGTACAGGAGGAAGATGAGACGGTATACCACTGAGACGGTGCACCACTGAGACGGTACAGCACTGAGATGGAACACCACTGACATGGAACACCACTGAGACGTTACACCACTGAGATGGAACACCACTGAGATGGAACACCACTGAGATGGAACACCACTGAGATGGAACACCACTGAGACGTTACACCACTGAGATGGAACACCACTGAGATGGAACACCACTGAGATGGAACACCACTGAGACGGTACATCACTGACATGGAACACCACTGAGATGGAACACCACTGAAATGGAACACCACTGAGATGGAACACCACTGAGATGGAACACCACTGAGATGGAACACCACTGAGATGGAACACCACTGAGATGGAACACCTCTGAGATGGAACACCACTGAGACGTTACACCACTGAGATGGAACACCACTGAGATAGAACACCACTGAGATGGAACACCACTGAGACGGTACATCACTGACATGGAACACCACTGAGATGGAACACCACTGAGATGGAACACCACTGAGACGTTACACCACTGAGATGGAACACCACTGAGATGGAACACCACTGAGATGGAACACCACTGAGATGGAACACCACTGAGACGTTACACCACTGACATGGAACACCACTGAGATGGAACACCACTGAAATGGAACACCACTGAGACGTTACACCACTGAGATGGAACACCACTGAGATGGAACACCACTGAGATGGAACACCACTGAGATGGAACACCACTGAGATGGAACACCACTGAGATGGAACACCACTGAGATGGAACACCACTGAGATGGAACACCTCTGAGATGGAACACCACTGAGACGTTACACCACTGAGATGGAACACCACTGAGATAGAACACCACTGAGATGGAACACCACTGAGACGGTACATCACTGACATGGAACACCACTGAGACGGTGCACCACTGAGATGGAACACCACTGAGACGGTACAGCACTGAGATGGAACACCACTGACATGGAACACCACTGAGATGGAACACCACTGAGATGGAACACCACTGAGATGGAACACCACTGAGATGGAACACCACTGAGACGTTACACCACTGAGATGGAACACCACTGAGATGGAACACCACTGAGATGGAACACCACTGAGACGGTACATCACTGACATGGAACACCACTGACATGGAACACCACTGAGACGTTACACCACTGAGATGGAACACCACTGAGATGGAACACCACTGAGATGGAACACCACTGAGATGGAACACCACTGAGACGTTACACCACTGAGATGGAACACCACTGAGATGGAACACCACTGAGATGGAACACCACTGAGATGGAACACCACTGAGATGGAACACCTCTGAGATGGAACACCACTGAGACGTTACACCACTGAGATGGAACACCACTGAGATAGAACACCACTGAGATGGAACACCACTGAGACGGTACATCACTGACATGGAACACCACTGAGACGGTGCACCACTGAGATGGAACACCACTGAGACGGTACAGCACTGAGATGGAACACCACTGACATGGAACACCACTGAGATGGAACACCACTGAGATGGAACACCACTGAGATGGAACACCTCTGAGATGGAACACCACTGAGACGTTACACCACTGAGATGGAACACCACTGAGATGGAACAGCACTGAGATGGAACACCACTGAGACGGTACATCACTGACATGGAACACCACTGAGATGGAACACCACTGAAATGGAACACCACTGAGACGTTACACCACTGAGATGGAACACCACTGAGATGGAACACCACTGAGACGGTACAGCACTGAGATGGAACACCACTGACATGGAACACCACTGAGATGGAACACCACTGAGATGGAACACCACTGAGATGGAACACCTCTGAGATGGAACACCACTGAGACGTTACACCACTGAGATGGAACACCACTGAGATGGAACACCACTGAGATGGAACACCACTGAGACGGTACATCACTGACATGGAACACCACTGAGATGGAACACCACTGAAATGGAACACCACTGAGACGTTACACCACTGAGATGGAACACCACTGAGACGGTACATCACTGAGATGGAACACCACTGAGATGGAACACCACTGAGATGGAACATCACTGACATGGAACACCACTGAGATGGAACACCACTGAAATGGAACACCACTGAGACGTTACACCACTGAGATGGAACACCACTGAGACGGTACATCACTGAGATGGAACACCACTGAGATGGAACACCACTGAGATGGAACACCACTGAGACGGTACATCACTGACATGGAACACCACTGAGATGGAACACCACTGAGATGGAACACCACTGAGACGGTACACCACTGAGACGGTTAGCACTATCATCTTAAGTAGCGCAAACTTTGGCTCCTTGGGGACACAGGATCTACTGAGGTTTGTTCACAAATCAGGTACATTCAAAGAAAAATAAAAATGGGAGTTACTTGTAGTGCTTGGAACTACACAGGATTGGAACTGCACAGGTCTGGAACGACCCACAACTGTACTCTTAACCAACTTCTCCGCCTTGTCTATTACTTACTCCAACTCATCACGACTGAGGTACCATTTAGTGCTCGTAGCTCAGTTTAGTTACGAGGAAAGGAGTCCATTTGTCCTCGTAGCAGCGAGTTTAGTTACAAGGAAAGGGGAGTCCAGGAGCACTCGTATTGTGAATCCTCTGGTAATAGTATTAGCGAACCGAAGTTTCCTTGGTCTCCTTGTGGACAACCAGTTCCCACTCCAAATCATCACGACGGAGGCATCATTTGTAATTGTAGTTACTATGAAAGGAGTCCAGCAATACTCGCATTGTAAACCCTCCTCTGGTGTAGTATGAGAGCTCCAAAGCTTGCTTGGTTTCCTGCAAAACTTGAGTAGCAAACCCATTTGTACACACTCGCAAGGAAGACACACTTTCAGCCAGGCGTGAGGAATATAAGAATAATACGACTATTTAAGGAGGAAATAAGTACTTAAATACGGCATTGGCAGGAGCAGCCAAAAAGCAGTCAGCAGGAAGGACGAAGAAGGAGTTGTTGTGATGCTGGTGCCAAAAAATCCGACTACGTATGTAAATGTGGAAGATGCTGGCGAAGGAATGGGCGAATATGGTTGAGAGTGTTTTAGAGTGGGTGTGTGTAGATGGGAGTGCATGAGTGTGTGTAGATGGGAGTGCATGAGTGTGTGTGTGTGTGTGTGTGAGTGCAGTCATATAAAAACAAATGCAAACATTTTAAATACAATTGTCTAAGAGCAAACACCAGAGCACTCAAACTCACACCCAACAACACCCACTCACGCAAACACACACTCACAAACAGTCGCACACACACTGACAAAAGCTCCCACACACACACAACACCAAAAGACACAGCCGCACATCCTTTACACAATTTGAACACTCGCTGTGCCGTGGAAAAAAGAAAACAAAATTATTGGAAGGCAGGCGGAGGACGGGGATGGACGCAGGCTGCGTTCGCCAAAGAAGATGTGAGCGCGCGCGAATGGAGGATATTAAAACCGAAAGATATGACGTGTGTTCCTTGACAGATAAGCGTACAAATGCCAAAATAATGTTTAGACATTTAGACTTTTAAATGTGGGCGAGAGGAAGAGGCAGAATCGAAGGAAGAGGCAGAGGCAGTCGCAGAGTCAGAGGCTAAGGCAGCGCCACAGCCACACAGGCAGAGGCAGAGCCAAAAGGCAAGCGTTGTTATATAAAAAGGCGTCAAAGGAAAAAACTAAAATAGCTAAAAAAAAGGGGGAAGCACTCAACAAGAAAAAACAAAGCAAGCCGAAAGTGTGCTTGAAGTGTGTGCGCGCCTCTCCAGTCATCGCGATAGTGGGGTTGGATGCGTGTGCGTGTGCGTGTGCGTGGGTGCGTGCGTGCGTATTTAAACCCTAAGTTGGCAATTGTTTTTGTGAGAATAAGCGAGCTTAATTGGCTTAAGTTGCAGAAGAGAGGGGTGGGCGTGGGGACGACGATTGGTTTGTTGTTTGGTTGTTCATACGTACGCGGATTATACAGACAACAACCGCAGCAACACTTTTCCTAACCCAACCCCACCCCCACCCACAAGAAGCCTTCGCGCGACTGTCGAATAATTTGAAGTGGGGGGGGGGGGGTAAACATCTTCAAGTAAAAAATGCCAAAAAGAGAGAAATAAGTGAGGCAGCAGAGCAGGGAGTGGGAAAGGTACAAGAAAAAAGGCAGAGCCAGTTCATGAAGCAGTCATTAAGGCACAAGAAAAGCGCGCTAATTTCAACATTTAAATTTTTAAGGGTCTCCTCCCTCCTCTCCAGGACAACACCAGTCAGAGTGCCACCCCCCTCCACGGGCGGGTAAATGCTAAATAACAATAACGCCGCTACACAATCAGCGCTTAATTTGTGGCTAACATTAAGCGCGGAGTTGCCGAGTGGGGCACAGAGCACTGTCATTGGCAGAGTTGAGTGGATGTGTGGTGTTGGTGGCTTTCTTTTTAACTTGGTTGCTTATTAACTTTTTTGTCAACGCCACTTTTTCCACAGCTCTGCCTGAAAGCGAAATTTGAATTACTCGTATTACCATTTTTTGTGCGTGTGCTCTTCTTGTTGCCTCCGCGTTGAGCGTTTAATTATGGCGCATTTGTGTTTGCCTCACACACCCACGCCCACGCCCACGCCCACACATACACACGCACTCACAGAAACCGTCACACCCGACCAGGCCAAGCATGAAAACTGCATAGAAAGGGAAATTTGTTGCGCTGTAAACCGAATTAGGCGGCTTAAAAGTGAAACAAGTGGAAGGAAAATTTGGCTCCAAAAAACGGAAAAAAGGACACAGAAAAGGAGGACACAGAAAGGGGAAAAAGAAGAAGAAAACAAGGAAAATTGAAAGTCAAACAGATTACGAGCGAGTATTTGGCCAAGATGCACAAAAGTCGCAAGTCAAAAGTTCAGTAAATGTAGCGAAAAGATTATCCTGAGCCATAAAGAACCCGGGGCAACCCGATGTAGAGGAGCAGGAGTAGCCGCAGAAGGAGGGGGAGGACCAGGAATAGCCATAGAAGGGGATGGGTGGAGCAGGAATAGCCACCGAAGGGGGAGGGAGGACTAGGAATAGCCACAGCAGGGGAAGGGTGGACCAGGAATAGCCACAGCAGGAGGAAGGAGACCAGGAATAACCACAGAAGGGTGAGGGAGGAGCAGGAATAGCTACAGAAGAGGAGGGTGGAGCAGCAATAGCCACAGAAGTGTGAGGGAGGAGCAGGAATAGCCTAAGAAGGGGAAGGGTGGAGCAGGAATAGCCACAGCAGGAGGAAGGAGACCAGGAATAACCACAGAAGGGTGAGGGAGGAGCAGGAATAGCTACAGCAGGAGGAAGGAGACCAGGAATAACCACAGAAGGGTGAGGGAGGAGCAGGAATAGCTACAGAAGGGGGAGAGAGGAGCAGGAATAGCCACAGAAGGGTGAGGGAGGAGCAGGAATAGCCACAGCAGGAGGAAGGAGACCAGGAATAACCACAGAAGGGTGAGGGAGGAGCAGGAATAGCTACAGAAGGGGAAGGGAGGAGCAGGAATAGCCACAGAAGGGTGAGTGAGGAGTAGGAACAGCCACAGAAGGAGAAGGGAGGAGCAGGAGCGGGTGGATCAGGAATAGCCGCATAAAGAGGATGGAGGAGCAGAAATAGCCACAGAAAGAGGAGGACGAACAGGAATAACCACAGAAAGAGGAGGGAGGACCAGGAATAGCCACAGAAGGGTGAGGGAGGAGCAGGAATAGCTGCAGAAGAGGAGGGTGGACTAGGAATTACCACAGAAGGGTGAGGGAGGAGCAGGAATAACCACGGAAGAAGGAGGGAGGACTAGGAATAAACCCACAGAAAGAGGGGGGAGGACCAGGAATAACCACAGAAGGGTGAGGGAGAGCAGGAATAGCCACAGAAGAGGAGGGAGGAGCAGGAATAGCCACAAAAAGAGGAGAAAGGACCATGCATAGCCACAAAAGAAGCGGGGAGTAGAGGAAGTCATGAGAATAATACAAAATTAAGCAGATCCGTCCCACTTAATAGACTTTTGTCAACATACAGGAACGCGAGGCCCAGCGAGATTCCCAGTGGGAATCTTAAAAGTTCCTCTGAGAGAGGAATGCCATGCGAGTTCCATTCCAATTTGTATGAATATTGATGTTGCCAGGATTAGTTCTGACGCTTGTTTGATGACTAATGAGCGCGTATTCAGTATAACAAAGACTCAGCCCTTTTTTTTTCTCGGATTTTCCAGGAGAGTTTTCGCCAATAATTTAAACAAAAACTCTCCTCCGTAATATGCAGTCCAATTTCTAACAGTTTGCAAGAGTGCTTTCACCACTCCACCACTAAAGGGGAAGGATTTGCTCGAAGTCCTCAAAGAAATGTTCTCAAATGGGCGTTAACAACACCAAAACTATTCATGGGCATTAATATACAAGTGCCAACAAGTGAAATACGACACCTTCAGCAATACTGGGAGCAGTGTGCAGAACAATTCTATACTCTATAATATATAGCGAAGTTATCCTGGATCTACAGTCGATGCAACACTGGCAGAAACAAAACTATCCAGAGGAACATTCTCAACCCTGGTACTGGGTGAATGGGAAAAACATGTTTGCTGTCTACACAACAATAAAAGCTTCATCCACGAGTGTCAATATCGGATTGGCAATATTGGCGTGCCAATATCAGAGTGTCAATTATCGGGGTGTCAATATCGGAGTGCCAATATTTTAGTGCCAATTTCGGAGTGTCAATATCGGGATGTCAATATTGGAGTGTCAATTTCGGAGTGTCAATATCGGAATGTCAATTTCGGATTGTCAATATCGGAGTGGCAATATCGGGATTTCAATATTGGAGTGTCAATATCGGAGTGTCAATATCGGAGTGTCAATATCGGAGTGTCAATATCGGAGTGTCAATATCGGAGTGTCAATATCGGAGTGTCAATATCGGAGTGTCAATATCGAAGTGTCAATATCGGAGTGTCAATTTCGGAGTGTCAATATCGGAAAGTCAATTTCGGATTGTCAATATCGGAGTGGCAATATCGGGATTTCAATATTGGAGTGTCAATATCGGAGTGTCAATATCGGAGTGTCAATATCGGAGTGTCTCAATATCAGAGTGTCAATTTCAGAGTGACAATATCGGGATGTCAATATTGGAGTGTCAATATTGGAGTGTCAATATTGGAGTATCAATATCGGAGTGTCAATATCGGAGTGTCAATATCGGAGTGTCAATATCGGAGTGTCAATATCGGAGTGTCAATATCGGAGTGTCAATATCGGAGTGTCAATATCGGAGTGTCAATATCGGAGTGTCAATATTTGAGTGTCACTATCAGAGTGTCAATATCGGTGTGCCAATATCGGTGTGCCAATATCGGAATGTCAATATTGGAGTGTCAATATCAGAGTGTCAATATGGTGAGAGCCCTCAACTGTAGGGTTGTGCCAGGCCCAATCTTATATCTGACCACCATTTCCAACGTAGCATTGTTAAAGCACCTTAGCGCCTAGCTAGAGACGCAACATCGACCTCCAATCCCAAGCTGGGTATGAACAATAAACATATTCGTGTTTACAAAGGTCAGCAAGGAAAGGCTGAGGACCAAGTTCATGTCTACAGGTCTCTAGACCTGCTTGCATTATACAACACAGTAAACAACAATTTAGTTAAAGTCTTTAAGGAGAGCCTGAGAAACCACGTTCAAGCAGAGACTTCCTTGTATTTAAATTTAGAAGAGTAAGCAAATTAGTGAAGGTCCTTAAGAAGAGCCTGAGAAATCACGTTCATGTAGGAACTTCTTTGCTTCTTATAACACAGTAAACAAATTTGCAAAAGTATGTAAAGGGAGACTCGAGAAACCACTCCGATGCAGCAGCTTCCCTGCACAATAGCTGAGATGGATTGGGTGGGAGCGAAAATACAGTCAAAGCCTTGCAATCTTCCAGTCACTTGTCATAGCTGAGCAAATTTCTTAGTTTCACATACGTACCAGAAGTAAAGGACTTCATCGCTCCCGCCAATGTGTTTGTAGCGTACTCGAGCAAAATGGTGGATACAATGAGTAAACGGGGGACGCAATGAGGAAACGGGAAACGCAATAGTAAACGGGGGATGCAATGGATGCAAGTTTAATTGGCAGACCTTATGACCATACCGGAAGTCACCAAGCATCTTCCATCTGAGGTCGTATTCTATAATTGAAAAGTAAAGCTGTTATAAGCTGAGTAGTACATCTCAAGCAGGCTGGGAATCAAACCAAGAACACTCTTCTGCGTATGCGGCAGAATTGCGTTCCAACTCTTAGGAATACTCCAAAAGGATATACTCCACGTACACAACAGAACTTCCCATGTGAAGGTGAGACTGAAGCACAAAAACAGCTTCCATTCCAAATGATTGAGGTGTGGAAAGGAAGGAAGCACACAGGAAAGATGGATGGGTGTCCTTTTTCCTATTTAGCTCATACATATAATAATCTGATTCCGCTGCCAACTCCAGGCAATGGCAATTCCTTATCTGCAGCTTCATTAAAATATCTAAAACAGTTTGTTAGAAAAATCGTATATAGAGGGGGGCAGGCAGTCGTAAATCGACGCAGCTAGTCATGGGTTAAGGGTTTGTCCCGCAACATAATCCTTTTGGGCGGAACCAACACAACTCCACTAACTGGGCACTAATTTCGCGCACCGCATGTCCATTTTAAAGGAACAACAACGTAATCAGTGTAAAATTGGGAGGAAAGTACGAGCACCTTCTTCCACGCACAGACCGTCGGTGCGCGTGGTGCCAGCTGGAGTGTCAATGTGGAGTCGCGGTGGTACTTATGTCCTTGCGTCTAGTTCAAGTGCAATAGAAGAAAGAACATAAGTAATACTGCATCCACTTCCGGCTGTACTCGAGAAATCGCTGGCACCGTCGTTGTGGAGCACACGTTCCCGTTTCACTTAATTCACAATACACTGAAAAATCACAGAGCATCCTTCCTGGGAGCACACGCTGCAGAATATTGGGATAGCGTAGTCAGTTATCGTCGCAAGTGCTACGACTGTAATCACTGAGAAGGCCGCGAAGAACACACTCACCATAGTGGGCCTCACCCTGGTTGTCCTCACCAAACAACTGGTATGGGAGCGCATCAGCACACTCAGTGCTCTTGGCTCACGCAACAAGGTTACTATCCTATGGGTTCCAGGGCATGCTGGCAATACAAGGGAACGAAATTGGCGACGAACTTGCAAGGAAGGGGCTGCAGCACCCTTTATTGGAGCAGAATCCTTCTGTGGTGTAGGATAAGCCACGCTATTCAACCAACTTAGGATCGATGGGGGACACCCTCTCTTAGGCACAAGTACTGAGTTGACATAGCGGGGCTAAGGGTATCAAAGAGTCGTCTAGGGACATACCACCTAAAAAGATTCGAACCACTCCTGAATCTCTCTAAGAATAATCTTAGGATGATGACAGGTCTACTCACAGGACAATGTAAATTGAACGCACATACTCGTATGGTGAGGATGGGCGTCACCTCAGATTCCAAATCCTGCAGATTCTGTATGGAGGAAGAGGAGACGTCCTTACATGTGCTGACACAATGTCCGGCAGAAACCACTTGGGATTCTTCCAAGGCTCTGCTACTGATGTGCAATCTTTGGAGCCAACATTTGGTATGCTTTTAATGCTCTGCTAGTGGTGTGAAACCTCTGGACGCACTTTGAACCTCTGATGGGGCCACAACAGATCCTAAAGTCGCGTTGCATTCACATCCCCTACACAATAATCGATAAATATCCTCACCATATTCCTCACCATAGTTATATTAATGATATTATTCACAATATGCCGTACCACAGTTGTCCTCTCCATAGTTATCTTCACCATCTGCTTCACCATATTCCTCACCATAGTGATCCTCACCATATCCTTCACCATATGCCTTACCATAGTTGTCCTCTCCATAGTTGTCCTCATCATCTGCTTCACCATAGTGATCCTCACCATCTGCTTCACCATATGCCTTACCATAGTTTTCCTCTCCATAGTTTTCCTCTCCATAGTTTTCCTCTCCATAGTTGTCCTCATCATATTCCTCACAATATGCCGTACCATAGTTGTCCTCTCCATAGCTATCATCATCATATTCCTTACAATATGGCTTACCATAGTTATCCAAAGCATATTTCCAACCGTATTCCTCACCATCTGCTTCACCATAATCCTCATCATATTCTTCATCATAGTTATCCTAGCCATATTCCTCACCATAGTCATCCTCACCATATATCTCACCATAGTTATCCTCATAGTATTCCTCAATATATGCTTCACCATAGTCATCCTCACCATATTCCTCTTAGTCCTCATCTTCTTCACACCAAGTACAGCAGACCATCATGTTGTTTAGTTCCATTAACCTCGTAGCCCCTCAGGGTGGGGATAAGGGTGCAGGTCGCCAGCAATTTCCACTTGCATTTACTATGAGGAGCGTCATCATGGTGATGAAGTCAGGAGAGGAGGATAAGTTCGTAAGTTGATATGCTACGTTTCTTGACACGTGTGATCCGATCCTTCCTTATAACTGCCTTACTACAATCTGCCAAGGTCATAGCTGCTAAAAGTCCCTGGTGACTTTTGTAAAAAATGTTATCAAGTAAAGCTTTTCAAGGAATAAATCGTCGCACCTCATTCCAAAGAGACTTTACTTAGGGTTTCTACAAGTGCAGCCACGGAACTGAGAGCAGATTGCGGCGAGAATACTGAGCATGGCTGCCAGTACACCACATTGTCTGCTCCCAGCTCCATTGTATGCTGCTCTTCCTACTCCATTGTATGCTGTTCTTCCTACTCTATTGTATGCTTTTCTTCCTGCACTAATAGGCCTCCTATACCAGGCACATGTGGCTCCTATAGCAGTCCCTACTCACAAGTGGTCCCTGCTCCCCCACACACACTGTTCCCACGGCTCGGCTCTATTGTATTTAATTGACCGCCATCATGACCGCCATCATGACCGCCACGACCGACACCACCACCATGACCACAACCACGACCACGACCACCTCGACCACCACCAAGACCTCCTCGACCACAACCACGACCACGACCACCGCTATGACCAACACTATCACACCACCGCCCTGTAAACCTAACCAGGCAGGCAGGCAACAAACAACGTTATTCAAATGCCACAATCAGTTAAGAACGAATGGAAGCAATAACAAAGTACGACCTCAACAACAACAACAATGGCCAAAAAGGCAATCATCAAGCACACCAGTACACGGCCGTACCCCGCCCCTCACCCCCCTCGAAATGCCGCTTGTCGTATTGTATTTCATTTCCGTTTTATTATTAAGATTTCGACTTGTTTTCTTTCACCGCTTTATTTTATTATTATTTTGAGTTTTGTTCTTCTCCTTTTGCTTTCTTTTCTTTTCTCTTTACGTGGCCTGCTGCTCTGCTTGACTTTTGTTGCTGTTTCAATTCCTTTTTTTGATTCGTGCTGGCTTCGTTGACTGTGTACGTGCGCCGTTTTGTCGCCTTTCTACGTCAACTTCCTGCTATCGTGCTAATTTCCGCTTCTTTATCTTGACACAATGGTGTACATTAAGCTCCAGTCACAATAAACTCCAAGAAGAAGAGAGCAAAGACACAGCAACACCAGCACCAGCACCAGCACCAGCACCAGCACCAGCACCAGCACCAGCACCAGCACCAGCACCAGCACCAGTACCAGTACCAACAACAGCATCAGAACCAGTATCAACACCAACACCAACAACACCCTCCCAAACATTCGCTCAGTCACTCACACGGACATGAGCTCAACACACACAACAACAACACACACATACACATGCATGCATCCAACATGTGCACATAAGCCCTGGAGAACTTCATAACTACTCGTCTCGGAAATAAAAGAAAATTTCTGCCAAGAGACCGAGCAACACTGTAGTGGTCAGTTAAGAAAACGAAGAAGCAGAAGAAGCAGCAGCAGTAGCGACAGTGTCGGAACGAGAAGATGAACGCAGCACTAGTAACGGGACAAGAAGAAGAAGACGCTTCAGCAGCTGTGTCGGAAGAGGAAAAAGAAGAAGATGCATCAGGAGACGCAGCAGAAGCAGCAGCAGCAGAAAACTCACAATGCTGACATTAGCAAACAGAACAAGTGCAATAAATGTGGGCTTGCAACAACAACAACAGCGCCAACAACAACAACAATATGGAAGACGGCAACAACTACGACAACGACAAGAAAAACAACGACGGCGACAGCGTCAACATTAGCAGGAACAACAACAGCAAGAAGAAGAAGAACAACAACAAGAACAACAACAACAAGAACAACAACAACAAGAACAACAACAACAAGAGCAACAAGAACAAAACAAGAAGAAAAACAAGCACAACAACAACAAGAAGGAGAACAACAAGAAGAAGAAGAACAACAACAAGAAGAACAAGAAGAAGAACAACAACAACAAGAACAACAAGAAGAGCAACAACAAGAAGAGCAACAACAAGAAGAACAAAAACAAGAAGAAATACAACAACACGAACAACAACCAGAAGGAGAACAATAACAAGAAGAACAACAACAAGAAGAACAACAACAAGAACAATAACAAGAAGAACAACAACAATAAAAACAACAACAAGAAGAAGAACAACAAGAACAAAAACAACACATTACAAGAACAGCACCGACAATACCAACAACAACATCGACAAGAAAAGCACCGATAATTCCAGCAACATAACCAACAATCACAGGCAACTCACAACAAAAACACCAACAATCATAGGCAGCCAACAACAACAACAACAACACCAGCAACTCCATCGACAAGAAAAGCACCGATAATTCCAACAACAACACCGACAAGAACAGAACCGACAATCACAAGCAACCAACACCCACTCACTCAACTGCAGCGCTCCCTCCATTCATCCCTTCCTTCTCTCCAAAAAGCTCCACCAAAAACAACATTGCTCCTATATTCGTGATTGTTGCTTTTGGCCTCAATGGCTCCACCAAGAGCCCCTTCCCCCTACTCCGCCACCCATCCACAATGTCCAACAAGCAAATGTCATTTGATTTCCGTGCGCCATTTTTAAGCACAACTAAAACAGCAACAACAACAACAACAACAACAACAACAACAACAACAAAATATAGAAATAAACCGCATTGCACCTACTTTGCGGAGCAGAGCAAGCGGAGGGCAGAACACTGCATAACAGGGCAGGGCAGGACAGGCCAGGCCTCTATAGCCAGCCAGCCAGCCACCCGCCATATTAGCCTCCATTTTGTGAATTTCTGCGGGTAGCTGCGCACCCCTTCGCCAGCCGTCACTTTACATTTCGCACTGCAACGGGGTGTGTTGGCTGCGCCCCCCACCACCCTGCCAGACGACATCAGAATTGTTTGTCATTCGTTGCATTCGGTTGGAGCTGCTGCTGCTGCCGCCGCCGCCGCCGCTACTGCGGGTGCGGGTGCTCCTTCCGTTGTTCATTTCGTTTCTTGTCGCATACGCCCATTGTTACTCGTATCTTCGTTGTGTTTGATGGTTGTTGTGGCCGTCCTTCTTCTTCTTTCTTTTTATTGTTCTTGTTGTTCATGTTGTTGTTGTTGGCTTTCTTCTTCTTGTTATTTTTCCCCACTGATGCCCCGCCACCGCTGTTATGCTTCGTCCTTTTGTTCTATTTTTCTTTGCTTTCATTGTTGCTGGTGTTGTTGTTGTTGTTGTTGTTGTTGCTCTAGTGTTTTTGTTGCTTTGTTGTTGTTGTTGTTCTTGTTTGGTGCTTCCTTTGGTCGGTGTGTGCGCTTTTGTGAGTTCTGTGAAGTTTTCCGTAATGGCTCACTTTATTGTCGTTGGTCGGGTTGTTGTCGTCGCTGCTCTTCTTATTGTTGTCGCTATTCTTGTTGTCGTTGTTGTTGTAGGGTGTTTCCTTTGCGATTAGAAACAGCATGCAGCGAAAACGAAGTATCTCTCCCACTGTATAATTGATGAAAATTCTCTCATAACTCCATTCAGAGCAATTATGTGCTTTATGCTAATGCGGCCACTGAAGGACTCAGGAGGAAATAACAACTGCAAAATCAGTTATCATATTTGAGAGACTGCGAGATTCTTCGACAGGTACACGAGTGAGGCCAATTCTCAGGAATTCAGGCCTTGGAAAGCGACTTTTCTCGATTGATCAGAGAACATCCTAAGAAAATTCGAATCACCTGAGAGCATCCAGAGGAATCCCGCTTGGCCTGAGAATATCAAAAGAAATCTCGTGTCATCTGAGAGAGGAAAGTGTTATAGAAAAATAGTTCGGTGCACCCCGTTCAGTAATCTTTAACTTAATGAATATATTAGACATGACCAATTCGTCTTCAGTCTGATTACTCCGTGCTCAGAAACCAATCAACCCTCATTCGACTGGCACGAGTACACAGAAATCAGGCAACACTGTACCAAGAACTGGATTCTCAACTACACAAAATGTACGAAATAGCAAATGATAGATCCCAACAGATACTCGTAGACACTTGAAGATAGAGGTTCTAGAGAAATTTAATCGTAGAGTAAACAGTTCAGTTCCTATTTCCCCTCCTGAAACCTTTCCTATCTCTCTACTCTTGCTGCCGCATCTATCCAGGATATAGTACTATGGTCCCTGTGACTCTGTGCTGTGGTTAATTCCAGCCCACCTATTTCTAAACAGTTCATGGCATAATTTACGATCTAATATCCAGAGTCTTTTAGAATCCAGAGCAGAATAAGCTGTGAAAACAGTTGAAAGACTTCCTACGAGCGCTAATCTAAATATCTCTTTTCAAAGTATTCTATCATCAGAAGACAGTTTAGACCCGGACAAATCTGTGGCAGTCGGTCCCAAGAACCTGAAGACAATCTCTTACTTTCTAGGCAGTTCTGAAACACCTTGAAGCATACGAGTTCTATACCGGTCATCATATGGAAAAGGGTCGTAGAAAAGAAAGAGAGCAGATATCATAAAACAGAGAAGAGAACAACTCGAGGGATAAGATTGAAGAGGGATAAAAAGATAAGTGTAGAATTGTTCTGGTGACACGCCTACTATTGTTAAGGGTGTATATGAGTACGAGGGTAAACTAAACAAAATGGAGTGGTGTTGGGAAGATTATGGGAAATAAATTTCATAACAAAATAAAGAGATAAGAAAAAAAGAGAGAGAGAGAGTGAGAGAGAGAGAGAGAGAGGAAGAATGAAAGAGAGAGAGTGAGAGAGAGAGAGGAAGAATGAAAGAGAGAGAAAAAATAGAGACAGAAAGAGAGGAGATAGAAATATAGAAGGAAAGAACGAAAATGAGATAGAAGCACATATAGAGAGAAAGAGAGAAATAAATAGAAAAAGAGAAAGGAGAGAAAAAAGGAGAGAAACAAAGGGAAAGGAGGGAAGGAGGGAGAGATAGAAAGAAAGACATAGAAAGAAAGAGAGGGATAGAGCAAGAGATAAATAAGGTAATAATGAGAGAAATTGAGAGACAAAGAAAGAGAGAAATAAACAGAAAGATAGAAATAAAGAGAGAAAAAATGAGAAATACAAAGAGAAAGGAGAGAAACATAGAGAGAGATACAAAAAAAGATGAGAGAGAAACAGGGAGAGAAAGAAAGAGAAACAGAGAGAAAGAGAGAGAAAAAGAGAAAGTGAGAAAGAACGAAATAATGAAAGATTAATTGTGAGGCACAGAAAGAGCGAAATAAAGTGAGGCAGAGAGAGAAACGGAGAGAGAAATAAAGAGAAATAAAGGAAAAGAGAGAAAGAGAGAAAGTGAGAAAGAACGAAAAAGAGAGTAATTGTGAGACACAGAAAGAGACAAATAAGGAGAGAGGCACAGAGATAAACAGAGAGAGAAAACCAGAGAAAAAAAGAGAAAGAAAGATAAAGAAAGAAAGATAAAGAAAGAAAGAGAAAGGAAGAGAAAGAGAGAGAAAGAAAGAGAAAGAGAGAACGAGAGAGAAAGTGAGACCGAACGAAATAATGAAATTGTGAGTCACAGAAAGAGAGAAATAAAGAGAGAAAGAGAAAAATAAAGAGAAGTAATGAAAAATAAAGAGAAAGAAAGATAGTAAATAAAGTAATAAAGATAGTAAAAAGAAAATAAGAAATCACTAAAGAAAATAGAAGACAATAGGAAAGGGAGTAAGAAAAAGGGTAGTAGAGATTAGTAGAGAGAAGTGAAGAGATATCGAGACAGAAACATAGGAAAAAAAGCGACAGAGAGAGATACAGATTTAGAGAGATACAGAGAGAGAGAGAGAAAAAGCAATAAAGGGAGTTTATGTGTAGGAGATCTAAAAATAAAGCGTGAGAAGAGCATAAATCACACATCGTTGCAAATCATTTTATGGAACACAACTGGAAATTTTGAAAAAGAGAACGATAAGAGAAAGAAAAAGAATGATGATGAAAAGGATGATGAAGATAATGATATACAAGAAAATGATGAAGATGAGAATGATGAATAAAAGCATTATAAGCAGGAGAATGATAAACAAGAGAAAGATAAAGAAGAGAATGATAAACAAGAGAATGATAAACAAGAGAATGATGAACAATAGAATGATAAACAAGAGAATGATAAACAAGAGAATTCTAAACAACAGAATGATAAACAAGAGAATGATAAAGACAATGATAAACAAGAGAATGATAAAGACAAAAATATTTAACTAGAGAACAATAAACAAGAGAATGGTAAAAAAGAGAGATAAAGAAGAGAATGATCAACAGGAGAATGATAAACAAAAGAATGATAAGAGAATGATGAACAAGAGAATGATAAACAAGAGAATGATGAACAATAGAATGATAAACAAGAGAAGAATTGAAGATTTCTTAACTAGAACATGGGAAGTTTATTGAAGAACATAACATGGGTAGCTCCAATGGAGAAGGTAAGCGATATAGTTGAAGATTTCTTAACTAGAACATGGGAAGTTTATTGAAGAACATAACATGGGTAGCTCCAATGGAGACTGTAAGCGATATAGTTGAAGATTTCTTAACTAGAACATGGGAAGTTTATTGAAGAACATAACATGGGGTAGCTCCAATGGAGAAGGTAAGCGATATAGTTGAAGATTTCTTAACTAGAACATGGGAAGTTTATTGAAGAACATAACATGGGGTAGCTCCAATGGAGAAGGTAAGCGATATAGTTGAAGATTTCTTAACTAGAACATGGGAAGTTTATTGCAGAACATAACATGGGTAGCTCGAATGGAGAAGGTAAGCGATATAGTTGAAGATTTCTTAACTAGAACATGGGAAGTTTATTGCAGAACATAACATGGTTAGCTCCAATGGAGAAGGTAAGCGATATAGTTGAAGATTTCTTAACTAGAACATGGGAAGTTTATTGAAGAACATAACATGGGGTAGCTCCAATGGAGAAGGTAAGCGATATAGTTGAAGATTTCTTAACTAGAACATGGGAAGTTTATTGAAGAACATAACATGGTTAGCTCCAATGGAGAAGGTAAGCGATATAGTTGAAGATTTCTTAACTAGAACATGGGAAGTTTATTGAACATAACATGGGTAGCTCCAATGGAGACTGTAAGCGATATAGTTGAAGATTTCTTAACTAGAACATGGGAAGTTTATTGAAGAACATAACATGGGGTAGCTCCAATGGAGACTGTAAGCGATATAGTTGAAGATTTCTTAACTAGAACATGGGAAGTTTATTGAAGAACATAACATGGGGTAGCTCCAATGGAGAAGGTAAGCGATATACTTGAAGATTTCTTAACTAGAACATGGGAAGTTTATTGAAGAACATAACATGGTTAGCTCCAATGGAGAAGGTAAGCGATATAGTTGAAGATTTCTTAACTAGAACATGGGAAGTTTATTGAACATAACATGGGTAGCTCCAATGGAGACTGTAAGCGATATAGTTGAAGATTTCTTAACTAGAACATGGGAAGTTTATTGCAGAACATAACATGGGTAGCTCGAATGGAGAAGGTAAGCGATATAGTTGAAGATTTCTTAACTAGAACATGGGAAGTTTATTGCAGAACATAACATGGTTAGCTCCAATGGAGAAGGTAAGCGATATAGTTGAAGATTTCTTAACTAGAACATGGGAAGTTTATTGCAGAACATAACATGGGTAGCTCCAATGGAGAAGGTAAGCGATATAGTTGAAGATTTCTTAACTAGAACATGGGAAGTTTATTGAAGAACATAACATGGGTAGCTCCAATGGAGACTGTAAGCGATATAGTTGAAGATTTCTTAACTAGAACATGGGAAGTTTATTGCAGAACATGACATGGGTAGCTCCAATGGAGACTGTAAGCGATATAGTTGAAGATTTCTTAACTAGAACATGGGAAGTTTATTGCAGAACATAACATGGGTAGCTCGAATGGAGAAGGTAAGCGATATAGTTGAAGATTTCTTAACTAGAACATGGGAAGTTTATTGCAGAACATAACATGGGTAGCTCGAATGGAGAAGGTAAGCGATATAGTTGAAGATTTCTTAACTAGAACATGGGAAGTTTATTGCAGAACATAACATGGGTAGCTCGAATGGAGAAGGTAAGCGATATAGTTGAAGATTTCTTAACTAGAACATGGGAAGTTTATTGAAGAACATAACATGGGTAGCTCGAATGGAGAAGGTAAGCGATATAGTTGAAGATTTCTTAACTAGAACATGGGAAGTTTATTGAAGAACATAACATGGGTAGCTCCAATGGAGAAGGTAAGCGATATAGTTGAAGATTTCTTAGCTAGAACATGGGAAGTTTATTGCAGAACATAACATGGGTAGCTCGAATGGAGAAGGTAAGCGATATAGTTGAAGATTTCTTAACTAGAACATGGGAAGTTTATTGAAGAACATAACATGGGTAGCTCGAATGGAGAAGGTAAGCGATATAGTTGAAGATTTCTTAACTAGAACATGGGAAGTTTATTGAAGAACATAACATGGGTAGCTCGAATGGAGAAGGTAAGCGATATAGTTGAAGATTTCTTAACTAGAACATGGGAAGTTTATTGAAGAACATAACATGGGTAGCTCCAATGGAGAAGGTAAGCGATATAGTTGAAGATTTCTTAGCTAGAACATGGCAAGTTTATTGCAGAACATAACATGGGTAGCTCGAATGGAGAAGGTAAGCGATATAGTTGAAGATTTCTTAACTAGAACATGGGAAGTTTATTGCAGAACATAACATGGTTAGCTCCAATGGAGAAGGTAAGCGATATAGTTGAATATTTCTTAACTAGAACATGGGAAGTTTATTGCAGAACATAACATGGGTAGCTCCAATGGAGAAGGTAAGCGATATAGTTGAAGATTTCTTAGCTAGAACATGGGAAGTTTATTGCAGAACATAGCATGGGTAACTCCAATGGAGAAGGTAAGCGATATAGTTGAAGATTTCTTAACTAGAACATGGGAAGTTTATTGAAGAACATAACATGGGTAGCTCGAATGGAGAAGGTAAGCGATATAGTTGAAGATTTCTTAACTAGAACATGGGAAGTTTATTGAAGAACATAACATGGGTAGCTCCAATGGAGAAGGTAAGCGATATAGTTGAAGATTTCTTAGCTAGAACATGGGAAGTTTATTGCAGAACATAACATGGGTAGCTCCAATGGAGAAGGTAAGCGATATAGTTGAAGATTTCTTAACTAGAACATGGGAAGTTTATTGAAGAACATAACATGGGTAGCTCGAATGGAGAAGGTAAGCGATATAGTTGAAGATTTCTTAACTAGAACATGGGAAGTTTATTGAAGAACATAACATGGGTAGCTCCAATGGAGAAGGTAAGCGATATAGTTGAAGATTTCTTAGCTAGAACATGGGAAGTTTATTGCAGAACATAACATGGGTAGCTCCAATGGAGAAGGTAAGCGATATAGTTGAAGATTTCTTAGCTAGAACATGGGAAGTTTATTGAAGAACATAACATGGGTAGCTCCAATGGAGAAGGTAAGCGATATAGTTGAAGATTTCTTAGCTAGAACATGGGAAGTTTATTGAAGAACATAACATGGGGTAGCTCCAATGGAGAAGGTAAGCGATATAGTTGAAGATTTCTTAACTAGAACATGGGAAGTTTATTGCAGAACATAACATGGGTAGCTCGAATGGAGAAGGTAAGCGATATAGTTGAAGATTTCTTAGCTAGAACATGGGAAGTTTATTGAAGAACATAACATGGGTAGCTCCAATGGAGAAGGTAAGCGATATAGTTGAAGATTTCTTAGCTAGAACATGGGAAGATTATTGAAGAACATAGCATGGGTAACTCCAATGGAGAAGGTAAGCGATATAGTTGAAGATTTCTTAACTAGAACATGGGAAGTTTATTGAAGAACATAACATGGGTAGCTCGAATGGAGAAGGTAAGCGATATAGTTGAAGATTTCTTAGCTAGAACATGGGAAGTTTATTGAAGAACATAACATGGGGTAGCTCCAATGGAGAAGGTAAGCGATATAGTTGAAGATTTCTTAACTAGAACATGGGAAGTTTATTGCAGAACATAACATGGGTAGCTCGAATGGAGAAGGTAAGCGATATAGTTGAAGATTTCTTAGCTAGAACATGGGAAGTTTATTGAAGAACATAACATGGGTAGCTCCAATGGAGAAGGTAAGCGATATAGTTGAAGATTTCTTAGCTAGAACATGGGAAGATTATTGAAGAACATAGCATGGGTAACTCCAATGGAGAAGGTAAGCGATATAGTTGAAGATTTCTTAACTAGAACATGGGAAGTTTATTGAAGAACATAACATGGGTAGCTCGAATGGAGAAGGTAAGCGATATAGTTGAAGATTTCTTAGCTAGAACATGGGAAGTTTATTGAAGAACATAACATGGGGTAGCTCCAATGGAGAAGGTAAGCGATATAGTTGAAGATTTCTTAACTAGAACATGGGAAGTTTATTGCAGAACATAACATGGGTAGCTCGAATGGAGAAGGTAAGCGATATAGTTGAAGATTTCTTAGCTAGAACATGGGAAGTTTATTGAAGAACATAACATGGGGTAGCTCCAATGGAGAAGGTAAGCGATATAGTTGAAGATTTCTTAACTAGAACATGGGAAGTTTATTGCAGAACATAACATGGGTAGCTCGAATGGAGAAGGTAAGCGATATAGTTGAAGATTTCTTAGCTAGAACATGGGAAGTTTATTGAAGAACATAACATGGGTAGCTCCAATGGAGAAGGTAAGCGATATAGTTGAAGATTTCTTAGCTAGAACATGGGAAGATTATTGAAGAACATAGCATGGGTAACTCCAATGGAGAAGGTAAGCGACATGATGATGTGTGAATAAATAAATCTGAACATAAATTGAGTGGTCCAACGGAGAAAGAAATCCATTTCAGATTTCTTAACTGGACTATGGGAAGATTAATCAAGGATGATTCAAGAACCCCTGTTCAAACAAAAACTGCTGGAAAGACATTTTAAAGGAAAATGGAAAAAATGCCTTGATAGTTCTAAAATTTATTTAAGCTACAGAAAGTTAAACCCAAAATGAAGATTGCTGAGCGAAATTTCCAGCTGAACAAAAATCCTTTCAAGTCCCAAGGACCACAAATGCGCAAACACACATACACACACACACACACACACACACACACACACACACACACACAAAATCAGCATAAAAAGCAAATCAAAAAAGTTTAATTAGAAATTTTGCATTTATGCAACTAAATTTCAACAATCTCGTCCAATCCAGTCAAAGCCCTTGCGCGCCCCACCCGCCGCCCCTTCCCTTCTCCACCACAGTGGAACCATTAAAAACGATTAACTGCATGAATTATGCATCAAATCCCAATTTTATTACCTCAACGGGCGCGCGCGTCGAGTGTGTGCCAACAAATAAAGTCATTACGAGGAAATAAAATGCACACAGGCGCACACCCACCCACACGCACACACACACACACAATACAATCTCAATGAGTGCCACACAAAGGCAGAAAGGAAAAATCCCAAACAATGCCCGCGAAAATTATTGACAATTGTTTATTTTCGATTTGAATTCAAATCTAATGCAATTTGCCACGCACAAACAATTCTATGAATTGCATCAATTGAGCGACTGAGTGCGTGTGAATGCGTGTGCCAGTGCATGTGTGTGCCTGTATGTGTGTGTGTGTGTGCCTGCGTGTAAGTAGGGAAATGCGTGCCATGTGCAGCGGGCAGCACCCAAATGTCGCACATCATTATCACACCACCAGCAGCATAACCAGCAGAGCCAGGGGCGCATTCAGAGGCAGCAAAGAAGCCGCCGGCCCTAAGAGGCAGCAAAGAAGTTTGAAAAGGTGTAACTTCCCTCTCACAATCCTCTATCTTCGCCTTCCATCAAATATTTCCCATGAGCATCCATGCCTGAGAGCTAGGAGATATCTTTCTTCAGCGGTTCTACCCCACTTCTATTCTATGAAATTCCAGTACTGAGCGTATATACCTCTGTGACCTCCTCAAGGCTGTTACAAATTCACCCACAAAATGGATGGTCCCATTTTAGAGTGTAGGGCTTAAAAACTCCTTTGTACTCACTTCGCTCTCAGTACGTATTCAGTTGTGATACATTATGCAGCTGAAATCAGGCCACGAAACTGTGGAACTTTATCAGAGCACCAAAATGACTCAAACTTTATAAGCAATGATATAACAGCTCTTATTAAGTTACTTCCATAGTTGTTCTGTTCAACCTTTTACACTCGTTTTAATATCCTGTTTGCAGGACAATGAGGCCAGACACACATGGGTATGCTTCTAAAGACACTACTTGGATTACTTGTAGCTGTGTATGGCAAACCTTATAAGGTCTTATAGCAATCCTTTACAGTGTGTGAGCCCCATTTCATGTGTTCCCCAGATCTTCTGAATCTATTGTGAGTTCAATCAATGCTTCTAAAGGGGTAGTGGCGGAAGACAGCAAGTAAACAACAAAAAATGTTGTCATCACTTTCTGTCAACGCTGTGAAGACTTTGTAAAACCGCTGTACTAACATTGTAAATGTCAGTTCTATGTTTAAGTTAGAAAACCACCCTGTATAATCATTAATGAAGCTCGAAAAAGTCAGTGAAGCCAATGATTCTCCAAAGGACGGAAAGCTCTATATCATAGGAACTGGTAGGTATTAGTACAGCTCTATAAAGGTACCACAACCAGCCCACACTCTTCAAGGAATGCTTTTATAAAACCCCTAAAATTGTTTAACCTAATGATATATTTATATTTATTCATGGAATATTTGTAGTCGCTCCTTGTAGCGTCTCTTACAACTCTTGCAACTTTATACTGACGTTATAAAGCATTTTACGTTTTATATGATGCTGGTTTTTGCCATTTATGTTGGAAGTAGAAGTGAGAAATGGAAGAGAGAAATATAGATCTAGAACTACGGACTTTGTAAGTTGGAAAATCGACAAATTTCGTTGCATATTCTTAGGTGCAAATTCCCCTATAATAGAAGGAACCTAAGTTAAAGGATATTTCAGCTCACAACACACTTCTAGCAAGCTTGTGAAAACAGTGGAAATTACCGAGTGAAGAAAGGGGCTCCTGAGAAGGGCGTGGCTGACACTATTCCTGGAATTATTTGTGCATAAATAGATAACAGTAGTTTTTAAATACTTCTGGTTGTGTGGGGGACACTTGTATTGAGGTTCACACACTGCAAAGGTGTACTATTATAAGGCCTTATAAGGTTACCATACACAGCTACAAGTAATCCAAGTAGTGTCTTTAGAAGCATACCCGTGTATTTGGACGGATTGGAGGATTCCCGTAATTGTCCTGCCAACTGGATATAAAAACGAGTGTCAAGGTTGAATTGAACAACTATGGAAGTAACTTAATATGAAATGTTATAGCATTGCTTATAAAGTTTGAGTCATTTTGCTGCTCTTATACAGTTCCATAGTTTGATAGCCTCATAGCAGCTTCATAATTTATCACTACTGAATATGTACTGGGAGCAAGATGAGTATAAAGGAGTTTTTATACGCCACTCTGTGGTTGAATTTGCCACCAGCCCTGAGAAGATGGCAGATATATAAGAGTTTTTACACTCTGCACTACTGTCGAAGTTGATTTACAGCTTGTTAAATGGCCACGCCCATTAATCACATGTAATCGTAACTCGAGAGCCCATAAAACTTCACCAGGACAGATGCGGAGAGTATCAAATTTCGTGCCAAAATCTGAACTGCCCTTCTCAGATATGTTCAGAAATCCGCACGATGATAACCTGGAATGGCTTCCATGGTCCTGACCATACTTTCACGTTCACTAATATCCTATGAATTTTCAACTTCATGTAACATCTCCTCCCTTTGGACAGACTAACATAACATTCCCTTACATCGTAGTAGAGGAGTCTCTCGAAGGCGATCTGAGTCAAACTCAGAATATTCCTTTCTGGAAATTTAACATATATTTACAGTATAGAAATAGAATCGGTGAAGTAATCGGTGAAGTAACCGGTGAAGTAACCGGTAAAGTAACCTGTGAAGTAATCGGTGAAGTAACCTGTGAAGTAATCGGTGAAGTAACTGGTGAAATAACTGGTGAAATAACTGGTGGAGTAGCTGGTGAAGTAAACTCGTGAAGTAATCTGGTGAAGTAGCTGGTGAAGTAGCTGGTGAAGTAGCCGGTGAAGTAACCTGTGAAGTAATCGGTGAAATAACCGGTGGAATAGCTGGTGAAGTAATCTGGTGAAGTAGCCGGTGAAGTTACCGGTGAAATAACCTGTGAAGTAATCGGTAAAATAATTGTGAAGTAACCGGTGAACTAACTTGTGAAGTAGCCTGTGAAGTAGCCTGTGAAGTAACCTGTGAAGTAACCCATGAAGTAATGTGTTGCGATGTCAATGAACGCAGATCTTCAGCCTTATCAGGATATTCCCAGGTAAATCCGCTACTGATCATCAGCACCACCAGCAGCACAGTACCAACTGTAGGCATAATGAGAAGGAAAAAACACAGTCAGCAGCGACTGCGGCGCACAGTGGCGCAATAACCGAAATACAAACGACACATTCATCCATTCCACCACAGGTGGCCCTGGGATGGAGTTTACAAAGGGGTGGCCCTGGGATGGAGTTTGCGAAGGGGTGACCCGGGATGGAGTTTAAAGCCTCTGCCATCCAATTGTCAACCTCGCCTACACGTGGTGCCCCCTGCTGTTAGCAAACGAGGCTCTGGCGACCCAGTAAAAGCGGTACAACTCCACCATCAGCACTCAGGAAATGCTGTTGGAAATAACCAAGAATTTGGTAGCATGTCTGGAGGCTAAAGTTGGCCCCGACACCAGACTGGGAAAGGTAATTTGATACCCTGATAATCTTCAATCCATCTTATCAATGAAACTACTACAAAGAAAACTCGGATATGAATGGAGAAAACTTTCCTCCCAAAATGTGTTGAAAATCCAACAACTTTGTATAACGCCACATTTAAACTTCGACATGTTCCAGACATGGAACTGGAAAGTGGCCCAAGTAATAATGCTCTCAAATCAGGTAGTCAAGAATCCCAAGAACTGTCATCATACAGACGTACATGTCGGTGTGTTACCGTCACTATCAAGGGTCTTTGAGAAGCTGCTTAGACAACAAACTCCAACCTATGAATGAAGAAAAGAAACCCATACCAAGCCCTCAATTTGGTTTCAGAAGACAACATTCAACTATAGATCAAGTTGACAGGATCGTCGAAGTTATTGAAAACTCATGTGAAGAGGAGAAAAAGTCTGTTCTGCGTTATTCTGGGATGTAGTGCAGGCCTTCGATGCAGGCCTGCGATGCAAGCCTTCGATGCAGGCCTTCGATGTAGGTCTCCTTCATGAACTGCAACTGAAACAACCCATCGAATATTGCCAAGTTATTAGCTCATGCCCCAAGATACTTCCGAAATAAACAGGACGATGCCTATGCTGAGCTCCGCGAAATTAAGGCAAGAGTTACCCAAGGCAGCCATCCTAGGGCCCCCTACTTTATCTCCAGTTCACAAGTGATTTAACGACCGAACAAAACATCGACTTTAGGACTAAAAATATTAGATACAACCCATATCTCTATGGATGGAAGACAAGTGGCCTATTCTAATGACGCTAAGTATTTGGATATGAGATTAGGCGTGAAGCTTCGATGGTGTGACCACGTAAAAAAGGAAAGAGAAGAACCAGAAATAAAACACAGAAAAATGTTCTGGTTAATGGGCAGAGCATCTCCACTCTACTATTATACAACCAAATCTTGAAACCCGTATGAAGTTGGGGCATTCATTCCACTTCAAAGAGATATCCAAATACTCGAGAGATTTCAAAACAAAGTTCTACGCAAACATGGTTCCCCCACTTATTCCCATGCCCCAATTATTCCCAAGCCCCAATTACTCCCATGCCCTTATTATTCCCATGCTCCCATGCAATATGGTTCACCCAATTATTCCCATGCCACTATTATTCACATGCTCCCACGCAACATGGTTCCCCCAACTATTCCAATGCTACTTCCCAATTATTCCCATGGCATATCAAAACGAGCATTTCAATTTTACTCCCGAAAGTTCCTTCTATGGAAAGAGGCCTGGGGTTGATCAGAGAAAGAGATTGATCAGAGAAAGAGATTGATCAGAGAAAGAGATTGATCAGAGAAAGAGATTGATCAGAGAAAGAGATTGATCAGAGAAAGAGACTTTTCTCTAATCAACCCCATTTCTTGCAGTTGGCTTTATAATTTGTTCTCCAACTTACGCCCATGAATCTCTAATAGATCTTAAGTTATGAGTTTTTGTTAATAGTGGGCGTGGCAGTTAATATATACCGCCCACATAGTGTTGATTTGCGTACTCTACCTTCAATTGAACCGAAGTTAATAGTCATTTTAAAAAATATCGCTTCAGTTGCGTATATGATAGGTAGGCGTGGTCTTTGTTCCAATGGGCTAAAATAGCGATCTGGTTCAGTCTTAAGATCCAGACTATTCTTTTACAAAGTTTCTCTAAGATATCTCTAACGGTCTGGAAAAAGGTGGGCACTGACGGACGGACGGAAAAAATTGCTCATAAAGTGATTCTGATCAGTTGTGTATATATACCATATATATATATCCATCCGGTAGCTGAAAAACCGTTCATTCACACAAACTTAGTATCCTCCCCCTACCTTTTTGAAGGTAATGGGTATAAAAACTCATTCCAAGAGAGAGACAAAATATCTTTACGAGAATGCATCAAAATGCTCCCCGCTCTACACCCTCATTACCAACAGATTTCAGAACAGCTCTGTTAGTTCAGTGTAGATTTTTAAGTGGGCGTGCCAGCTATGTATTAGACACACCTTTAGCACAACGATATATACTCAAATTCTGCCTCATTAGGCCGTTGATAATAAATTGGATCTGGGTCGCGAGTCAGGAGTGTGTTTGAGTGAATTGTGTGATTTGTCTTATACTGGTAAATGTCCTGGGAACATTTTGAATGGCCCCTAGTATGGACCACATACTCGTATATACTCGTACATGATATGGCGACATTTTGATTGGGGCCTACTGTGGACCACATATATACTCGTATACGTGCGGGTGAATCTTTAATTCGGACCTAGTCTGGACCTCGTATACTCGTATACGTTCTGGCGACATTTTGTTTGGGGCCTAGTATGGACCAGTATGGCCTATATGGACTCACACTTGTTCTGGCGACATTTTGATTGAGGTCTATTAGAGATCAAAATGTCGCACATGTTCTGGCGACATTTTGATTGACCCCTAGTAAGGACCAAATATATACTCGTACATGATCTGGCGACATTTTGATTCGGGTCTAGTGTGGACCAAATATATACTCGTATACTCGTACGTGCTGGTGACACTTTAATTCGGACCACATATATACTCAAACCTTGGTACGAAATGCCTTAATTGAATCATCAATTGCAGCCCATCTGTGGTCATTTCAAATTAGGATACGAAAAATGAATAGGTGAAAGGTGGGTGTGGTGTGTCCCCCTCCTCTGAAGTTGGTGTTATAGTAATCTCCCTCAGCCTTAGCCTGTGCATGAATCATTCATTAATTCTCATAACTACAATTTTTCTTCACAATTTGTATTATTCCACTAAACTGTGTAGTGGGAGTGGCAGTCGACCCACTTTTCACTTCAACTGAGGCAGTCTTTTGCATAAAAACTTCCGCAGCTGTGTTACGAAAATTAGTTCTGTTCCAAAGCTGGATATTCCTTATTATTCTCTTCTCTTCTCTTACAACAGTGCTACGAAAATTAGTTGTGTTCCATAGCTGGATATTTATTACTGCTCTCTTCTCTTCTCTTACAACAGTGCTACGAAAATTAGTTCTGTTCCAAAGCTGGATACTGCTTAACCTTCTCTTCTCTTCTCTTCTCTTACAACAGTGTTACGAAAATTAGTTCTGTTCCAAAGCTGGATACTACTTAACCTTCTCTTCTCTTCTCTTACAACAGTGCTACGAAAATTAGTTGTGTTCCATAGCTGGATATTTATTACTGCTCTCTTCTCTTCTCTTACAACAGTGCTACGAAAATTAGTTCTGTTCCAAAGCTGGATACTGCTTAACCTTCTCTTCTCTTCTCTTCTCTTACAACAGTGTTACGAAAATTAGTTCTGTTCCAAAGCTGGATACTGCTTAACCTTCTCTTCTCTTCTCTTACAACAGTGCTACGAAAATTAGTTGTGTTCTATAGCTGGATATTTATTACTGCTCTCTTCTCTTCTCTTACAACAGTGCTACGAAAATTAGTTCTGTTCCAAAGCTGGATACTGCTTAACCTTCTCTTCTCTTCTCTTCTCTTACAACAGTGTTACGAAAATTAGTTGTGTTCCATAGCTGGATATTTATTACTGCTCTCTTCTCTTCTCTTACAACAGTGCTACGAAAATTAGTTCTGTTCCAAAGCTGGATACTGCTTAACCTTCTCTTCTCTTCTCTTTGCAATAGTATCATGAAAATTAGTTCTGTTCCATAGCTGGATATTTCTTACCCTTCTCTTCTCTTCTCTTACAACAGTGCTAAGAAAATTAGTTCTGTTCCATATTCTCACTCTCCTCTTCTCTTTAAAATATCGAAAATTACATTTCTCTTTGGCACCACTGTGTCAAATCTTGACTACTGTCGGTCTGAATCATTCTATAACTTTCTTGAACTCTCTGCAGCATTTCCACTATCAAGGTAGCACCAAGGCTATGGGACGGAAGGAAATAGTAGTAAGTTACCCCAAAGATGCCGAAACGCATCGTCCTACCCCTCCATTCCACATGACTTTTGAGCCATTCAGTTGTGAACTGTGGCCACTGTGCGGCCATCGTGCCGGTGTGCCTGACTTGGGGTGCTCGGGTGCGTTGTGTGTGCTTGACAGAGAGCAGTGCGTGTGAGTGAGCGTTTGTGTGAGTGCGTGTGTGCTCGCGTGTGTTTGTGGTGTGGTGTGGCATTTCAAATGTCACGCGTACAAATTGCAGAGGCGTTACGTTTTTTATTGTTATCCTTGCTGTGAAGTGAGTGTCCTTTTCGGTCGTCTTTTTTCCCGTTTTTTGTCGCTTTAAATGCGGTTCTTGTGCGAGGAACGTGGAAGGTGGAAGGGCGATTGTGTGCGGCCATGTGGGGCGGGTGATTGTGTGCCGCCGAGACTGCCACATTGAAATGCACTTTCGTACGCGTAGGCACACGCACACACATGCACACGCACACTCACTCCTGCCTGCAAACAGTAATAAAATAATTGCAGCGCACGTGTCAAAAATATTCAAAAAGGATTATCAGCTGCTTGCGAGCGAACCCGCCGCTTGTTTGTTCTGTGCATGCTTTGTTGGCGGTGTTGTTGTTGCTGTTGCCGTGGTTATTACTGTTGCACTGTCCTTCTTGTTGTTGGTGGTGGTGTTGATAGTCAGCCGCCGCCTTACGAGTCCTTTAAGTCCTTTGTGCGTTTGAATTGTACTGGAATGCGCGTCGCTTTCACTTACGTCGCTTTTTTGTGTGTGCTCCGTTTAGTTTTTTTCTGGTTTCTTTCTGTAGTGTTATTTTAGGCGCATGAAAATTTCACTCCCTTTTTTATGCAACTCGAAATTGTTTTGATTTGCTGGAAATTTAGTGGCGCTTTGTTTGCTTTGGGCAGGCAGAGCGCGTTCTCGGCTCATCTCATTTTATTGCATTTGAATTGTTCATTGTAATTTTCCTCCCAATCCTTACAATGCGCACAGGACAATCCCGACAATGAGACTCGTAACTGTAGCTGTGGTTGAGGATGAGGATGCGGCTGTGGAGGGTTTGTGTAATACGATTTTGCGCTCTTTAAAAAGCGTTCCTGGGACTTTGAGGTTGGCCGCTTTGTTTGCTTTGCTATGTGCTGTGCTGGAGTGGAGTGAAGTGGAGTGGGGTGCTGCCGGCTGTGCTGGTGTGCATTGCGCGGACTTGGCTCATTTGTTTGCATAAGAATTTTATTGGCTTCTAATGAAGTGTATTCAAAACAGACGCCGCAGCTTGCATGGCCTGCTGCGGGCGAAATGAAAAGGCGGGGGAAACAGTAACAGTAAATGAGAGGATAGAATAATGGCAGGAGGAGGAGCAGGAAAGCTCGTGGAATCTAAATTTCTACTAGGATGAAGGAAAGAGCTCAAGGATTCGACCGAACTTAGTGGACAACACGAGTCAATTTTACACCATATTTATATCGATTTAAGGTCAAGTTTTGGCAATCTCACTCACAGGTACTCGCATATTGGGGTTGGAGTGTCAGAGGTGGTGGTGCTTCAGAGCTAAATTTTGCGACTATCTCTGGGATGCGTAACTGATTTGTGGATTGTTCTGTAGTGGCTAGCTTTGAGCGGACTAAAGTCCTGGAGCTTAGATTCTTGGCTAGCTTTGAGCGGACTAAAGTCCTGGAGCTTAGATTCTTGACTAGCTTTGAGCGGACTAAAGTCCTGGAGCTTAGATTCTTGACTAGCTTTGAGCGGACTAAAGTCCTGGAGCTTAGATTCTTGACTAGCTTTGAGCGGACTAAAGTCCTGGAGCTTAGATTATTGACTATGTCTGAATTTGTAGACTACTCCTAATGTAAATGCATAGGTGATTTATTTGTATATGTGGATAAGTATAGAGACCCTATGTTCCAAAAGGGGCGGCAGGAACTAAGAGAAGAGATATGTATATGGATATGTATATGTATATGTATATGGATATGTATATGGATATGTATATGTATAGATATATGTATGTCAGATTTGTGTCTATCTGCGAACTGAAATGTAGAAGATGCCTACTCTAGAACTAAGATTCTGATCGCCTGAAGGTATAAAAGTTACTCCCGAGCTAGGATTCTTCATTAGCTTTGACCAGCCATTTGGTGGAAAAGATGTTCAATAGCTCAGATTGTAAACTATCTCTTGAAATATTGTTTATCGCAATGCGAGCTGCATTGAAAGAGATGCTCCAGAACAACCGTTTTTGTATCTTTTGCTCCAGAACTAAGATTCTTGATAGTTTCTGATCGACCATTAGTGTAAAAGATGCTCAAGAGCTCAGATTGTGAACTATCTCTCAACGAGCATTCTCTCATCGTTGGTCGACAAAACACTGCAAAAGATGCTCCCGAGCTATTATTGTCTATCTTAGGAATTATCATATATCCTAGAGGCGAACTGCAGTCACGGAGATGCTCCAAAACTTGCTTTCTTTATTGTCTTTGATCGACTAACACTGCAAAAGAGGCTCCAAAAGTTCGATTCTTGACTACCTACTTCAATACTAAGATTCGTGATAGTTTCTGATCGCTTGAAAGTATAATCTGGCTCCCGAGCTGAGACTCTTTGTAAGCTCTGACCGACCAACAGTGTATAAGATGCTCCAGAAGTGAGATTATTGCCTATCTCTGGAGTTATTAGCGAGCCCAGAGGGAACTGCAGTGAAACAAATGCTCCAGAACTAAGATTCTTGATAGTTTCTGATCTACCAACACTGCAAATGGTGCTCCAGAAGTAAGATTATTGCCTATCTCTGGAATTATTATCGAGCCCAGAGGGAACTGTAGTGGAGGAGATACTCCAGAACTAAGATTATTGATAGTTTCTGACCGACCAACACTACAAAGATACTCCAGAACTGAGATTATTGTCTATCTCTGGAATTATTGTCGAACCCAGAGCGAACTGCAGTGAAACAAATGCTCCAGAACTAAGATTCTTGATAGTTTATGACCGACCAACATTGAAAAAGATGCTCTAGAAGTGAGACTATTTTCTATCTCTGGAATATTACCAATCGCAGAGCGAACTGCAGTGAAGGAGATGCTTCAGAACTAAGATTCGTGATAGTTTCTGATCGACCAACAGTTTAAAAATTGTTCCAGAACTGAGATTATTGCCTATCTCTGGAGTTATTATCGAGCCCAGAGGGAACTGCAGTGAAGGAGTTGCTCCAAAACTTGCATTCGAACTTATCTTTGTTTGACCTGCACTGCAAAAAGTGCTCCAGAGCTGAGATACTTGACTATCACTGAGATTAGTCAATATCTCTGATGGAACTTCAGTGAGACTTACTCAGGAGCTAAGGGAATTATTGATATTCGTTACGGGGAAATAGCGACCTTAATATCCAATGAAAAACTTTTCGTCGCTACTTTTTGTAGTCCCACATTTGAATACACTTCTCAATTGCTCTTCGCCAGTTGCATTTCGATTCAATTCTTGGAGATTGTTGAGAAAACTATCACAATTTTCCCAATTACAGCGGGTGTTCCGCAGGGCAGTGGCAGTGTATTACGTCCTGTGCTTTACAATATTTTTACAGCAGATCTGATCCACCCCTGACAGACAGACAGCCGCCTATGCTGACGACACCGCCCGCTATAATGGTCACAAACACCAATCATTCAACTGCCGCACACCAATTGCTGCAGAAACACACCATGACTAGCTGCAAACTTGGTTTGACAAATGGAGAATGAGGATCAACGCGACTAAATCAGTACAAGTAACTTTTACTTTGGAAAGGACTTCCTCCCCGCCTGTAATTCTAAAAGGGAAGCACTCTGGGGTCCTCTTGTATCTGATATATACATCCGATTTGACATAAATCGTACATCTTTAACTTTTGGCTAAGCTCTGGTCTCAAAAGAGAAGCCCAAACACAAAAGCACCTACGGAGAGGACAAATGGAGCAGTGCTTGACTACTTGGCGAATGCGAGTAAATGGCACAAACCGCTGTCACGTCACTTTCTACTCTTAGAAGAGAGTCATGTCCCCCATTACCTTAAATAATACACACGCTGCGTTCCAGAGTAAACAGGAATTCTCCAAAATAGGCATTGCTCCCATTCATCCATTGCTTCCAGCAGACGTTGCCATATATCTTGGATTACAGCTTGATCGGCGTTGACGTGGCAAAAGCACAACTTTGCTAACAGCACCCTTCAAGTAACTGGGAAGCATTATAAAGCTCTTCAAGAGGGCATTGAAATCTCATACAGAGTTTCAGCGAAGCTTTATAAAGGACGCAGACCTTTTTGTTTTATAGAAATGGGCCCGAAAGGAAACCATTGAATTTTCGCCTAAGCTCGCCCTTGGATCTACCAAGTTAATTGAATCTCCCTTGCTCAGAAGCTGAAATCGCAGATCTTAACGATCAAAGAAAACGCAGGATGACTGGAAGAATATGCCTGAAATAGTGCAGATTGAGTAAAGTAGTAAGAAAGAGTGGTATCGACGGTTCAAAGTGAGAAGATACCATGAGGTACTTCTCAGCTGGCTGCTCCAATTGTCGCACCATCCAAACGGGGGAAGTCTCCTCAGGCAGAGATGGTTGACAAAGTATACTCCATATCACACTTGGACTTCTCTCACTGATATTTCCATCTCCCAATACGAATTCATCTCTAACTATAAAAACTGACTCCTTCTTCCTAAGATGTTTAGAAATTGGAATACTCCCGATTCGAAGTTTCCTTGATTACTTCTGGACTAAATACCACTTGGTTGGGTATTCCAAAGTTTCACAGCACTGACAAAGAACAACATCTTGGAAGGTGCGAGGTACTTATGAGCAGCTAAAATTGGATTGTTGAATGCTCAAAACACAGCTGAAGGTTCTGGTTCTGTAACGTGGCTGTAAAGCAGGCATGTCAAACACGCTGTAGTGTACCCAAAACACTACAATGCATTTCAGCCTACACTGCCTAACGTCCAAGCGTACCGCACATACAAACGCATGATAACAATGCAAACATGGCACAATCCAAAGCGGCGGATCAAATGACGCTATGTGCAGCGGGCATTTGGTGTGAAGGCCAGAAATGCATTGAACCCAAGAAATATGCTGACCACACGAAATTGCAGACCAATGCATGAGTGCAGCATATGGGTTAATATTTAAAATATGTATTAGGATAAGTATTGAACAATAAGAATTATGCTTAGATGTACAAAATTAGATGTAATATTTTGCTATATAAGGAGCGCTGATTTATTAAATAAAACAGTTCCGTTTTGGACAGAGACCTCAGCAAATCACATTGCTTTTCTTTGCTCGGCGTTCACGCCTCCAAAATATCAGGGATTCATTTCGGCAAACGAAAGTTTGCCACCACAATTGGCTGGGTTACCATACAGCCTTAATAATTAAATATGGTAAATGTCTGTCGACAAAACAAATTGGGTCGTTAGGATTTTCCTATTAACATTTCACATATATCTAGATATCAACCAAGGACACCGCCAGAGATGACAAGCGATCTAACTGGCGAAACGACAATTCTACGACGACCACCACAACGCGGCCCGCCGCTCTATGTGATGTGGCCCGTCATGATGTTTGGCAATTATGAAATTGTTGATTAGTCACTTGCAACTTTAAGTCTTTAAAAACCTCTGCTGGCGTTCTTGAGTTCTTAGAACGGGGAAAAAACCGCCACCAAGTGCTTTGCAATTCCGTTTTGTTTTCATTTGCAAATTTCAGACTTTAAGCTGCTGCATGTGTAAACCCAGATGTCAACAAACAAAAACAAATACAAAGGCTTTCGGTGGTCGCTTTGGTTTCGACATCGACGTCGTTACCGTCAACCAAGACGTAATAGGAAAACACCTAAGCAAAAAAAAATACTAATTTGGGAGCGAGCGCAAATCAATTTCTTGTAATTTTGAATGAAGTGAATTTGTTTTTATTATTTATTCGCAAAGAGTTGAGTTAATATCAAATGTAGCTTCGGAAAAATTAACTATGGCTACCGCAATGCATCTGAGATCCTGTGGAAAAAGAGACTCAGCAAACATTGCCAAAGAGTTGTCGGCTGCATCCCCTTCGAGAGGTACAGCTATAAAAAGAGCAAGTGTAAGCATTACTGAAAAGAAAAGTCTTACACCAGATCAAGCACTGGCCATGATCGTAGACGAAAATTTATCAACTGAGCAATACCGTGGAATACGATTGCATACGATACCATACAGTCCGAAATTGTATCCATGCTATTTTCGGATGACAACATGTCAGACGAAAGCATGTTTTCTCTTTTCTCTTTTTTCTTACAGATTGGAAATAGAAAAATGGTACGTATCAGGCGATGAAAATAAGGAGAGCGTTGCAAGAAGGAAGAAAAAAATACAAGACAGGTTTAGGAACGAAATGGGTCTTCTTGTGGATATGCCGAAACAGAAAACAGGAAACACAAATGATGGCAATACGGCCAGAAGATTTTTCAAAGAAGCAGAAGAGACATCGGATATTACAGGCATAAATGTCGATCTGATCAAGCGGTTTCGAGTAATACTTATTTGCATAAGCAGCGGCTATTTTATCAATATAGATGCGTTCCAAAATTTTACGTCAGAAACAAGAGAGAATCATCGAAAACTAAAGTTCGAAACTTGAAGCATTTTATAGAAATGGTTGTATGTGGGCATTTATATCAATATATCGACAAGTTTCAGTTAGAAGAGAAAAAAAGAAGAAATTTTGAATATAAATGTGTAAAAAAAAATTGTCCCCAACTAGTGTTTTTGAGGATAGTTCGGAACTAGTCCCCTTTGACACTAGTTGGAACTAGTTGTCTTTCACCATATTGAAGCTTATAATCTCCTTAACGATCGTGCCAAATTTCAAGTTGATATCTCTAAAACTTCACATCGATGGCTTAATGTAGAAAGGGCGTAACTCGATTTTTTCCATTTTGAATATAAATGTGTAAAAAAATTGTCCCCAACTAGTGTTTTTGAGGATAGTTCGGAACTAGTCCCCTTTGACACTAGTTGGAACTAGTTGTCTTTCACCATATTGAAGCTTATAATCTCCTTAACGATCGTGCCAAATTTCAAGTTGATATCTCTAAAACTTCACATCGATGGCTTAATGTAGAAAGGGCGTAACTCGATTTTTTCCATTTTGAATATAAATGTGTAAAAAAATTGTCCCCAACTAGTGTTTTTGAGGATAGTTCGGAACTAGTCCCCTTTGACACTAGTTGGAACTAGTTGTCTTTCACCATATTGAAGCTTATAATCTCCTTAACGATCGTGCCAAATTTCAAGTTGATATCTCTAAAACTTCACATCGATGGCTTAATGTAGAAAGGGCGTAACTCGATTTTTTCCATTTTGAATATAAATGTGTAAAAAAATTGTCCCCAACTAGTGTTTTTGAGGATAGTTCGGAACTAGTCCCCTTTGACACTAGTTGGAACTAGTTGTCTTTCACCATATTGAAGCTTATAATCTCCTTAACGATCGTGCCAAATTTCAAGTTGATATCTCTAAAACTTCACATCGATGGCTTAATGTAGAAAGGGCGTAACTCGATTTTTTCCATTTTGAATATAAATGTGTAAAAAAATTGTCCCCAACTAGTGTTTTTGAGGATAGTTCGGAACTAGTCCCCTTTGACACTAGTTGGAACTAGTTGTCTTTCACCATATTGAAGCTTATAATCTCCTTAACGATCGTGCCAAATTTCAAGTTGATATCTCTAAAACTTCACATCGATGGCTTAATGTAGAAAGGGCGTAACTCGATTTTTTCCATTTTGAATATAAATGTGTAAAAAAATTGTCCCCAACTAGTGTTTTTGAGGATAGTTCGGAACTAGTCCCCTTTGACACTAGTTGGAACTAGTTGTCTTTCACCATATTGAAGCTTATAATCTCCTTAACGATCGTGCCAAATTTCAAGTTGATATCTCTAAAACTTCACATCGATGGCTTAATGTAGAAAGGGCGTAACTCGATTTTTTCCATTTTGAATATAAATGTGTAAAAAAATTGTCCCCAACTAGTGTTTTTGAGGATAGTTCGGAACTAGTCCCCTTTGACACTAGTTGGAACTAGTTGTCTTTCACCATATTGAAGCTTATAATCTCCTTAACGATCGTGCCAAATTTCAAGTTGATATCTCTAAAACTTCACATCGATGGCTTAATGTAGAAAGGGCGTAACTCGATTTTTTCCATTTTGAATATAAATGTGTAAAAAAATTGTCCCCAACTAGTGTTTTTGAGGATAGTTCGGAACTAGTCCCCTTTGACACTAGTTGGAACTAGTTGTCTTTCACCATATTGAAGCTTATAATCTCCTTAACGATCGTGCCAAATTTCAAGTCGATATCTCTAAAACTTCACATCGATGGCTTAATGTAGAAAGGGCGTAACTCGATTTTTTCCATTTTGAATATAAATGTGTAAAAAAATTGTCCCCAACTAGTGTTTTTGAGGATAGTTCGGAACTAGTCCCCTTTGACACTAGTTGGAACTAGTTGTCTTTCACCATATTGAAGCTTATAATCTCCTTAACGATCGTGCCAAATTTCAAGTCGATATCTCTAAAACTTCATATCGATGGCTTAATGTAGAAAGGGCGTAACTCGATTCTCGTTTTTTACATAATCTGGTTGACCGTTCTGAAATACACCTCTCTTACAAATTTCAGAGTTCTGTGATTGAAAATAACGGTTTTATAGTTGTTTTGCAAAAGGGCCTAAGTCAAATCAAAAAATGTATGAACGAAAAAGCCCTAGCTCGTTTGTACTTGAATTTATATTTTGGTCTATGTTAGCATTTGTGTTTAAAAACGTGTAATTTTTTTGGTTTTGACAACACTGTCCTGATTAACGGTACTTCCCGAATAAATACATTTTCTGTTACTGGCACCAAGTACGTCTGTGTTTGTGTAAAAATATTATTGAACTGTGAAAAGTTTAAATAATATGAATTGTGAAAGCGAAACTTCTCACTCTGGTGCAGGGATTGACGATATTCGTAAGAGGAGTAATATTGCAAACAAATCCGAATGGAAAAGGAACGCTAATAAGAAAAAAAGAATGGAAGGAGGAGAATATTTGGGAATATCGAAAAACAAAATCTGTCAAAAGCCGTCTAGGGAACTACGAGAGTCATGTTCATCTGAATTTTGTAAAACAAGTGCGCTTAGAAATTGTTCATCGTTTACAGAGCAGACCCGAAACGAAATCTTTAATTTGTTTTGGAAGATGACTTGGGAGCAAAAACGGATGTATGTCACAGGTCTTACAAACATTTCTGGGAAAAACTTAATTGCACTGAGAACTCGAGACGGAGTCAAACAATCAAATATTTTTTGAGGCATAATTCTAGCACATTACAAGTGTGCCGTCAAATGTTTTATTCAACACTAGGAATAAAGGAAAAGATGGTTCGATATTGGACTACCGGTGGTGGTAAACATGGTACGCAAGACAGTCCCGATAACTCTTCAAATCTGCGCAAGTCTGCTAAACGATCGTCTGCCATAGGAAAGCACAATGAACAAAGACGTAAATTTCTAAAAAATTTCCTAGCGGAGTTGCCAAAAATGGAGTCCCAGTCCCATTATTGCCGAAAAGATACAAAAAAATTATACTTTGAATCGAATTTTTCCTCATATCAGCAAATTTACAAGCTTTATGTTGACGAATGTGGTGGATCAGGAAAAGAAAATGAAAGCATGAAAATGTCATATCCAATTTTTGCTCAAATATTAAAGGAGTCAAACTATTCTATTTTGAAGCCTAAAAAAGATCAATGCGATTTGTGTGTATCACATAAAGCTAATAATTTTCCAAATGAAGAATAGAGAAGAAATCAAGAAAATGAGGGAAGAAAAACAGAACGACATCATCATCATACATGCTGAATCCGGACTATGTGTAGTTTTATGCATGGATGTGGAAGCAGTAAAACTAGTACCTCAACTAAATGCAAGTGCTGCATATTATAAAATGAAACTACAAGTACATAACTTCACAGTCTACAATCTTGTAACGCACGAATCGGATAATTATGTTTGGGAGGAAACAGATGGAAACCTTGTATCTTCCACTTTTGCGACATGCATTATTAAACACGTGAGGAAAGGAAATTCCATGCTCGATCGCCAGAAATTCATCATATAATCATTTACTCAGATGGATGTTTCTATCAAAATCGCAATGTTACTTTGTCTAATGCCCTGCTGGCATTTTGTAAGGAAACCAATGTAACGATTGAACAAAAGTATTTAGTAAGTGGGCATACACGCAAATGGAATGTGATGCAACTCATTCACTTATAGAAAGAAAAATTAAAAATAAGCCAATAAACTTGCCGTCTCAATTTGTGCCACTCATAAGGGAGGCTCGAAAAGTTCCAGTACCCCTAACAGCTCATCATTTGCAATATGACTATTTTTTCAATTTCGAAAATATTACTAAGCAATACTCTTCGATTCAAGCTGAGGTCATGGCCATTTACCACGCAGCCAAATGGATGCTGAGTAGTGATATCGGCGCGGTTGACGTATCTATCTTCTCAGACAGCCAGGCCGCCATTAAATCTCTTTTTGGCTCCACGGCCACATCAAGACTAGTTCATGAATGTCGAGCATCTTTAAATGAGCTCGCAAGTTACTCTCGGGTGCACCTAGTCTGGGTTCCCGGACACAGCGAAATCCCGGGAAACTGCGAGGCGGACGAGCTTGCCAAGGCAGGCACGCTAATGCACGACATTCACCCCTCTGTAAACATCGGCATTCCACTGGCAACAGCCAAGCTGGAAGTCAAACGGAAATATCTGGCTGACGCGTACAAATCCTGGGCTAACGAGGAATCCTGCCACACGGCTAGACTAACTTGGGCAAGCATGGACAAAAACAGAACCAATCAATCAACTTCTTCGACTTGATCGCGTATCACTGTCGACAACTGTGTCAGTTTTGACCGGCCACTGCATAATGGGACAGCACGCAGAAAGACTGGGCCTACCCTCAAATGACTTTTGCCGAGGCTGTGGCTTTGAGGAGGAGGACGAGACGGTTTTCCACCTCTTATGCCACTGCCCATCCTTGAGCAGAAGAAGAATTCGCCCCATTTCTTACAAGCCTGACAGAGCTGTCATCCATTAATATTAGGGACATAGCCAGGTTCATCAAAATATCAGGATGGTTTCCTGAAACATGACGGGGGAGTCGTGCCTTTCCAGGCGCTGTCCTTGCGCTGACTATCACCATCCCAAGTATGGGAACCTTTTTAGTCAGTGCTTGAACGGCGCCACACCGTGGTATCACAATGGGCCATTATGTGTGCTCAAGTGTGCTTGTGGCAAACTGGGCGGCCACTCCTACCTACCTACCTAATACTCTTCGATTCGTCCAGGTAAAAATATTGCCTACTAAAGATATTCTATATATTTATTTATATATCCAAACCTTTATCTCAAATTTAAGGTAGAAGAATTGGTGACCCCACAGTAAATTTGCTACGAGCCTTGTCATATGATTCGTCAGGAGTAATTTATTTCAAAACAGATATAATGGACGAATATCAGTTACTCCCACAGAGATTGAACTCTTCTATTCAAAACATTCACCCTGATTCTCTTTATAAAGAGAAAATACCACTCCCGAAAAAGAAATGGGATCACTTACAGGACTTAAAAAAGTTGCTGCCCGCCGATTGTCATCATCTTTATGACAGCTTACCTTATAAAATCTAAACTTCATCTCTAAACTCTCTATTTTTGTTTGAAATGATCTTTTTATCACTTAAAACATGAATTATTATATTACTTGATCTTCTTTTCAAATTAGTTTTAAAAAGCCCCAAGTCTTTTTTTTCAAAAATATCACATACCAAAGGGCCTATCTTAGATAACTTCATTAAAAGTAAAAAAAAAAGAATCCTTTTTAGAACTGAATTTGTGGGTCGTTGTGACATTAACCAATTTTTTATATAAAATTTTTTCAAGATTTTATTAAGTTTTTTTCTTCTCCCGTAAAATTACGAAAAATCGAGTTACGCCCTTTCTACATTAAGCCATCGATATAAAAATTAATTTTGAGATGCTAGATTGACTAAATCGCGCACTGTGCGGCGGTGCATGCAAGCTACGTTTTGTCGGAGTTGATAGCTAAACACTCGAAACCTTTTACCGAAGGTGATTTCATCAAAGACTGCTTAATTAAGGCTGTAGAAAGTGTTTGTCCTGGAAGTGTGAAGGCATTTCAAGTGATCTCTTTGTCACGAAATACCGTTGTGGAAAGAGTTACTGATATGGCCAGAAATTCAAGTGATCAGATTAAAGCCAAATCATCTTGTTTCGAAGCATTCTGCATTGCCTGTGACGAGAGTACGGATATTGGGGGCGTTGCCCAGTTAGCTGTTTTTTGTCGAACGTGCGACACAGACTTCAACATTTACGAAGAATTATTGGAACTAGTACCGATGCATGGCACTACTACAGGAGAAGATATGTATATTTAATTGCGTATGTGAACTTCTGCAAAAATACAATTTACCTCAATCGAAATTGATTTCTGTAGCAACAGATGGAGCTCCTTCAATGACCGGCAAAAGCAACGGTTTTGTAGCATTACTCCAAAAAAAAAAACTAAGTGAAATATATGATGGATCCAAGATTCATCATACCCATTGTATTCTTCAACAGGAAGTATTATGTACGAAAGTCATAAAAATGGAAAATGTGTTGAAGCCTTTAAAAAAATGTATCAATTTCATACGATATATCTCGATCAACGACATATCTTTAAATCAACGACAGTTCTCTAAGTTTCTAACTGAATTAGAAAGCGAATATTCTGGTTTGTCGTACTATACCAAGGTACGTTGGTTATCCTACTCCAAGGTTCTTCAACAATTTTGGGATTTGAAAGAAGAAATATGTCAGTTTTTAATGCCCAAGAATCAAGACATCACCTTGTTTTCTGATACGGGTGTGGCTGCAAGATTTATCCTTCATGGTTGATATAACGAAACACTTATCGGATTTCAATTTGAAACTGCAAGGAAAGGATCAGATCATTACCAACATGTGTGACCAAGTTAATGCATTCAAATGTAAGGTAGTTCTTTGGGAAAAGCAGTCGAAAAATGAAAATTTAATGCATTTTCAGACATGCAATATGTCTAAATCTAGTTTAGGTGAAACTGCATCATATGAAAAATACGTGGAAAAAATTTTGTATGCTTAAGAACTGAATTTGAAACAAGATTTGCAGATTTCAAATCGTTGGAAGACAACGTTTTTCTTTGTTTTCTTCAATTTTCTCAATAAATATAGAATCTGTACCTAGCCATATGCAAATGGAGGTTATCGATACCCAGTGTGATTCTAATTTGAAGGCAAAATTCATTGAAGTTGGTGGAGTGTCTGAATTTTACAAATATTTGCCAGTCACTCGAAGATTCGCATATGAAATTATGTCCATGTTTGGAAGTGCATATCGGTGCGAACAATTATTTTCTCTTATGAAAGGAAATAACTCTCCAATCAGATCAGGAATTACTGACAACAGTCATCTCGGGTCAGTTTTAAAATGAATCACTGCAAACAAGATTTCCCCCGAAGTCGGAAAGATGGTTGCAGAGAAAAGGTGCCAAATGTCTGGGAAAAAATATGAATTTTATCTTTTTTTTATACTTTTCAAAGTAAACCTAGCTTACTATAAACATTGAAGTCTTCTATTTTTTTTGTAGCCCACATAAAATGCTTGCTGTAAAGGTTCTGTGGATGTTGGGTGTATATTAATTTATGCCAGAAGACCATATTCAAAATTGTAGTTAGACTACAGTTGAGCATCTTTATAGAAAATTGGGATATAGTATGATCAAATCCAGGTTTCGGAAATCTGTATTTGGCGGAGTTATTTAGTGCTAATTGCAACTTTTATTTGAGAGCATTGTCCAAACTGGATTGTAATCCTGCGCATCTTTACACCCGACACCATATCAAACATCAACCTATGGTGTGGCACAGCTCAAACACCAATGCAACTCGAAATCCGTAAAAGCAAATGGGGGTGGCTTGCTCCCGATCTGAGAAGAGCACCGAACGACATCATGCGAGGTGCAATCGACTGGAACCTGCAAGGTAGTCGATCAAGTGGCAGATCCGCAACGACCTGGAGAAGAAACCTTGATGCTGAAATAATTGAAACTAACAAAAGCTGAAAGGCGATTAAGAGATTGGGGCTGGACAGAAGTGAATGGAGAAATCTTCCCCGTGGAACCATAGGAATTCATTATTTTTATTGTCCAATCTGCCGTGTACGAGTCCGCTTTACGTCATAATTGGTGATACAAATGCCCTCACTTACTGTAATTTCGTATCCTGGGGAACAAAATCAGCTGAATGCCGCAACTTTCCAAGGACATCGTAAATCCTGTGAGGAAGAAAATGATATTCACGGAGTTGATCCACACCAAACTCAAGACACTCGAAATCCATCCACCCGTAGGCATGGAATAACACAAAGAGTTGAAGGTTAACCAAGATCAAAATAATGCAACAACATCACTCCGAGGAACAACAACAACAACAAGCATCAGCACAGCAACAGGCGGCAGCTAGAAGTTGGAACTGACCACAGCCACTGCGTTTAAGCTGTTCCAAGGGCGAACTGATACACCAACAATACTGCAGAACAACTGCAACATACATAGGAATAGGCGGAATTAGAACCTGAGAAGGTTGGAATGAGTTGAAGGTGATTCAAGGGCAAATCTCCGGCCTATATAAGCGGCAGCAGCCGAAGAACTCATACTCTTGTAGCACCCACAATCAACGAAGAAACATCGACGAAGAACTCCTCTTGTGAGGGCAGAAATCAATGAAGAAACATAGACGAAGAACTCCTCTAGTGACACCAACAATCAACGAAGAAACATCGACGAAGAACTCCTCTAGTGACACCAACAATCAATGAAGAAACATCGACGAAGAACTCCTCTTGTGAGGGCAGAAATCAACGAAGAAACATCGACGAAGAACTCCTCTTGTAACACCAACAATCAACGAAGAAACATCGACGAAGAACTCCTCTAGTGACACCAACAATCAATGAAGAAACATCGACGAAGAACTCCTCTAGTGACACCAACAATCAATGAAGAAACATCGACGAAGAACTCCTCTTGTGAGGGCAGAAATCAACGGAGAAAACATCGACGAAGAACTCCTCTTGTGAGGGCAGAAATTACAGAAGACATCGACGAAGATCTGTCTCTCTTTATTGTCCAGCATCGCTCCTCCAACTCCAGCACAATTCAGGGTCAAAATAAAGCTACCATTGCAAGTTAATTATGTAACTTCTAAACCTTGTATGTAACCGACTCCTGGAACCCGCTGAGCTTACTCCAGCAATTTGAGCCGTTACACCTGTAATGGACATGTGGGACTCAGTTGTGGGGATTCCAAGTAAATTATTGCAGTGACGAGACATTACGGAATACCTGAACATACCAACAGTCCACGAGGAAATCAAAGCAGACAGCACTAAACACTGGGCACGGCCAAGTACGCATTCTAACGTACCAGCTCTCAATCTGCTGGAGTCAACTGCAGCAACGCGCACAGACTTAAATGAGCCCGCATCCTTGGACTGCATTTACCAAAGATACTTTGCTACTATTTTGCTGTTGTGAATGTTGTCTTATTATTTTATCGAGTTGGACATTCTCAGCGGCCAGCGCTGGAATTGATCTACCCCAGGTATTGAGGATACATCAAAGAGGTTGGGCTCATGCTTTATTCTATCACATATTTATATATCATAGGTAAGATGGGGTTAGGGTGACAGCAAAAGGAAGCTCACCTATACCAAGAATTATCCTGTTGTGATACCACAGGAACATGATTCCCTCAAATTGAAGCCCCCACCCCCGGGACTTAATGGGGAACCAGTGCGATTCCCTGATGAAGCGAGCGTTCTTGCTTGAATGGAGGATATCTCATCAAGTGACTTCACAGGGCGGCAACAGGGGTAAAACTCAATAAACAACCTTTCAAGCAGAAAAAGCCATGAACACTAATGCATTTATATATCTAACTGAAACGGCATATCTCCGAAATCGACTTAGAACAGCAGCCCTCCAATCTACCTCCAAGCAGCGAGAGAGAAAACACGACTGTCTTCCAATCGTCCATATAAGAAAAACCTTCTGGTGGAAATTGAGGAGTGACTGTCTTCCAATCGTCCATATAAGAAAAACCTTCTGGTGGAAATTGTGGCGTGCCTTCCAACGGAAATAGCATTCATCAAGTTCATGCCAGGCTGAGCACCCTCAAAGTAAATGTTCCAATCAACTCGGTCATTGACAACGGCGTCAAAATCTTAAGCCAATCTAGACTAGAAGCCGCTACAACACCTTCAACTATGCACTGAGCAATCGTACAAAGAAACCTGGACTTGGTTACCAGGTATAAGATGAAAAGCAAACAGAAAAATCAACCCTTAAATCATCCCCCACCCTTCGAAAATTAGAAAAATATCAGGCAACATTCTACGACCACAAGCCGCCTCTCTTTCAGCGGGAAAAGTGAAGATAAAGGTAGCAGGGTTCCAAATCAGGCGAATAAGCGGAGTGGTGGAGAGCTGAATTGCCAATAGATGACCTCGCTAGGAATACCTATCCATGGAATGCCCCTTGTATTTGCTTTTCCACGCGCCACACCGTCCCAACCCTAGCCCCCTGCTTGCAGCATTGTTCATTCGTCACAGATTGAACTCCTCGTTTGAGGAGAATGAGGCCCTCCTAAATGCTTTGCACACAAGACCTGACACTATACTTGGACTGTAAGTAGGGTGCGGCGAGTAGCAATCCAACCGGCGTAGAGGACGCTCAACAGCTCCAGTACCATTTCAGTGCAATTCGTGTTGCTTCACATCTCGGCTTCAGCATCTTTCGTAGTCACTCTCTTGGACGGTCGGTAACGCAATAAAAAAAGTCATTTATTCTGCGTTCCCACCGCAAATTAAACGGCAGCGCCGCGGAGGCGCAGCAGCGGAGCCAACCGCAAATCCACCAATTGCCATTAAGAGCGCAAATTGCAATTGCAATTTATTCGGAATGAAACCTAATTGCGATCAAATTATAGAATTGCACGCAAATCACGCAAAAATTGCACATTTTTTGCATCATTAGTTGCGCAATTTGCCAATGAAGGGAAATTAAACGGTTTCACCCCCAACCCCCACCCCCTCGCAGAGGGTGGGTGCAAAGCTGTCAATGCATGCGTGAATGCGTGGGAGAGTACGTGAGTGTGCATGTATATGTAGATGGGTATATGTGTATGTGTGTATGTGTGTGTGTGTGTGTGTGTGTGTGTGTGTGTGTGTGTGAGGAAAATGCATTTTCATATTAAAATGTAAAATTACAAAAATAGAAAAAAAGGAGAGACCCGCCGCCAACGATGCCAACGATGCCAACGACGACGACGACGACCACAAAAATTAAATAGAAAAAGCCAACAAAGCGGTAAATTTGTTGCATGTTGCGGTTGGGAGTGTTGCACTCCGGCTCAGCGGGCGGGGCGGTTGGGTAGCAGGCAAGTGCAGGAGCTGGGAGTGGTGAGGGCAGCGTGCTGAAATAGCGCAATGCTTGGCTAGAGGAACTTTCCGGGCGATGCTAGTGTACTCATTTATACAGAGAAGGAGCGTTTTTAATGGCAAATTTAAAGGAATGCGGGGGGGCGGAGCGGGGAGCGGGGTAGTGCGTTCACAAAATACAAATTGAATTGAGTGGCAGCAGAAATAGTGGCAGAGAATTAAGTTTAGCAAGAATTAAAGTGGGATAGGACAGGATAGGATAGGACAGGATATAGGACACCACTCCAAGAAATAGGATAGGACACCTCTCCAAGGATATAGGACACCACTCCAAGAAATAGGATAGGACACCTCTCCAAGGATATAGGACACCACTCCAAGAAATAGGATAGGACACCACTCCAAGAGATAGGATAGGACACCACTCCAAGAGATAGGATAGGACACCTCTCCAAGGATATAGGACACCATTGGCTCTTAAAAAATATAAAATTAAAAAAAATAAAATATAATAATAAATATACAAAATAAATATAAATATAAAACATATAAAATTAATAAAAAAAATTTAATAATAAAATAAATTCAAAATAAAATATATAAAAAATTATACATTATAAAAAAATAATAAAAAAAATATATAAAAAAAAATTGAAAAAAATTTATGAGGATAAAAAATTAAATAAATAAATGAAATACAAAAAAAGACAAAACTAAATATATAAATAAGAAAAAATTATGATAAAATACCAAATAAAAACATAAAAATATTAAACCAAATTTTTCTTAAACATAATAAGAAAAAATTTATAAGAAAAAGAAACAAATAAATAAAATACAAAAAATACAAAATAAATTAAATAAAAAATAATTTGAGGATAAAAAATTAAATTAATAAATGAAAAACAAAAAAAAAATACAAAACTAAATAAATAAATAAAATACAAAATAATAAATAAAAAATAAAAAATAATAATAAAATCCAAAAAATTATAAATTATATAAAAAAATTGAAAAAAATTATGAGGATAATTAAATAAATGAATAAGACACAAAAAAATACAAAATAAAATAACAAAAAATAATACAAAAATTATGAAAAATTACCAAATAAAATAAATAAAAACATTAAAAACAATTTTTATATATTATAAAAAATTTACAATTAAATGAATAAAATACAATAAATACGAAATATAATGATAAAATTAAAAAAAATTATAAATTAAATTGTGAAAAAATTGAAAAACAAAACTATGAGGACCAAAAATTAAATAAATAAATTAAATACAAAAACTAAAAAATTATATAAATAAAATTAAAAAAAATTAAAAAATACAATAAATAAAAAATAATAATAAAATAAAAAAATTAATAATTGTGAAAAAATTGAAAAACAAATTTATGAGGACAAAAAATTAAATAAATAAAATACAAAAAATAAAAAATTAAGTAAATAAAAAAAATACAAAAAATACAAAATAAAAAATATTAATAATAAAATTCAAAAAAATTATAAAATATAAAAAAATTTAAAAACCAATTTTTTGAAGACAAAAAATTAAATAAATAAATGAGATACAAAAAATAAAAAATTAAGTAAACAAATAAAATACAAAATAAAAAATATTAATAATAAAATACAAAAAAAATTATAAAATATAAAAACAAATTTAAAAACAAATTTGTGAAGACAAAAAATTAAATAAATAAATGAAAAACAAAAAATTCATAATTAAATAAATAAAGTACAAAAAATACAAAATAAAAAATAATATTAGAATACAAAAAATTACAAAATATAAAAAAAATTTAAAGAAAATTTACAGGATAAAAATAAAATAAATAAATAAAATACAAAAAAAAATCAAATAGGCAGTAATAAAAAATAATAAAAAAATTACCAATTAAAATAAATAAAAATATTTAAAAAAAAATTAATAATAAAAAAAGTTATATAAGGAAAAGAAGCAATTACAAATTAAAAATAAATTAAATTAATACAATTCAAAATAAATAAGAAATATTAAAAATTAAAAAATGCCAAATAAAATTATTTAAAAAATAATTTTTTTAAATAGTAAGAAAAAAGATATAAGAAATAATAAAAATAAACAAAATAAGCAAAAAAAAATAAGAAAAATAAAATAAAATAAATTACAAATAATTAAAATATTATAAAAATAAAAAAAAACAAATAAAATGCAAAAAAACTTTTAAAAAAATTTTAAAAATAATAAGAAATCAGGAAATAAGAGATAAAAGAAATAAAAATAATCCAAAAAAAATTTTTAAGCAAATTAAAAATAAAACACGGAAAAATAAAACAAATAAGAAACATGAAAAAAATGATAAGAAACATGAAAAAGAAAATTATAAGAAAAATAAAGTAAATAAAAAATAATAAAATAAAATAAAAATAAAAAAGAATAAAAAATTTTATAAATTAAATGAATAAAATAAAAAAATTAAAAAACACAAAATAAAATAAATAAAAAATAAATAAAAACACAAAATAAAATAAATAACAAATAATAAAAACTAACAAGAAAAATATATGAAAATATTAAAAAAAAATTATTTTTTTTAAATAGTAAAATTTTTTTTAAATAAAATATAAGAGAAATAACAAATAAAAAACTAATAAGACAAAAAAAAATTATAAAAAAATAAAATAAATAACAAATAATAAAAAGAATTTAAAAAAATTAAAAAAATACCAGCAAAAAGTATATGAAAATATTTAAAATAATAAAAAAATTAACTTTTAAATAGAATGTAAGAGATAAAGGAATAAAAAAATAATAAGACAAACAAAAATTATAAAAAAATAAATAAAAAGTTATAAAAAAAATAAAATAAATAACAAATAATAAAAAAACATATAAAAAAAATAAAAAAATACCACCAAAAAATATATGAAAATATTTAAAATAATAAAAAAAATTAATTTTTAAATAAAATTAAGAGAAAAACGAAATAAAAAAATAATAAGACAAACAAAAATTATAAAAAAATAAATAAAAAGTTATAAAAAAAATAAAATAAATAACAAATAATAAAAAAACATATAAAAAAAATAAAAAAATACCACCAAAAAATATATGAAAATATTTAAAATAATAAAAAAAATTTATTTTTAAATAAAATTAAGAGAAAAACGAAATAAAAAAAATAATAAGACAAACAAAAATTATAAAAAAATAAATAAAAAGTTATAAAAAAAATAAAATAAATAACAAATAATAAAAAAACATTTAAAAAAAAATAAAAAAATACCACCATGTGAAAATATTTCAAAAAAATTTGAATAAAAAAATAGAACATAATTAATAATAAAAAAAAAGAATATTATTTAATACTACAAAAAAAAATTATAACAAAAATAAAATAAATTAAAAATTATAAAAAAATATAGTAAAAAATATCAAAATTCATCAAGGCTTCTGCCAACGAATCCAATAGAAAACGATATGACTAACTGAGATTAACGCAGCAAAGCGTAGTACACCAGGCTATGATGAAGTCTGCGCCAGATGCTAAGAAACCCACCTATTTCCGGCAAACACAACCTCCTCAACACCTCCAACCACATTCGCAACCATAGCATTACTCCTCAAGATTGGAACACCGCAACTATTGCACCACTACCAAAAGCCAATAAAGAAGGACTCATTTGAAGGATACAGACCTCTTTTCCTTCTTCCAGGCCCTCATGCAACCTCCCCCAAAGGGCTCCAATTCATAAAAAGCCTAAGGTTAGAGTGAAACACAGGGCAGTTTGCACAATAGGTCCTTCCGGGCCGCAGTGCTAGTACTCCCTGATATTAAAACACAAATACAAGTAGCGAGTAGAATGCAAAAACTCGCTGTTAATGCGAGAATTCGTTACTAGTGCAAAAATTCGCTATTAACGCAAAAATGATTTCATCTGAATTCGTCGTCATTGTCACTGCACCATTGCAAGACTTCGTGGAACAGCAACGAATGGCAAAGTATTGACTGCAAAGGTAGCGAGTAAAACAAACTAACGAGTAGTGCAGACCCCACATAATAACGATCACTGTAAAACAAACTAACGAGTTGTAGAACAGGCACCATAAAATAACGGCACTAAAACCAAAACAAATCAGGAACTGACATGTGGGTCAAATATCGATGGAAAAAAGTATCAGGAAAGGTCACAGTGGGCAACTAGTGAAGAACAAGGATATACATTTTGATTCTCAAGCAGCATAACTTTTGGAAAATGGACCAACTTTTAAAAAATAACTTTTAAATAATGGAATATTCGACTCACCCCAAGAATCCATCCCACGTGGAATCTCCGAGGGAGAGTTCAGGTGACATTTTGTCCAGTTGTAGGGTGACTTTATATGATATCATGCTGCCATTATATGTCGAATTCTGTTGGCCCCATCACTACCTCGTGAACTATCTCACAGTCCATGTGGCAGTTGCTACAATCGTAGGGTGCTTTTATACTGGAAGTACCCATTTTATCACGAAGTCTGCTGCCACTCTTGTGGCCGTGTCTTCCTTCAACTGAAAAACAAAATATTAGTTCGGAACTCTCCACAAAAAACCATTAAATAGAGAAAGAGATGTAGAAAAGGCACCACTGCAGGACTCCACTCTATTCCGAGTACACGAGAAATACTGGAACTGTGGTTGCCAACTCCGTTTATGGGAGGCGTACCTCTTCGGATGGCCTGAAAACTTCTCTGCCCTTAAAGCGATGGTAAATTTGGCGTCCAAGAACTTTGCATATGATATTGGATGAAGAGATCCTTAGCGGGGGGGGATCCTTTTTGGGTCTCATCATATTTGAACTTTTGTTAATTTTTTTGTTCTTCGATGCATCCTGGAAAAAACACGCATTAAACAATCTAAATAACCAAATATGAGAAGGAACCACACTACTTTCCTGGTGTCCGGATGATCTAATCATCATTGTTTGGTTGGCGAAGACTCAAGGCGCGCACTAATGAGGCACAATCCAACTTACCTGGGCTCACAAAAGTCCGCAGTCCATGATCGCTCCATGAAGAATAACCCAAATGGAACAGGAAGGAAACTCGCATGCGATAACACATCCTCAAACCACCAAGAGAGTACTTCCCTTCTTCCTTGACACGTTGGACGACACGCACCTTTGCTGTGATGTGCTTCCTCGGATTTGCCTTAGCGACCTTACTTTACATTCGTTGCAATGACATGAATCCACAGAATTGTGTCGGCAGAGAAGAGCAGGAGCAGGAGCAGGAGCAGAAGCAGAAGCAGAAGCAGAAGACGAAGTGCTTCCTTCAGGCAGTTCTTGACACAGATGCAGTTCTCTTGTCACAGATTCCTGTGATCCAAATGGAGCTGAGTTGTCATGTAAATGGGGATGGGCGTTCCGCGGCATTGTGAAGGGAATATGCTCTTTTCAAGATGTCTTCGAGAGGGGAAACTATCTCAATAGACTGTAATGGGTTCGACCATCATCGATGTCACCATGGACCTACTTTACAGGCGTGTCCTTAGAGGAATTTCATGCTCATGGATGGATTTCCACCTTTTGCGTCAAACGAGTTCTAGAAAAATACCATTTTACATTTTTAGCCTACTTTTTAGCAAACAGGGACTTACCGACTGGGGGGACATTGATGACCTTAGTCCTTGGTGCCCTTAGGTAATGGAGGACACCTTGGTTCTTAGTGCCGTAATCATTGGTGGACCTTAGATACTGGTGGACTTTAGATACTGGTGGACATTAGTTACTGGTGGACCTTAGTGACTAGCGGGGTATTCGGGAATGTGTGACTACCGGATGTAAGGAGGCGATCTCACTGTTGATTCATTAAAACCACATAAATCCATAGAATTGTGGGGAAGAACGCATGGGGACGAGAATGCAAAGTGCTTCCTTTGCTCAATAAAGAGCTCCCATTACTGAACAATGTTTGCTCACGCTGATTATTCCGGATGTAAATATTCCCGATTGAGCTGAGTTGTCATATAAAAGGGTTCCACGGAATTGTCAACGGAAGAGGCTCTATTAAACTTTTGTTCAAGGATAGAGGAGGGAAATAACATACGCTGGAGGCATACAAATCGTACTTCAGACCACACATCCAAGTCATTTAGGTTTCTTCTCAGTGGGAACCGAGCCCAAAACTCCTTAAAAGTCACAGACCTTCGCTGCAGTTTCCGGTTGTAATCAAATTAAGCACCTTTTGGGCGAAACCAACACAACTCCACTAAGTGGGCACTAACTTCGCGCACCCGATGTCCCTTTTAAAGGATCAACAATGTAAAATTGGGAGGAAAGTACGAGCACCTTCTTCCATGCACAGATCGTCGGTGCGCGTGGTGCCAGCTGGAGTGTCAATGTGGAGTCGCGGTGGTACTTATGTCCTTGCGTCTAGTTCAAGTGCAATAGAAGAAAGAACATAAGTAATACTGCATCCACTTCCGGCTGTACTCGAGAAATCGCTGGCACCGTCGTTGTGGAGCACACGTTCCCGTTTCACTTAATTCACAATACACTGGAAAATCACAGAGCATCCTTCCTGGGAGCACACGCTGCAGAATATTGTGATGGCGTAGTCAGTTATCGTCGCAAGTGCTACGACTGTAATCACTGAGAAGGCCGCGAAGAACACACTCACCATAGTGGGCCTCACCCTGGTTGGCCTCACCAAACAACTGGTATGGGAGCGCATCAGCACACTCAGTGCTCTTGGCTCACGCAACAAGGTTACTATCCTATGGGTTCCAGGGCATGCTGGCAATACAAGGGAACGAAATTGGCGACGAACTTGCAAGGAAGGGGCTGCAGCACCCTTTATTGGCCCAGAATCCTTCTGTGGTGTAGGATAAGCCACGCTATTCAACCAACTTAGGATCGATGGGGGACACCCTCTCTTAGGCACAAGTACTGAGTTGACATAGCGGGGCTAAGGGTATCAAAGAGTCGTCTAGGGACATACCACCTAAAAAGATTCGAATCACTCCTGAATCTCTCTAAGAATAATCTTAGGATGATGACAGGTCTACTCACAGGACAATGTAAATTGAACGCACATACTCGTATGGTGAGGATGGGCGTCACCTCAGATTCCAGATCCTGCAGATTGTGTATGGAGGAAGAGGAGACGTCCTTACATGTGCGGCAGAAACCACTTGGGATTCTTCCAAGGCTCTGCTACTGATGTGCAATCTTTGGAGCCAACATTTGGTATGCTTTTAATGCTCTGCTAGTGGTGTGAAACCTCTGGACGCACTTTGAACCTCTGATGGGGTCACAATAGATCCTAAAGTCGCGGTGCATTTACATCGCCTACACAATCATCGATCTATAATCAAACTACATTGAGGGAGTTGAGGCAGGAGAATCGCTTGCGACTCATGTTGGGGGAACATTTGTTGCCAGTGCTGCCAACTCTCTAACAAGCATACACTCAAACGACTTTATAACTTGGTTGATATTGCTAAGGAAGAAAGGGTATCTACTCCCCTTTCTTCCTTATACTAGAAAGAAGAGTTGGTCGTTGGAAACTCTGGAACAAGAAGAGACTTTTAAAACTGAACTATCCGTTGATATATCAGTAAATCAGTTCCAAACTTAAGTGTATTGAAGTAACAAGAAATAAAGTGCATAGGAAGAGACTTCATCTTCCGCATAGAACAACAATAGACTGAATGGAGAGGGTCGGAGAAATGATGTACATGCCATTAAGGGGCATGAAGGAACATGAAAGTGTCTGGGGAAAATGTGTAGGAAACCCAGTGGCGTTGGAAACTGTTTACCAGAAACAGAAATGGTTTTGGGCGGAATCCTTGGTCTAGTGGTAGGCATGCTGGACCCACACCTGGGGGTTCGAATCCTGCCCCGGGCTTGGTTTCAAAAATGCTTCTACTGCAAGGTATAATAATACAGAAAAAATGATTCTCGAGACACCAATGAAACTACCTGCAGAAGCTCTCACACACATCGTAGTAGCCGGAGGGCATGGACACAGTTCTGGGAAATCCACTTTGGGTTGTGGATATATAAAATCGGGGTAGGCGTGTTGAGAATAGTGTTCCGATTTTAGTCAACGAAGAACATAGAAAGAAAATTGAAAAACTATTCGTTTTAGTTTGATTTCGACGCGAATATTTCGAGAGATATTTTTTAAAGGAGTTTTAAACCAAAGGAATTGTTTTGAATGGAACTGTACCAGCGCCATTCCGTCGTGGCCTTTGCATAGGAACATCACCAATTACTCTCGTAACAACTTATTCACTGCTGATTGAATGACGATTTCAATAGGAATCGCAAAACTTTCTCAACTTATTGGAAATCGTAAGTACCACATTTCAGCCTCTAATGCATTGGATACGCAGGTGAATAAAATATATTAAACAGATATGGACCCATTTACACTGTTCTTTCCCACTGGGATCTGGGGGGGAATTGCAATAATTGGTAGAGACAAATAAATTCAATAATTGGCAGATAAATAAATTCAATATCAGGGCTAAGTTTGCCGAGGCCAAAACTTTCAGGCTACTTCCTTGATTTGAAAAGTGTCCAACGCTCGTCCCACAATTGGCAGGCAGGCAGGTTATCGTAACTGGGAAGAAAGAATTTTTGTGCACGAGTATCTCGGCTGAAAAATCACAGAACCAAAAACCAAGTTTTTCCATACACACAAAGAAATTGTAAATAATTTAATCAAAATGTTGATTCCATGGTTTTGTAGATATAGTCATGATATTTTTCACAAGATATTGTGCTTTATATGTAGACAATTCAACACACATGATTCGTTTTGTTGTGGTCCCGTTTAAATGTTGTAGAAAGATGGAAAACAAAACGCGCATTCGTAATTTGTTGGTAATAATGAAAGCACCCTAAAAGTATGCTACACTTTAACGCTATAATCATATGACTGACATATATGTATGTATTTCTGCAAAAAAGCAATGGCTGCATTCTGGCGACCTATCGGTTGTCTATCGGGTGAGTGAAACAGCGCACTTTGTTTTAGAATGGGCCGCTACAGAAATTTGTCACTTTATACGTAAACATCTGCTCTACAAACAGCTGTGCTAAGTGTTGAGTACGGTAGCGAAGAAAATTTCCGCTCAAAGAAATTGCGTCCGCTCAGTCAGCTGATTGAAAAAAATTCGGGGAATTCTGATCGGTTGGGTATCCGATGGGGTGCCAGAATGCAGCCAATGAAAAGTCCAATGCACTCTAAAAATATGCTACACTTTAATACAATAATCATATGTACTGACATAGTTTGGCAAAGCTCAATGAAAAATAGAGAGGACCCTAAAAGTATGCTGTACTTTCTTCCAATGTCTGGTATGATTATGAAATTAAAATTTCGAAGTAACAGTTTTGAGATACTGAGACCAATTGGCACGCATTCCAATCCAAGGCAGATGTAGGGGAGCAGCTGGCAAAAGTGTTGATGACTTTGGAATATTTGAACAGGATAAAAATGAATGAATGGAGAATAAAATAGAAATAGAAACAATATAAAAAAGAAATAGAAACAATATAAAAAAGAAAAGGAACATACAAAAAAATTTAGGACGTAAATTACTTTTTAGACGGGTTGCCTAACAATCTAATATCACACATAACGAGAGAGCGATAGAGATATCAGGAATAATGAGAGAGCGGGGTAGATAACAGGAGTAATGAGGGAGCGAGAGAAATATCAGTACTAATGAGAGAACGAAAAAAAAGCGCGAGAGAGATCAGATTTAATGAGGAAGCTTGAGAGACATCAGACATAATGAGAGACCCTGATAGACAACTTGACAGCTAGAGAGATATCATAAAGAACAAAAGAGCGGCATGACTGATGTGTTAACCTTGCATAAGTGCACCATGATCCGTTGACAACACAATTTTGGCAAACTAGGCTCCCTAAGATCATCTCTGGGCACAGATTGAGCTTCGTATGTTCCACCAACTGCACTCCCATTAAACTACGGGCTCATAAATGAAAATGCATCCAAACCATTTCGCTAAAATAAATTCTTGCGAAAATGAGTGTCGTGGTAATAGTTCACTCACTGGATAGTGTAATTTGGATTTTTACAGGCATACACGTTTTCCAAGGATACTCGGTGTGAGAGGGTTATTTTCTTCTGTCAATACCAGGGCTACTTTCAGTTCACTACTGAACCTGCGATCTTTTTCATAGCCCCACTCGTTTTTCTAGAATGCTCTCGAAAGAATCAGAAGGATGCCCATTCGAAGAAACGATATAACATCGTTTATACCTTATATAATGATAGAAAGGGACAACATCACTAATGAATTACACCATTAACGAGAACGAGAGATGGCAATATCTGCCCCGCCCATTTCAAATGTTCTAGATAAGGATAGTTTATAATTTCAACATACCACTTTGAACGGACTTATGTTGAGACTCACGCTCACTGAAATGGCTATTTCGTCACAATAAGATAACGCTGAGTTTCCGATCGGTTCCACCATTACTCCACACATTTTTAAACCGATGCCAAGATCCTATTGGACTTACGATATGTATTCCAATAGAAAACTAAATTGGTCGGAATATATTCATGCATGAAACGCCATGGACTTCACCTTCTAAGGCACCACCACCAATTAATGCCAAAGTTCACAAAAGTTGATTTCGGTTGAAATTCTCTCCTCACCCGTCAGATTCTCTGTGAAATTTTGCAATATTGCACACTCTGTTTACTCCCTCAAAAACCTTAAATCCTCCGAGTTTCCACTTCAGCTCCTCAAACTCCGATTGCTGTGCTCAATGCAAGAAATTGTCCACACCTGTAAACCCCCTGTAACCAGTTAAAATTACTCCTATTCCCAGCACCTTTTCAAGTAGTTCACCTCCTCTCTAACCACTGAAAATAACTCCGAATTTGCCAGCACCTTTCCAGGTCTGACATTCGAAGGTCAGTTCTGGAAAGAGGTGCAGTAATAGAGCGCCAGACCGAGTGCAGAACAAGCTCTACAAATCCACCACGACACACCTGCCTACCTACCCACCCACCCCCACCCAATTGACCAATTCAGTGATTCTTCCAATGGTGGATTAGCTACAATAGGCAAATTAGTGGAAATATAATCCAGACACATTGGGTACGGAGAGTTCCATTTCCCTTTCCGATATTTGTGGTATATTTATATAGGACAGAAAGGGTTCCTGTTGACGAAGGGGTTAGAATAGGTCATAGAAACAGGAGCGCCACTGAAACCACCCGCGCAACTGAACTGCAGGCATCGAAATAAAGCACAGTTCCGGGAAATCCACTTTGCATCGTGGACATATAAAATCGGGGAGGCGTGTTGAGAATAGTGTCCGATTTTATTCAAAGAAGAACAAAAAAAGAAAATTGAAAAACTATTCGTTTTAGTTTGATTTCGACGCGAACATTTCGAGATATTTTTTGAAGGAGTTTCTAAACCAAAAGGAATTGTTTTGAATGGAACTGTACCAGCGCCAATCCGTCGTGGCCTTTGCAGAGGAGTAGTTTCGATTTACACTCTTAAATTGATTGCATCACGATTTCCATAGAAATCGGAAGAAGTTTCTAAATTCTCGTTCCGTTCCGTTCCCAGACACTGAAAATCGTCTTCGGTTTCGTCTAAATTGCCTCCGTGGGGTCCGCACCAACGACTCAACAAGCCGCATATAGAAATATTGTCACCAATCTGTTAATTGTCGCGTGAGTATTGGTTTGGAATAGAAACTCGAACGCTCTTGGTGAACTTATCCTTTTTATATCGTTCGCAGACCTTCTTTTTGTACCTTTTCCCTTCTACGATTGTTCTCATCGTAGTCCTGCATCAGCGTAGAGCGTGGTGTCAGTTGATGAACGCACCTGCCTTAGTATCTTCACAGGATCGCATACGGACTTCTGCAGAACGTAAGTACAAACATTTCAATGCCCGAAAAATGGAGGGAGGGGGCGGGATTAATATGGGGTTTCTTTCCAGCACCTTTTCAGGTGGTTCACCTTCCTCTCTAAGAGGGAGGGTGGGATTTAATATGCTACAATTTCTAAGAACAACCGCGAATCACAAAGAAAGCTCAAATAGTGGAAGGTTGCATAATTGTCAGGGGCGGGGGTAGTGGGGAACTTGTGAACTATGCGGGCCCTTTTCAATCTCTCTTAGATACTCTTCCTTCAATTTCATTGAACATCAGTGAGTGTCGATTGGATGTAGTTATTTTCCTGAAGGCTTATTTAAACCAGATCAATACGACTCCTCAATGCCATGAACAAAGAGATTTAATGATGTTTAAGATGAGGATACACACACAACAGTTTGAAGGTCGTAATAATCACTGACTTATGGAAGAGTTTTTACCCTCACAGTTTACGCTAAGAAGGTCTTTGTCCTGAGACCTCTAAATTAAATATGTTAACACTTGCATACAAACAGTTTCCAAGGACATGGAACCGTATATGTTTACACTTTGATAGAAGCAATCAGTCTCTCGGGACCTGAACCGAATATGCTCAGACTTACATAGAAAGAGACCTCAACCGAATATGTTTAGACTTTCTTAGAAACGAATCAGTCTCTCGGGACCTAAACCGAATATGTTCAGACTTACATAGAAAGAGACCTCAACCGAATATGTTCAGAGTTTCTTAGAAACGAATCAGTCTCTCGGGACCTGAACCGAATATGCTCAGACTTACATAGAAAGAGTCAGTCCTCTCAGAATCTGAACTGCCTCCGTTGACATTTTCGTAGTAACAACCTCCACAGACCTCTATCATTGATAGAAACAATCAAGTTCCCCGAGACCCGGTACTGAAAAATAGAAACAGTTTTGGAAAACCCACTATTATTGAGTTTCAGAACAATTGAGCTGCAGAACTTTTGATCTTTAGTTCGAGAACTATGTATCTTACAGCAGAACTATTTAGTTGGAGAATTGGAGGACATCCAAACCGTAGTTTGCTTTGTTTGGTGGTAATGGATGAAAGTGCTGCTAAGAAAATGGAACTCCATTTCTGGAATAATCGCAAATTTGAACAAGTCTCATAGTAGGGGGAAATCTTGTGGTGGAGAACTTTATGAGCCTTCCTCTAGAGCGCTGGCATAGGAATATTAACAATTATTTCATAGATAAGTTTCTTGGTCGAGCGAAAGAATAATCGCGTCCATATCTTTATTTCCGCACCCTTCACAGGCTTTGGAATACACCTATAATTTATACCTTGGGACATCAACTGAAAACCGGACTCCTAGAAACAGGACAGGGATCACAGCATCAAATTTGACGTCATCGGTTTTTCCTTTGGCGAGTGAGAACTGAGCCATTGGCAGGCAACTTCGACACATTTCTCAACGTTCCGGTTCGCAGGTTTGGCGCCTCATTTGTTCAACTCCGGTTAATTTTCATTCCGGATGAATCATTTGTGGATCAACTTGGTTGGTAAATGCACATCGGAGACGTCTTCTGCAAAATGTGAGTACCCACTTTGAAGTTACTTCTTTCCTGGGAGATATGATGGGGGCAAAGCTTAGAGAACAAACTGGAAATTTAACAGACTATTCAATCAAGAAGTGAGTGGCATTCGGGAGCCTGGGAAATGGGGACAGTCACGTTCTTTGCTTAAAAGTAACTGCCATTATCTTCAGCAATGATATATAGAAATCTGAAATAACCATCTGCCAAAGAAGTCTTGTGGTCCTTTACTCCCTCGCGGAACCATAGAAACCAATTATTCAAAGAAGTCTGACATTTCTTTGGGATGAGTGTTGGGCAGAATCGGGGGGAACTCGGGACTATCAAGTTTTTCAAGTACTGAGGTGGTTGAAGAAGAAATCTGTGGTCATACCCGGCGAGTAAATATTTGCTCAGCAGGTTCATATACGAGTATATTACTAATGATGTATAACGAATGGTGTAACAATAATGATGTATTAGTAATGATGTATCACGAATGATGATGTATCACCAATGATGATGTATCACCAATGATGAATCGGTACTAATGTATCACTAATTATGTATCACGAATTATGTATCACTAATGAGGTAGCACTAATGATTTATCACTAATGATGTATAACTAATGATGTATCACCAATGGCGTATCACACCAATGACGTGTGACACCAATGACGTGTCACACCAATGACGTGTCACACCAATGACATCACAATGACGTATCATACTAATGACGTATCACACTAATGACGTGTCACACCAATGACTTATCACAATGACGTATCACACTAATGACGTATCACACTATTGACGTATCACACTATTGACGTATCACACTATTGACGTATCACACTATTGACGTATCACACTATTGACGTGTCACACTAATGAAGTGTCACACTAATGACGTGTCACAATGACTTATCACTCTATTGACATATCACACTATTGACATATCACACTAATGACGTGTCACTAATGACGTATCACACTAATGACTCATCACACTAATGACGTATCACTATCACACTAATGACGTATTACTATCGCACTAATGACGTATCACTATCACACTTAACAACTTGACTTTTCGCTTATCCCACTAATGACTTATCCCACTAATGACTTATCACACAAATGAAGTATCACACAAATGAAGTATCACACTAATGAAGTATCACACTAATGAATACTCACAAATGACTTATAATAATGAATTACCACATTAATGACGCATCATATATCACGCTAGTGACTTATCACACTAATGTCGTACCACAATCACAATTACTTATCCCTTAATATACTAATGATTTCTCACTTATCTCACTAATGACGTATCATTAATGAAGTATCACACTAATGACATATCACGTATCAGTGATAACTTAGTAGCGTCCTCTTACAACTATCATCTCACTAATGACCTCTCTAGACACTTTTTCTAGTGACTTTTTTCTGGTGACTTTTTTCTGGTGACTTCTTTCTAGTGACTTCTTTCTAGTGACTTTTTTCTGGTGACTATTTCTAGTGACTTTTTTCTAGTGACTTCTTCTAGTGACTTCTTCTAGTGACTTCTTCTAGTGACTTTTTTCTGGTGACTTCTTTCTAGTGACTTCTTCTAGTGACTTCTTTCTAGTGACTTCTTCTAGTGACTTCTTCTAGTGACTTCTTTCTAGTGACTTCTTTCTAGTGCCTTTTTTCTAGTGACTTTTTTCTGGTGACTTCTTTCTAGTGACTTCTTCTAGTGACTTCTTCTAGTGACTTCTTTCTAGTGACTTCTTTCTAGTGACTTCTTTCTAGTGACTTCTTTCTAGTGACTTCTTCTAGTGACTTTTTTCTGGTGACTTCTTTCTAGTGACTTCTTCTAGTGACTTCTTTCTAGTGACTTCTTTCTAGTGACTTCTTTCTAGTGACTTCTTCTAGTGACTTCTTCTAGTGACTTCTTTCTAGTGACTTTTTTCTAGTGACTTTTTTCTGGTGACTTTTTTCTGGTGACTATTTCTAGTGACTTTTTTCTAGTGACTTTTAATTTGAATAAGCCCCTTTCTTTTCGGGGACATACTCGAAATAATTGTATAATATACGACACAAAATTGAGTTCGTTATTGCCGACATTTCCTCCTCTCATATTCCATGGAGACTTTGATTAGGGACCTGGCATCGTAGCGCTGCCGAGCACTACACTGTACCCTGTGCGGGAACGCAAGGTGTTAGTGTGCTACGTGTAGGGCGCGTTGTAAACGTGTGACATTTTCTGCTCCAACAACTTTTCCCGTTTTTTAATCTGCGTACAATTTGTTACGTTTTCTTCCCTCCGCACTGCATGCCTCCAGCTCAGAGGCTCCATTCAAACGAAAGGGTGAACAAGAAGGAAGCGCATGCAGTGTTATCAATGCATACAACTGCTGTGGACCACCCGTCACACACACACACACGCGAACACACAGTTTTCTATACACGCACATGTGGCGTCCTCTCGTGTGACTCGACGCTCCGCATAGTGGCGCACAAAAGTATGCTTTAGAAATTCACAATAAAATTTTACATTTCGTTCAGATGGAATTCGGGCTTTGTGCGTTCTGCCGCCATGCATGCAAAGCCACTACTTTTCCTTCACGCTACGCCTCCACCTCCACCCACGCCCCCTTTCAGCTAGTATTACTGCTGCTTTGTATCATGTTAACAATTTCATTGCTTTCTTTAGTACGCTTTTTATATATTTTTTTATTTGTGCCGAGATGTTTTCTGCTCAACTTGATAACTCAATATTATTGTAACTTGCCGGTACCACCACCCACGCCCACTCGCCATAGCGTGTTGTTGTTGTTGTTGTGTACTCTTGCTATTTTTACCCATTGCACGTATTTAAATTCGCCGCAAGTCTTTCGTTTTGATTGTGTTTTGATTCCTTTTCTCCGCTACTCTTCTGCGCGTCTCCTTTTTTTCCTTTTATGAGCGCTGCCGTTGTTGTTGTTGCTTTTGTTGCAATTTGTGTACAAACAGTGGAATATTTTTCACACGTCTTCACAAATCAATTTTCGTTTTTACCACCACCCCCCCTTCTGTTTTCATCTTTTTCCGAGGCTTTTCATGCACGCTCGCTTCACAATTGGCGCAGCAAAAAACCAAACGAAGAAAGGAAAAATGGGCTTTTAAGCGTTTTGTGTATTTCCTTATCCAAAAACGAGAGGAATTTATTCATGGTAGGCTAAATACACACTTTCTTTGTGCGTGTGGCGGCCTCTGCCCGGCGCTCCCCGCCGCTTTAGACGAGCCACCAGGAACAGGGACGATTTCCGATTTGTTGTTGCACGCGCGTGCCGGCGGACGGAAGGTGCGTTTTTAAGTTGGGCGGGCGCACACACACAAATCGGAGCGACGGAAGCGAGATTAGTTGCGCATTGTTTAAGATGCCTACTTGAGATGTGCTTCGGTATTTTTTTGGGGCATACTTTCGGGCATAAAGGAATTTACGTGAAGCGCAGGCATCAAACAAAGATTATGATGATGCCATGTTCAATGTGAATGTGTGGGAGCGGTGGGAGAGTTAAAAAAGGCTCATTCGTACCACCTGATGAAGTAGTGGTACAGTTCAGGAATGATGCGTTTAGAATTTTAGTTCGGAAGAACAACTCGAATCGTTCCGAATGAAGGACACACGTTTTTTACAGGGTTCCTCTGTAATAACAGACGACGAGAATATGTTTGGGAGGAGTGTGTGAATGATTCATCTATGGCACTATAATTTAACCCTGGTATTTCTACAGCGGGTAATCAAACATGAACATGAGTAATCAAATTATGGGAATCATGAATCATGGTAGAATCTATATTGAATTGATTATATACAATTAAGATATGAATGGAGAGTCGTGAATATGAATAATGAATCGTGAATATGAATGATGAATCGTGAATATGTATAATGAATCGTGAATATGAATCTTGAATATGCATGGTGAGTTGTGAAATTGAATGGTGAATCGTGAATATGAATAATGAATCGTGAATATGAATAATGAATCGTGAATATTAAAAATAAATCGTGAATATGTATAATGAATCGTGAATATGAATAATGAATCGTGAATATGTATGATGAATCGTGAATATGAAAAATGAATCGGGAATATGTATAATGAATCGTGAATATGTATAATGAATCGTGAATATGAATAATGAATCGTGAATATGTATAATGAATCGTGAATATGAATGGTGAGATATGAATATGTATAATGAATCGTGAATATGAATAATGAATATGAATGGTAAATCGTGAATATGAATGATGAGTCGTGAATATGTATGGTAAATCACAAGTTGCTTGCTTATGCCAAGTTAACAATCACCATTTCTGTATTGCAGAACTATAATTTATAATACGGGAAAAATACAACCCTAAAAGTATACTACAGATTTGTGATACAGTCTCCTTTTGCATTATAGCCCCATTTAGTGACACAATCTCATTTAGTGACACAGTCTCATTTTGTGTGATAGTCTCATTTTGTGTGATAGTCTCATTTAGGGACACAGTCTCATCCAGTGAGCGATCAGTGACACGTTATTAGTGTCTCAATTTTTTAGCTTATGCAGAGGGATAATTGCCGTTCCACTTCCGCTTGGAGATGAATACTTTGGTCCAAAATATCATTGTATATTAAAGTCTGTCTGAGGATCAGAGGCATATTTTTAGCATACGGAATGATCTCTACCAAGTGTTCTCCGGCCTTTGCGCTAAAGTGGTGTTCAATTCATCACAAGTTATTTTTGTATCAAGTTCTTTAGCTTGTGGAATGGTGGATGATTGCTTTTGTAGGCATGGAAAGTTGTATTATAGTGAATTAGTATAGAATATACATATATAGTATATATAATATAGTATATTATATTGAGTTATGGGAGTCGAAGGACCATATTCGCAGCAAAACACTCGTAAAGAGGACCATAAGATGTTTCCATAAACTTCAACAAGTAACGAAGTTGGGACCCTCTGAGAATTTTCAAGTGCGACCAAACGCTTTTTGAATTCGAATGGAGATTCACTGAACCTGCTAAAGTCGCAGGTCCTTTCCTCTTTTAGTTATTTCAGAGTTGTTTTCTAAATATTGCATTAGCTTTCTTATATTTCAATAAGTCAATGTTGAGTTGGACTCGGTCAGGTATGCACATTGTCAGGTGATTTTTGATGGGGGGGGGGGGGGGGCTGTAAAGCAATGAAACACCTATATAATATAAGATCGCTCAAAATGACCTCTGTAGGCTATGTAACGAAGAGGAGGAAACAGCTGAACCATCTGCTTTGTCACTGAAATTGTCTCATATGGACCCGGCTTCGTTACTTAGGTAACTATGTCCTAGAACCGTCAGATATTGCTGACAAATCTCCTAAAGAAATCTCTGAATTCTTAATGGAATACTAGACGAAGAGCAGACAAAAGCTCAACATCTGCTTTGGCACTTTGTCCTCATCCTCGCACATATTTGGTACCAGATTGTACTCCGTCAGAGTTTCGCCGAATGCTCTTTCTAGATCCATTCGTCCATTGATGAATCGCGGACAGTGCAACAACACATGCAGCGCGCTTTCCAGTTCTTCTGGGCATACTGGGCAATAAGGGTCGTCTTCTCGATGGAACCTGTGCAGGTATTCTTTGAAGCACCCATGTCCAGTGAGCATCTGCGTAAGATGGTAGTTAACCTCTCCGTGTCTTCGGTCCATCCACATCGTAATATTTGGGATGAGTTTGCACGTCCAGCGACCTTTTTCGGATTTCTCCCATCGTTGCTGCCATTCCGCAATTGTGCGCAGCCTTTGTTCCTTTTTTGCCGCACTTGACGACCTACGCCCGACACCATAAAGCCGCCCCATTTCGCGAGCGAGCAAGTCGATGGGCACCTTCCTTGCAATGACACAAATAGCATCATCTGAGACGGTGCGGTAGGCACTGGCCACTCTCAGAGCACCAAGCCTGTATGTGGCTTGGATGCTTTTATAGTATGACTTCTTCGTGTTTGCCCAGATTGGTGCTGCATACAGGATCACCGAACTTGTCACAGTTGATAAGAGTTGCCGTCTGCTTGCCCGGGGGCCACCAACGTTAGGCATTAGTCTCGTTAACGCACCATTTATTCGTGCGGCTTTATCGCTGACTGTTTGTAGGTGTTGCCTGAACGTCATCCGCGTATCAATTACCACGCCCAAATATTTTAGATACGGTTGAGAAGTGATGATGTGATCACCCACCGTTATTGTTATTTCTTCGCGCACGCGTCTTGTGCTCAGCAGCACCACCTCCGTTTTTTGTGCTGCCAGCTCGAGCTTTGCGTTTCCAGCCATCTTCTTACTCTCGTGATAGCGTCGTTACATAACGCCTGCAGTGTGTCAAGGTGCTTTGCCACTGAAACCATCGCGATGTCATCTGCGTATCCAACGAGTGTTGTGTCTGCCGGGAGGTCAAGTTTAAGGATGCCGTCATACATTGCGTTCCAGAGTGTTGGGCCCAGCACCGAACCCTGGGGGACGCCGCCAGTTACTCTGTACGTTTTCACGCCATCGTCCGTGTCATAAAACAGGACTCTGTTGTCGAAGTAGCTCGCTATAATTCGCTGCAGATATACCGGCACCGCTCATAATCTGGGACCAGCTTGCAGAGTTGAATGCGTTTTTAATATCCAACGTCACCACCGCACAGTACTTCTTTGTACCAAATCTCCATTGTCTGCCGCTAGTGGCTTCCGTCCAGCGTTGATCGCTCTTTCCTAAACCCATACTGGTTTGGGGACAGCCCTTCTGGTTTCTCCAGATGCTCCTGTAGTCGATCGCATACGATGCGCTCCAATACTTTGCCCAGCGTATCCAGCATACACAAAGGACGGTACGACGATGGTTGATCCGGCTGCTTCCCTGGTTTAAGTAGCAGCACCAGCCTCTGTTGTTTCCAGGATTTTGGGAAAACGCCTTCCTTGAGACATGCGTCGTAGAGTTTAGCGAAAAGCTCCGGCGTCGCCTTAATCGCTGCTTTCACTGCGATGTTTGGAAAGCCGTCCAAACCCGGTGCTTTGTTATCTGCGATGCGTTGCGTGATGAGAAGCACTTCCTGTGTGGTAACTTCAGGGATATCATCCATGTGCAATTGCTGTCCCTGGTAAAGTGTTGCTTCTTCTTGGCGAGGGAATAGAGTGGATACTACCTCTCGCATGAGTATCGGGCTTGTGGGCTGGGCTGTGGTGCTCTTGGGCCTTTCAGCTTCCTCATCTGATTTACCGCAAGATTCCAAAGTAGGGGTGCAAGAACTCCACCTTGAGGTGTGCCTCTGCACATGGACTTCTTGGCCGACGCCGCCCCCAGCTGTGAATAGATTATCCTGCTACTAAGCTTGTTTTCAATCCACCTGCTAATGGCAGGTTCCACCTCCAAGTCTCGCATCGCACCGAATATTGCGTCTGATTTGATATTGTTAAAAGCTTCCTCAATGTACGAAGTCACTAGGGAGAATTCCTTGTTATGCAGGGAGCAATCAATACTGGAGACTAACTGTTTTATAACCATTTCCCCAGGGGTCAAGGTCTGCGCTGTCGCGAAGCTGCCTAAAGCATCGGTTTTTGCTCTCTTGTATGGATTTTTTGAGTACTGCTTTACATATCTTGTGGTCTGCCAATAGCGCGTCTGTCGCTGGCGCAGCGCGAGATCTGTTAAGTTTTCTTCGTGCATGATGGCAATTTCTTCTAGCGATCACGATCTCCTCATTCCACCATTAGACTGGCTTTCTGTCAGGTCTTCCTGATAACCTGGGCATGGTTGTGTCGCATGCTTTACCGAGGCAGGCTGTGATGCTCGCCATTATGCTTTCTGCTTTCATCTCTAAATAGCTTTCTTGAGCGATCTACTATCTTTCTATCCTTCTATCTATCTTTCTATCTTGCTATCTATCTTTCTATCCTTCTATCTATCTTTCTATCCTTCTATCTATCTTTCTATCTTGCTATCTATCTTTCTATCCTTCTATCTATCTTTCTATCCTTCTATCTATCTTTCTATCCTTCTATCTATCTTTCTATCCTTCTATCTATCTTTCTATCCTTCTATCTATCTTTCTATCTTGCTATCTATCTTTCTATCCTTCTATCTATCTTTCTATCCTTCTATCTATCTTTCTATCTTGCTATCTATCTTTCTATCTATCAATCTATCTTTCTATCCTTCTATCTATCTGTCTATCTTTCTATCTATCTTTCTATCTTGCTATCTATCTTTCTATCCTTCTATCTATCTTTCTATCCTTCTATCTATCTTTCTATCTTGCTATCTATCTTTCTATCCTTCTATCTATCTTTCTATCCTTCTATCTATCTTTCTATCTTGCTATCTATCTTTCTATCTATCAATCTATCTTTCTATCCTTCTATCTATCTTTCTATCTTGCTATCTATCTTTCTATCTATCAATCTATCTGTACTGTGCATTCATTCTCTAGGAACAACCTTTAATTCTTTCAATTTTTGTTCTCGAATCTGGTTTCGCTGAAATAGTTCATTAGGATCTTCAATTTCTGTTTTTTGGAGAGTGTGGAAAAAGTTTCTGGGTGTCGACACTTGACCCCCCACCATCCTGCCTGTTGAATAGCTCGCAGTGCACTCATGTCGCTAGAGCAAAACTTAATGAGCGTAGTCGTCAGCATCCCAAGGAGAGAAGGTGCAGGCGGGGCAGACAGGGCAGGGATAAAAGAGTTCTCAGACCCAATAGAATGTATAATAATCTATTCTTGAACCTTGTAATTAAATAAAGAACATTGGAATTTTCCATAGCATACGCCTAGGCGCAAAAGTACTTGAAACCCAGAAGGAATCCAGTTGAATATTAAAATAAGTTAATTAATGTCTTAAGTGGTGTAAACGAAGCAGCAACCACAACAACTCCACTTGACAGAAGTTAGAGGCGTACCTACTACCACTACTCTACCCGCTTTTCACGCCCACTTATCGCTGTACTAAAAATCTTAATTTACAAAGTTTTCCAAACTGCAGCGCAAGAAAAAGAAAATGCGCCTTAAAACCGATAACAACTTCTGCTCAAATAAATAAACTTTACATTCTTGCTTACCCCAGAGCCCCTCCCCTCACCTACTGCTACCCTACACAGTAGTCAAGCATCTCTATCTCTGTTGTGTTGGAATTGCATTTAGGAATTGAAAAAGTTTTGTTGAGCGCGCGCGCTAATTTCCACGCAATAAGCGCCGCAACACTACCTCGCTACCTACTACTCTGTGGCTGGCGAGGAGAGCATAAACTTTCCGAGCCATAGAGACGCTAATTTGTGCGCCGAAAACTATGCAGCGCAAAACAAGTGAACGGAAACACCGAACTGAAGTTAGCTGCGGCGGCATTTCCGGCGCTGCCGCCAAAGCGAAGCGATAAATTGCGCACACTTTTCCGCCTCGCCAGTTAGTAGAGGCGCAGTGGCAGTGGCAGTTGGTAGAGGCGCAGTGGCAGTGTCAGTTGATAGAGGCAAAGGCAGTTGGTAGAGTCAGTGGCAGTTGGTAGAGTCAGTGGCAGTGCCAGTTGCGACCGCAGTCTCAGCTTCAGCTTCACCCTCTCAGAGTCGTCCTGGCCTCTCAGCCCTACGTCTCAGCGGCAGTAATCACAAAAGTTTTCCCTCTCAAATATTCCCATTACCTTTTCTAGTAGCAATTTTTTCCTCGTTGCCTTGTAATAATCTCACAATTAGCTTTTCAAGTAGTTACAAAACCGATGCAAGGACAACAACAACAACAACACCAACAAAAACAACAACAACAACGCCAACAACAACAACACCAACAAAAACAACAATAACAGTAACAACAATTACAAAAACAGCATCAATTACACCGACAACAAACACAAAAAGGAGGAGCATCTCGAGAGCATCATCGTCATCACCATCATCATCACCATCATCACCATCATCATCATCATCACCATCATCATCGTCATCATCATCATCATCATTATGAGTAAGACAGGAAAAATGCGCAGCAAGTTTTTAACCCAAACGCCACTTGAAAGTTTTCCCACTTGCGGAGCGCATAATTTCAATCTCGGGGCGAGGGTTAAGCGCGCTCCTTGACTCTGGAGTGTTAAGCTCCGGTAAGGCGCTCCGCTCCGATTGCTATCTTTTTAATTATTTCGCGTTTATTATCTGCGAGCAATTAAAATTAATAAGGCGTAAAGTTCGCCTCTACGCCCAGAGCAGGAGGGGAGAGCGAAGACATGGTGCAGCTGCAGGAGAAGTTAACTACAGCAGGAGACGGTGCAGCAGGAGCCGCAACAAGCTCTTCAGCACTCCAAGTGCCTTCATCACTGATTGCTGCTCACACATTTCCAATTTCTTTGCGCTTTTCCAATTTGCACGCCAACCATTTTTCCCTCATCTTTCTACACGCATCACTGCCAATGGGGAGAGGGCCATTTAGGACTCATTTCTCCACTTACATGGCAGCTGCAAGGTAAGGTGTAAATACCGTAGTTTAAATTGAAGTCCTACTTTGAAGTGTTATGGGAACAGTACTAGGTTAGGTTAGACTGGCTGGCCGTGAAGACCACACATAGACCTGTGCAAGGTCCTTTGCGGTGCCAGATGGATATCCATTTAAGAGCTGTAGTTATAAATCGTTCAACAGAGAGACACTCTTAGCAAATCTTAAGAGCGAAACTGTTCCTAATTGCGCGACCTGTTCTAGTCCTTCAAACCCGGGGGCTCCCAGATGTGTTAGGCGCGTTTTCGATGTTGCGGGGCATAGGATTAGAAGATGCTTCAACGTTTCCATTGCGCCCTGCTCCCCACATTTCCTGCATTTCATTGATGTTTGTGAGTCCCATTCTTTTAGCATGGACCGCCGTTAGACAGTGACCTTTCAGTATTCCCACTACCGTTCAGCGATCCTGCCTCGGAAGTGCCAGTATCGATTTGGTCTGAGTGCCGTGCGGTTTGCACATGGGATTTGCGACGTGGTAGTACCTTCTCCTCATGTCACCTTCAATACGGCTATTGAGGCATCAGTACGTCACTTACTTGCTCGTTCGGCAGTGAGATTCCGCTTTGAGCAATGGCACCCGCACTCTCGTTTCCTTCTGTGTTCTTATGCCCTGGCACCCAGTAGATATGTAGCTTCCGGTTGGTGGCCAGTCTATCCATTGCTGCCTTGCAGAGCATTTCTGGAAGATGCACAGCAGGAAGTTATAGCTTTGATCGCAGCCTGGCTATCCATGTAGAAGCTCATTGTGGAGTTCGTAGTTCCTGCTATGATGGCGAGCTCTGCGGGTTTCCACATGCTGCTACAGATTCCGCTTGAAAAATACTCCAGTAGTTAGGTAGAGTCTGAAAGGCTGCTTGATATCTAGTTCGGGGCAGTAACACCTGCTCCAACACCATCAGGGAACAGGTTGAAGGTTTTGTATTTAGCATTCATGCCTCTACGCCAACCCTCCTCATTCTCAATAGTTTTTTGTTTTCCCAGGCTAAGAATACTTACTTACTTACTTAGGTGGCCCTTACAACCCGCGGGCGGGTCACGGCCGACTTGAGCAGCTCTCGGCTAAGAATAGGAGTCACATAATCCGTGTTGACCGTGAGACTTCGATCTGCACAATTATGACCGAAGGATCGAAGGGAGAATTGTGTAGCGGCCCGCAGATTTTGCCACACGGCTTTTCGCAAAGAGGTCGATTGGGGGTAGATTGAGAGTAGTGTTAACAGCAGCCATTGTTGATGTAGTCCTTAATGGCCCCGTCACACACAGTCTCGCAAGTCTGTGGACTCTTTCCATAGGTCTGCAGTAAGTTTTCCTCCTAACAGCAGTCCACCACACCAAAACACCGTAGAGTAAAAAGCTCTTGCTATGGCTGTGTAGCACCAATGCATCAGAGAGGAAGAGATACCCCAAGTGCATCCAACCTTCTTTTTGCAAGCGTATTGAGCGTTGGTGGCTTTCTTTACCCTTTCATCAGCATTGAACTTCCACAAAAGCTCACTGTCTATCACCCACCCCTGAGTATTTGGAGTGGCTTTGTAGAGTGAGCACCCTGCTCTTCAGTTTTGATGGTCTCCACGGCGAGATGTTGTACCTTCTGCTGAGGCCTGCTTGTGTCGCCCAACTGTATGTGGTTGTTAGAGTGTCGGTCATTAGATCACTGAGAGTCCACAGGCATTTCCCCGTTAGAACTATGGCTATGTCGTCAGCATATGCCACCAGCTTCGGAGCTTCACCGTCAAACTTTTCCAGAATTTTGTTGAAAACGAGCGACCAGAGTAGTGTAGATAGAATCCCTTCTTGTGGAGTCCCTCTGCACGTCTCCTTTATCGATTCGGCGCCGTTCCACTTTGCTCTTATACTCCTACCGCTCAATAGGCTTCGAATCCATAGATAAGCCGCATCATGGATCTTTGTAGTGCTGATGATACCATCTAAGATGGCTTCACTGGAGACGTTGCTGAACGCTCCAACTATATCGGGGAAATACTCCCAGGGCATGTTCTTTATACAGTGTCCTTTCAACATTTCCAATTAGTGAATCTGTGGATCTGCCTTTGACACACCATCTGGGCCTATACCGTTCCTCATGTCGGCCTCAAGTTTGTGTTCCTGGGATTTCTCAGAGTTTTCCTCAGTATTTTGGGGCAGAAAGTTGCCTGCGAACGAGGGCATATCAAGTACTCTCCAATCCCCAATCAGGATCTTGCCACTTGTGAGGAGCGTGATGTCCAAAACGTTTGTCGAGGTGGGCTCTATAAATGTTGGCTCTTCACCCAGATTAGCACTACTAATCAAGTTAAAAGGTGACCCACCTCTGTCATTGATGTCGGCACTGACCACACCGAGTGGTCTGCGTTAGCGTCCGGGCCTATGATGGTGGCCAATTTCTCCCTGCTAGCTGTTTCCTCCAGCCTTTCGAGGTCTTGCAGTGGAAAGAGAAGTTCAATAAGTTTGTCTCTGAAAGAGAAGTTCAATAAGTTTGTCTCTGAAAGAGAAGTTCCATAAGTTTGTCTCTGAAAGAGAAGTTCAATAAGTTTGTCTCTGAAAGAGAAGTTCCATAAGTTTGTCTCTGAAAGAGAAGTTCAATAAGTTTGCTCTGGAAGATAAGTTCAATAAGTTTTGGAAGAGAAGTTCAATAAGTTTGTCTCTGAAAGAGAAGTTCAATAAGTTTGTCTCTGAAAGAGAAGTTCCATAAGTTTGTCTCTGAAAGAGAAGTTCCATAAGTTTGTCTCTGAAAGAGAAGTTCAATAAGTTTGCTCTGGAAGATAAGTTCAATAAGTTTTGGAAGAGCAGTTCAATAAGTTTGTCTCGGGAAGAGAAATTCAATAAGTTTGTCTCTGAAAGAGAAGTTCCATAAGTTTGTCTCTGAAAGAGAAGTTCAATAAGTTTGCTCTGGAAGATAAGTTCAATAAGTTTTGGAAGAGAAGTTCAATAAGTTTGTCTCGGGAAGAGAAATTCAATAAGTTTGTCTCTGAAAGAGAAGTTCAATAAGTTTGTCTCTGAAAGAGAAGTTCCATAAGTTTGTCTCTGAAAGAGAAGTTCAATAAGTTTGCTCTGGAAGAGAAGTTCTATAAGTTTGTCTCTGAAAGAGAAGTTCAATAAGTTTGTCTCTGAAAGAGAAGTTCCATAAGTTTGTCTCTGAAAGAGAAGTTCAATAAGTTTGCTCTGGAAGATAAGTTCAATAAGTTTTGGAAGAGAAGTTCAATAAGTTTGTCTCGGGAAGAGAAATTCAATAAGTTTGTCTCTGAAAGAGAAGTTCAATAAGTTTGTCTCTGAAAGAGAAGTTCAATAAGTTTGTCTCTGAAAGAGAAGTTCCATAAGTTTGTCTCTGAAAGAGAAGTTCAATAAGTTTGCTCTGGAAGAGAAGTTCTATAAGTTTGTCTCTGAAAGAGAAGTTCAATAAGTTTGTCTCTGAAAGAGAAGTTCCATAAGTTTGTCTCTGAAAGAGAAGTTCAATAAGTTTGTCTCGGGAAGAGAAATTCAATAAGTTTGTCTCTGAAAGAGAAGTTCCATAAGTTTGTCTCTGAAAGAGAAGTTCAATAAGTTTGTCTCTGAAAGAGAAGTTCCATAAGTTTGTCTCTGAAAGAGAAGTTCAATAAGTTTGCTCTGGAAGAGAAGTTCTATAAGTTTGTCTCTGAAAGAGAAGTTCAATAAGTTTGTCTCTGAAAGAGAAGTTCCATAAGTTTGTCTCTGAAAGAGAAGTTCAATAAGTTTGCTCTGGAAGAGAAGTTCTATAAGTTTGTCTCTGAAAGAGAAGTTCTATAAGTTTGTCTCTGAAAGAGAAGTTCAATAAGTTTGTCTCTGAAAGAGAAGTTCCATAAGTTTGTCTCGGGAAGAGAAATTCAATAAGTTTGTCTCTGAAAGAGAAGTTCCATAAGTTTGTCTCTGAAAGAGAAGTTCAATAAGTTTGCTCTGGAAGATAAGTTCAATAAGTTTTGGAAGAGAAGTTCAATAAGTTTGTCTCGGGAAGAGAAATTCAATAAGTTTGTCTCTGAAAGAGAAGTTCAATAAGTTTGTCTCTGAAAGAGAAGTTCAATAAGTTTGTCTCTGAAAGAGAAGTTCCATAAGTTTGTCTCTGAAAGAGAAGTTCAATAAGTTTGCTCTGGAAGAGAAGTTCTATAAGTTTGTCTCTGAAAGAGAAGTTCAATAAGTTTGTCTCTGAAAGAGAAGTTCCATAAGTTTGTCTCTGAAAGAGAAGTTCAATAAGTTTGCTCTGGAAGAGAAGTTCTATAAGTTTGTCTCTGAAAGAGAAGTTCAATAAGTTTGTCTCTGGAAGAGAAGTTCAATAAGTTTGTCTCTGGAAGATAAGTTCAATAAGTTTGTCTCTGAAAGAGAAGTTCCATAAGTTTGTCTCTGAAAGAGAAGTTCAATAAGTTTGCTCTGGAAGAGAAGTTCAATAAGTTTTGGAAGAGAAGTTCAATAAGTTTGTCTCTGAAAGAGAAGTTCAATAAGTTTGTCTCTGAAAGAGAAGTTCCATAAGTTTGTCTCTGAAAGAGAAGTTCAATAAGTTTGCTCTGGAAGAGAAGTTCAATAAGTTTTGGAAGAGAAGTTCAATAAGTTTGTCTCGGGAAGAGAAATTCAATAAGTTTGTCTCTGAAAGAGAAGTTCAATAAGTTTGTCTCTGAAAGAGAAGTTCCATAAGTTTGTCTCTGAAAGAGAAGTTCAATAAGTTTTGGAAGAGAAGTTCAATAAGTTTGTCTCTGGAAGATAAGTTCAATAAGTTTGTCTCTGAAAGAGAAGTTCAATAAGTTTGTCTCTGAAAGAGAAGTTCCATAAGTTTGTCTCTGAAAGAGAAGTTCAATAAGTTTGTCTCTGAAAGAGAAGTTCAATAAGTTTGCTCTGGAAGAGAAGTTCAATAAGTTTTGGAAGAGAAGTTCAATAAGTTTGCTCTGGAAGAGAAGTTCAATAAGTTTTGGAAGAGAAGTTCAATAAGTTTGTCTCTGAAAGAGAAGTTCAATAAGTTTGTCTCTGAAAGGGAAGTTGCATAAGTTTGTCTCTGAAAGAGAAGTTCAATAAGTTTGTCTCTGGAAGAGAAGTTCAATAAGTTTGTCTCGGGAAGAGAAGTTCAATAAGTTTGTCTCTGGAAGATAAGTTCCATAAGTTTGTCTCTGGAAGAGAAGTTCAATAAGTTTGTCTCTGGAAGATAAGTTCAATAAGTTTGTCTCGGGAAGAGACTATGTTATAGCAGTTTTATAAGAGTTCAAACCTTTTATTCTTCCTTCAACTTTTTCACTAAATGGAACCCGGTTTTCCAATACTGTTGCATCTGTTTAAACCACATCTGATTAGATGAAAAAGTACATAAGAATTGGATATGGAACAGCGGTGAAACCTTTCATATGGGTGCTTATTCCAGTAGTTCCAGTAGTACCATTAGTAGTGTTAACTTAGGAAGCCGTGTTAGAAGTTCAGTAACTCTATAATTCCAATTTGGATGCCACACATTCACATGATTTAGTTTAGTAGTTTCCACATACGATAACGGGTTTTCCATGCCAACTGGAATAGCACAGATTATCCGCGGATATTAGAAGTCCCCTACTTACTATCAGTCAACACAGGGGCTTTGTTCTTAGAGTAGTACCCGGCTACTAAGTGTCAGCAACTTTCTGAAGGTTGTCTCCCTAGCCCAGTCCTATAAATTAATATACTCCCGCTATAAAGTAGGAACTCTGAACATCTTCAGTAGATGCTGAGTCTGAAAAGTTGGGAAACTTATATTTGGGAATCTTAATGAAGGTAGCTTGCATAATAGATCATTATTAATGCAGTCATCTTATAAAAAGCTGTCTAAAGTAATCCTGGCCTTACAAGGAATTTTAAAACGCTTCACTCTGTCCACGTTCTTGTAATGCCAATACAGCCCGCTGTTCCAACGAATACGGGACTTATCGTGAAGTGAACCGAAGATCTTACGGAGTACTTTTCGCTCAACCGTCGGCAATGCATTCTCATCACTGTTCGCAACGTCCAAGCTTCTGCGCCATATATCAAGACGGGGATGAGCAGTGCCTTGTAGAGCGTGAGTTTGGTTGGTGGAGCGTCAGTTTGGTTGGTGGAGCGTGAGTTTGGTTTGTGGAGAGAGGGGTCTGTTTTTCAATTGCCTACTGAGCCCAAAGTAACGCCTGTCGGCAAGAGTGATACTCCAATCGCTGGGCTGACGTCGTTTTTAGTGTGGATGCTGGCGCCAAGTTAGACAAAGTCCGCACCACTTCAAATGTGCGGTCGCCAAGACGCGAAGACCCTTTCTTTGTTGGCAGAGGATACTTTGTCTGGCCATCGTTTACCACGAGAGCCACGAGAGCCACTTTGGCCGCATGACATTGCTTTATAAAGAATACACAGCTTTATAAAGAATACACAGCTTTATAAAGAAGAAGCTATGAATACCTTTATAAGGAATACTTAGCTTCATAAATGTCCTAATTGGAGCTGCTCTTTTGTTTCAACATTATAAGGAAAACACTATAGTATCCTTCATATATATATTATATATAATATATATCTACCATACATATAATATGTACAAAACCATTAAGGCATATAAATATTAAAGGGAAGGGTGGAAGGAGGAGAAGGAGTGAAGTCTCGCTGCCCGCCCAAGCTTAAGCTAAAAGGATGCATAGCTAAGGGCCAAGCACGTAAACAATATGTCAGCACTATGAGGCTAAATAGGGCGAAGAATGAGAGTATTGCCTCTGCTCCAACCGCAGCCACCCACACCCACCCACACACAAAAACGGGAGGAACAGCAATTGGAAAAATCTCATTTACAGCGTTCAGACAAAAACTCATTATTTCATCAGCCTCTTGAAAATAATGAAAATCCAGGAGCGATGCTGCCGAGTAAACACGAAGCAGAGCACGACAATTGTGGAAAAGTGCAGCGCGCGGCATGGAGTCACATGCGAGCGGCAGACACAACGCGGTACAAAGTGGCGGTGGCAGTGGCAACAACAATAACAACAAAAACAACAAAATAACAACAGCAACGGCATCCCACAATTTCCATTATACGCCAAGTACCCAAAACGTACGGCAGAAAGGCCCCGCGGCAGTGTCTGCCGCATGCGTTCGGTTCTTGTCTCCGCTGTGCCTGAGCAGCAGATCTGAGCCTGTGGACTACAAGACTTCGTGCTGCATGCTGTTAACGGGTCTCCCTTGTTCTTGCCATGCCTTGCCTTGCCTTGCCTTGCCTTGCCTTGCCTTGGCTTCCCTGGCCTTGCCTTGCCTTGCCCTGCTGCAGATCCTTGGCGTCATGGTAGACTCATGTACATGCCCAGCTCACCTTCTCCGTCAACGCTCTCTGTGACAACGGAAATTGTGATTATATTTTCATTCTAAATTTTTACGGCCAATTAAATCCCGTATGCTGTGCTGCAAGGAAGGTGTTGGCTGCGCTGGTTGTGCCGCTTGTCGGAAGTCGGGCATTGGGGTGGTTATCATGGCGGAGGAGGATGTTCGCAAGCGTTGTTTACGGAAATGCACAACATAAGATTTCATAAAATTGCAACCAAAAATTGTATTATTTTCTCGGTGTTGTTGTTGTTGTTGTTGTTTTCTTCCCTGTGGGCTCACAGCCAAGCCAAAGCTACACTCAAGTGGGCTGGTTATATGGGCTCTGCTGTTGTAGTTGTTGTGCAGATAAACAGAGAATGTGTGTTCACATATGCAATTCTCGAAGACACCATATTGAATCCGCCATTTTTAATTTGACCTTTTGACCTTCAAAATGAAACGGGCGACTTCCTGAGTCCTTGGGCACCAATTTCAACGCAATATATATATATATAAAAAACTTCCTACTTATTCCATCCGCTATTTTAAATTCTTGGATTTTTCCCTTCAAAATGAAATCAGCGATTTCCAGAGCCCCTCAGGATCCACATTTCACCCAAATATAATAAAATTTGGAGAATATAGCTCCCTACTTCTTGGATTCACCATTTTAAATTCTAAACTTTTCACCTCCAAAAAATGAAATCGGAGATTCCCTAAACCCCTCAGGGGACCACATTTCCCCGAAATGTATTTAAAACCTGAGAATAAAGCCTTTTATTCATTCGATCCGGTATGTCCCCACTATGCAAATATCCTTCATTATATAGGAAAATCTGGGTTTTATGCGGATAGTTTGTTTTTTAGTTAATTATTTATTTTGTCCTATTTTTGCGCGTCTCCTTTACACTCGAAATAAGACGGAAAGGCAACAATAAACCCCTATAAAGGCAACAATAAACCCCTATAAAGCCTTCATACAATATTTATATACGAGTGCATCAAGGAACAAACGAACTTCAGAAGAAACTTTCCAAGGTCCTGCAGGATTTCATAGTAAATATTCAGGTCTTATAAGAAGCATTTATAAACCCTGGGGCAGTTAGTTTAGAAGCATTGCACAGTTTATATAGAAGCTTTATAGAGTTTATAAAGAAGCACTGCGGAGTTTATATAGAAGCATTATAGAGTTTATATAGAAGCATTATAGAGTTTATATAAAAGCATTACGGAGTTTATATAGAAGCACTACGGAGTTTATAAAGAAGCACTACGGAGTTTATATAGAAGATTTTGCGGACTTTATATAGAAGCTTTATAGAGTTTATATAGAAGCATTATAGAGTTTATATAGAAGCATAGCCGAGTCTATATATAGAAGCATTATAGAGTTCATATAGAAGCATTGCGGAGTTTATATAGAAGCTTTATAGAGTTTATATAGAAGCATTCTAGAGTTTATATCGAAGCACTACGGAGTTTATATAGAAGTACTGCGGAGTTTATATAGAAGTACTGCGGAGTTTATATAGAAGCATTATAGAGTTTATATAGAAGCATTGTAGAGTTTATATAGAAGCATTGTAGAGTTTAAATAGAAGCACTACGGAGTTTATATAGAAGTACTGCGGAGTTTATATAGAAGTACTGCGGAGTTTATATAGAAGCATTATAGAGTTTATATAGAAGCATTGCGGAGTTTATATAGAAGCTTTATAGAGTTTATATAGAAGCATTATAGAGTTTATATAGAAGCATTATAGAGTTTATAAAGAAGCATTATAGAGTCTATATAGAAGCACTACGGAGTTTATATAGAAGATTTTGCGGACTTTATATAGAAGCTTTATAGAGTTTATATAGAAGCATTATAGAGTTTATATAGAAGCATAGCCGAGTCTATATATAGAAGCATTATAGAGTTCATATAGAAGCATTGCGGAGTTTATATAGAAGCTTTATAGAGTTTATATAGAAGCATTCTAGAGTTTATATCGAAGCACTACGGAGTTTATATAGAAGCATTATAGGGTTTATATAGAAGCATTATAGGGTTTATATCGAAGCACTACGGAGTTTATATAGAAGCATAGCGGAGTTTATATAGAAGCATTATAAAGTTTATATAGAAGCACTACGGAGTTTATTCAGAAGCACTGCGGAGTTTATATAGAAGCATTATAGAGTTTATATAGAAGCATAGCCGAGTCTATATATAGAAGCATTATAGAGTTCATATAGAAGCATTGCGGAGTTTATATAGAAGATTTATACAGTTTATATAGAAGCATTATAGAGTTTATATAGAAGCACTACGGAGTTTATATAGAAGTACTGCGGAGTTTATATAGAAGCACTACGGAGTTTATATAGAAGTACTGCGGAGTTTATATAGAAGTACTGCGGAGTTTATATAGAAGCATTATAGAGTTTATATAGAAGCATTGTAGAGTTTATATAGAAGCATTGTAGAGTTTAAATAGAAGCACTACGGAGTTTATATAGAAGTACTGCGGAGTTTATATAGAAGTACTGCGGAGTTTATATAGAAGCATTATAGAGTTTATATAGAAGCATTGTAGAGTTTATATAGAAGCATTGTAGAGTTTATATAGAAGCATTATAGAGTTTATATCGAAGCACTACGGAGTTTATATAGAAGCATAGCGGAGTTTATATAGAAGCAGTGCGGAGTTTATATAGAAGCATTATAGAGTTTATATAGAAGCACTACGGAGTTTATATAGAAGCACTGCGGAGTTTATATAGAAGCATAGCGGAGTTTATATAGAAGCATTATAGAGTTTATATCGAAGCACTACGGAGTTTCTATATAGAAGCATAGCGGAGTTTATATAGAAGCATTATAGAGTTTATATAGAAGCACTGCGGAGTTTATATAGAAGCATAGCGGAGTATATATAGAAGCATTATAGAGTTTGTATAGCAGCATTACGGAGTTTATAAAGAAGCACTGCGGAGTTTATATAGAAGCATTATAGAGTTTATATAGAAGCATTGTAGAGTTTATATAGAAGCATTGCGGAGTTTATATAGAAGCTTTATAGAGTTTATATAGAAGCATTATAGAGTTTATATAGAAGCATTATAGAGTTTATAAAGAAGCATTATAGAGTCTATATAGAAGCACTACGGAGTTTATATAGAAGATTTTGCGGACTTTATATAGAAGCTTTATAGAGTTTATATAGAAGCATTATAGAGTTTATATAGAAGCATAGCCGAGTCTATATATAGAAGCATTATAGAGTTCATATAGAAGCATTGCGGAGTTTATATAGAAGCTTTATAGAGTTTATATAGAAGCATTATAGAGTTTATGTAGAAGCATTGCGGAGTTTATATAGAAGCATTATAGAGTTTATATAGAAGCACTACGGAGTTTATATAGAAGCACTACGGAGTTTATATAGAAGCATTATAGAGTTTATATAGAAGCATTATAGAGTTTATATAGAAGCATAGCCGAGTCTATATATAGAAGCATTATAGAGTTCATATAGAAGCATTGCGGAGTTTATATAGAAGATTTATACAGTTTATATAGAAGCATTATAGAGTTTATATAGAAGCACTACGGAGTTTATATAGAAGTACTGCGGAGTTTATATAGAAGTACTGCGGAGTTTATATAGAAGCATTATAGAGTTTATATAGAAGCATTGCGGAGTTTATATAGAAGCAGCGCGGAGTTTATATAGAAGCATTATAGAGTTTATATCGAAGCACTACGGAGTTTATATAGAAGCACTGTGGAGTTTATATAGAAGCATAGCGGAGTATATAGAGAAGCATTATAGAGTTTGTATAGCAGCATTACGGAGTTTATAAAGAAGCACTGCGGAGTTTATATAGAAGCATTATAGAGTTTATATAGAAGCATTGTAGAGTTTATATAGAAGCATTGTAGAGTTTATATAGAAGCATTGCGGAGTTTATATAGAAACATTATAGAGTTTATATAGAAGCATTATAGAGTTTATATAGAAGCATTATAGAGTTTATAAAGAAGCATTATAGAGTCTATATAGAAGCACTACGGAGTTTATATAGAAGATTTTGCGGACTTTATATAGAAGCTTTATAGAGTTTATATAGAAGCATTATAGAGTTTATATAGAAGCATAGCCGAGTCTATATATAGAAGCATTATAGAGTTCATATAGAAGCATTGCGGAGTTTATATAGAAGCATTATAGAGTTTATATAGAAGCATTATAGAGTTTATATAGAAGCACTACGGAGTTTATATAGAAGCATTATAGAGTTTATATAGAAGCACTACGGAGTTTATATAGAAGCACTACGGAGTTTATATAGAAGCATTATAGAGTTTATATAGAAGCATTATAGAGTTTATATAGAAGCATAGCCGAGTCTATATATAGAAGCATTATAGAGTTCATATAGAAGCATTGCGGAGTTTATATAGAAGCATTGTAGAGTTTATATAGAAGCATTATAGAGTTTATATAGAAGCACTACGGAGTTTATATAGAAGCATTATAGAGTTTATATAGAAGCACTACGGAGTTTATATAGAAGCACTACGGAGTTTATATAGAAGCATTATAGAGTTTATATAGAAGCATTATAGAGTTTATATAGAAGCATAGCCGAGTCTATATATAGAAGCATTATAGAGTTCATATAGAAGCATTGCGGAGTTTATATAGAAGCTTTATAGAGTTTATATAGAAGCATTATAGAGTTTATGTAGAAGCATTGCGGAGTTTATATAGAAGCATAGCGGAGTTTATATAGAAGCATTATAAAGTTTATATAGAAGCACTACGGAGTTTATTTAGAAGCACTGCGGAGTTTATATAGAAGCATTATAGAGTTTATATAGAAGCACTACGGAGTTTATATAGAAGTACTGCGGAGTTTATATAGAAGTACTGCGGAGTTTATATAGAAGCATTATAGAGTTTATATAGAAGCATTGTAGAGTTTATATAGAAGCATTGTAGAGTTTAAATAGAAGCACTACGGAGTTTATATAGAAGCACTACGGAGTTTATATAGAAGTACTGCGGAGTTTATATAGAAGCATTATAGAGTTTATATAGAAGCATTGTAGAGTTTATATAGAAGCATTGTAGAGTTTATATAGAAGCACTACGGAGTTTATATAGAAGCACTACGGAGTTTATATAGAAGCACTACGGAGTTTATATAGAAGCATTATAGAGTTTATATAGAAGCATTGCGGAGTTTATATAGAAGCTTTATAGAGTTTATATAGAAGCATTATAGAGTTTATATAGAAGCATTATAGAGTTTATATAGAAGCATTATAGAGTTTATATAGAAGCACTACGGAGTTTATATAGAAGATTTTGCGGACTTTATATAGAAGCTTTATAGAGTTTATATAGAAGCATTATAGAGTTTATATAGAAGCATAGCCGAGTCTATATATAGAAGCATTATAGAGTTCATATAGAAGCATTGCGGAGTTTATATAGAAGCTTTATAGAGTTTATATAGAAGCATTCTAGAGTTTATATCGAAGCACTACGGAGTTTATATAGAAGCATTATAGGGTTTATATAGAAGCATTATAGGGTTTATATCGAAGCACTACGGAGTTTATATAGAAGCATAGCGGAGTTTATATAGAAGCATTATAGAGTTTATATAGAAGCACTACGGAGTTTATTTAGAAGCACTGCGGAGTTTATATAGAAGCATTATAGAGTTTATATAGAAGCATAGCCGAGTCTATATATAGAAGCATTATAGAGTTCATATAGAAGCATTGCGGAGTTTATATAGAAGATTTATACAGTTTATATAAAAGCATTATAGAGTTTATATAGAAGCACTACGGAGTTTATATAGAAATACTGCGGAGTTTATATAGAAGCACTACGGAGTTTATATAGAAGTACTGCGGAGTTTATATAGAAGTACTGCGGAGTTTATATAGAAGCATTATAGAGTTTATATAGAAGCATTGTAGAGTTTATATAGAAGCATTGTAGAGTTTAAATAGAAGCACTACGGAGTTTATATAGAAGTACTGCGGAGTTTATATAGAAGTACTGCGGAGTTTATATAGAAGCATTATAGAGTTTATATAGAAGCATTGTAGAGTTTATATAGAAGCATTGTAGAGTTTAAATAGAAGCATTATAGAGTTTATATCGAAGCACTACGGAGTTTATATAGAAGCATAGCGGAGTTTATATAGAAGCAGTGCGGAGTTTATATAGAAGCATTATAGAGTTTATATAGAAGCACTACGGAGTTTATATAGAAGCACTGCGGAGTTTATATAGAAGCATAGCGGAGTTTATATAGAAGCATTATAGAGTTTATATCGAAGCACTACGGAGTTTCTATATAGAAGCATAGCGGAGTTTATATAGAAGCATAGCGGAGTTTATATAGAAGCATTATAGAGTTTATATAGAAGCACTGCGGAGTTTATATAGAAGCATAGCGGAGTATATATAGAAGCATTATAGAGTTTGTATAGCAGCATTACGGAGTTTATAAAGAAGCACTGCGGAGTTTATATAGAAGCATTATAGAGTTTATATAGAAGCATTGTAGAGTTTAGATAGAAGCATTGCGGAGTTTATATAGAAGCTTTATAGAGTTTATATAGAAGCATTATAGAGTTTATATAGAAGCATTATAGAGTTTATAAAGAAGCATTATAGAGTCTATATAGAAGCACTACGGAGTTTATATAGAAGATTTTGCGGACTTTATATAGAAGCTTTATAGAGTTTATATAGAAGCATTATAGAGTTTATATAGAAGCATAGCCGAGTCTATATATAGAAGCATTATAGAGTTTATATAGAAGCATTGCGGAGTTTATATAGAAGCATTGTAGAGTTTATATAGAAGCATTATAGAGTTTATGTAGAAGCATTGCGGAGTTTATATAGAAGCATTATAGAGTTTATATAGAAGCACTACGGAGTTTATATAGAAGCACTACGGAGTTTATATAGAAGCATTATAGAGTTTATATAGAAGCATTATAGAGTTTATATAGAAGCATAGCCGAGTCTATATATAGAAGCATTATAGAGTTCATATAGAAGCATTGCGGAGTTTATATAGAAGCTTTATAGAGTTTATATAGAAGCATTATAGAGTTTATGTAGAAGCATTGCGGAGTTTATATAGAAGCATTATAGGGTTTATATAGAAGCATTATAGGGTTTATATCGAAGCACTACGGAGTTTATATAGAAGCATAGCGGAGTTTATATAGAAGCATTATAAAGTTTATATAGAAGCACTACGGAGTTTATTTAGAAGCACTGCGGAGTTTATATAGAAGCATTATAGAGTTTATATAGAAGCATAGCCGAGTCTATATATAGAAGCATTATAGAGTTCATATAGAAGCATTGCGGAGTTTATATAGAAGATTTATACAGTTTATATAAAAGCATTATAGAGTTTATATAGAAGCACTACGGAGTTTATATAGAAGTACTGCGGAGTTTATATAGAAGCACTACGGAGTTTATATAGAAGTACTGCGGAGTTTATATAGAAGTACTGCGGAGTTTATATAGAAGCATTATAGAGTTTATATAGAAGCATTGTAGAGTTTATATAGAAGCATTGTAGAGTTTAAATAGAAGCACTACGGAGTTTATATAGAAGTACTGCGGAGTTTATATAGAAGTACTGCGGAGTTTATATAGAAGCATTATAGAGTTTATATAGAAGCATTGTAGAGTTTATATAGAAGCATTGTAGAGTTTAAATAGAAGCATTATAGAGTTTATATCGAAGCACTACGGAGTTTATATAGAAGCACTGCGGAGTTTATATAGAAGCATAGCGGAGTTTATATAGAAGCATTATAGAGTTTATATCGAAGCACTACGGAGTTTCTATATAGAAGCATAGCGGAGTTTATATAGAAGCATAGCGGAGTTTATATAGAAGCATTATAGAGTTTATATAGAAGCACTACGGAGTTTATATAGAAGCATAGCGGAGTTTATATAGAAGCATTATAGAGTTTATATAGAAGCACTACGGAGTTTATTTAGAAGCACTGCGGAGTTTATATAGAAGCATTATAGAGTTTATATAGAAGCATAGCCGAGTCTATATATAGAAGCATTATAGAGTTCATATAGAAGCATTGCGGAGTTTATATAGAAGATTTATACAGTTTATATAGAAGCATTATAGAGTTTATATAGAAGCACTACGGAGTTTATATAGAAGTACTGCGGAGTTTATATAGAAGCACTACGGAGTTTATATAGAAGTACTGCGGAGTTTATATAGAAGTACTGCGGAGTTTATATAGAAGCATTATAGAGTTTATATAGAAGCATTGTAGAGTTTATATAGAAGCATTGTAGAGTTTAAATAGAAGCACTACGGAGTTTATATAGAAGTACTGCGGAGTTTATATAGAAGTACTGCGGAGTTTATATAGAAGCATTATAGAGTTTATATAGAAGCATTGTAGAGTTTATATAGAAGCATTGTAGAGTTTAAATAGAAGCATTATAGAGTTTATATCGAAGCACTACGGAGTTTATATAGAAGCATAGCGGAGTTTATAAAGAAGCAGTGCGGAGTTTATATAGAAGCATTATAGAGTTTATATAGAAGCACTGCGGAGTTTATATAGAAGCATAGCGGAGTATATATAGAAGCATTATAGAGTTTGTATAGCAGCACTACTGAGTTTATATAGAAGCATTATAGAGTTTATATAGAAGCACTACGGAGTTTATATAGAAGCACTGCGGAGTTTATAAAGAAGCATTATAGAGTTTATATAGAAGCACTACGGAGTTTATATAGAAGCACTGCGGAGTTTATAAAGAAGCATTATAGAGTTTATATAGAAGCACTGCGGAGTTTATATAGAAGCATAGCGGAGTATATATAGAAGCATTATAGAGTTTGTATAGCAGCACTACTGAGTTTATATAGAAGCACTACGGAGTTTATATAGAAGCATTATAGAGTTTATATAGAAGCACTACGGAGTTTATAAAGAAGCATTATAGAGTTTATATAGAAGCATAGCGGAGTTTATATAGAAGCATTATAGAGTTTGTATAGCAGCACTACTGAGTTTATATAGAAGCACTACGGAGTTTATATAGAAGCATTATAGAGTTTATATAGAAGCACTACGGAGTTTATAAAGAAGCATTATAGAGTTTATATAGAAGCACTACGGAGTTTATAAAGAAGCATTATAGAGTTTATATAGAAGCATAGCGGAGTTTATATAGAAGCATTATAGAGTTTATATAGAAGCACTACGGAGTTTATATAGAAGCATAGCGGAGTTTATAAAGAAGCAGTGCGGAGTTTATATAGAAGCATTATAGAGTTTATATAGAAGCACTGCGGAGTTTATATAGAAGCATAGCGGAGTATATATAGAAGCATTATAGAGTTTGTATAGCAGCACTACTGAGTTTATATAGAAGCACTACGGAGTTTATATAGAAACATTATAGAGTTTATATAGAAGCATTGCAGAGTTTATATAGAAGTACTGCTGAGTTTATATAGAAGTACTGCGGAGTTTATATAGAAGCTTTATAGAGTTTATATAGAAGCATTATAGAGTTTATATAGAAGCGTTGTAGAGTTTATATAGAAGCACTACGGAGTTTATAAAGAAGCACTACGGAGTTTATATAGAAGCATTATATAGTTTATATAGAAGCACTACGGAGTTTATAAAAAAGCATAGCGGAGTACATATAGAAGCATTATAGAGTTTGTATAGCAGCACTACGGAGTTTATAAAGAAGCACTACGGAGTTTATATAGAAGCATTATATAGTTTATATAGAAGCACTACGGAGTTTATAAAAAAGCATAGCGGAGTACATATAGAAGCATTATAGAGTTTGTATAGCAGCACTACGGAGTTTATAAAGAAGCACTACGGAGTTTATATAGAAGCATTATAGAGTTTATATAGAAGCACTACGGAGTTTATAAAGAAGCATTATAGAGTTTATATCGAAGCACTACGGAGTTTATATAGAAGCATAGCGGAGTTTATAAAGAAGCAGTGCGGAGTTTATATAGAAGCATTATAGAGTTTATGTAGAAGCATTGCGGAGTTTATATAGAAGTACTGCGGAGTTTATATAGAAGCTTTATAGAGTTTATATAGAAGCATTATAGAGTTTATATAGAAGCATTATATAGTTTATATAGAAGCACTACGGAGTTTATAAAGAAGCATAGCGGAGTACATATAGAAGCATTATAGAGTTTGTATAGCAGCACTACGGAGTTTATAAAGAAGCATAGCGGAGTTTATATAGAAGCATAGCGGAGTACATATAGAAGCATTATAGAGTTTGTATAGCAGCACTACGGAGTTTATAAAGAAGCACTACGGAGTTTATATAGAAGCATTATAGAGTTTATATAGAAGCACTACGGAGTTTATATAGAAGCATTGCGGAGTTTATATAGAAGCATAGCGGAGTCTATATAGAAGTTATAGAGTTTATATCGAAGCATTATAGAGTTTATGTAGAAGCATTGCGGAGTTTATATAGAAGTACTGCGGAGTTTATATAGAAGCTTTATAGAGTTTATATAGAAGCATTATAGAGTTTATATCGAAGCACTACGGAGTTTATATAGAAGCATAGCGGAGTTTATAAAGAAGCAGTGCGGAGTTTATATAGAAGCATTATAGAGTTTATATAGAAGCACTGCGGAGTTTATAAAGAAGCACCACGGAGTTTATATAGAAGCATTATAAAGTTTATATAGAAGCACTACGGAGTTTATAAAGAAGCATAGCGGAGTACATATAGAAGCATTATAGAGTTTGTATAGCAGCACTACGGAGTTTATAAAGAAGCACTACGGAGTTTATATAGAAGCATTATAGAGTTTATATAGAAGCACTACGGAGTTTATATAGAAGCATTGCGGAGTTTATATAGAAGCATAGCGGAGTCTATATAGAAGTTATAGAGTTTATATCGAAGCATTATAGAGTTTATGTAGAAGCATTGCGGAGTTTATATAGAAGTACTGCGGAGTTTATATAGAAGCTTTATAGAGTTTATATAGAAGCATTATAGAGTTTATATAGAAGCATTATATAGTTTATATAGAAGCACTACGGAGTTTATAAAGAAGCATAGCGGAGTACATATAGAAGCATTATAGAGTTTGTATAGCAGCACTACGGAGTTTATAAAGAAGCACTACGGAGTTTATATAGAAGCATTATAGAGTTTATATAGAAGCACTACGGAGTTTATATAGAAGCATTATAGAGTTTATATAGAAGTATTATAAAGTTTATATAGAAGCACTGCGGAGATTATATAGAAACATTATAGAGTTTATATAGAAGCATTGCAGAGTTTATATAGAAGCACTACGGAGTTTATAAAGAAGCACTGCGGAGTTTATATAGAAGCATAGCGGAGTTTATATAGAAGTTATAGAGTTTATATCGAAGCATTATAGAGTTTATGTAGAAGCATTGCGGAGTTTATATAGAAGTACTGCGGAGTTTATATAGAAGCTTTATAGAGTTTATATAGAAGCATTATAGAGTTTATATAGAAGCATTATAGAGTTTATATAGAAGCACTACGGAGTTTATATAGAAGCACTGTGGAGTTTATATAGAAGCATAGCGGAGTTTATATAGAAGTTATAGAGTTTATATCGAAGCATTATAGAGTTTATGTAGAAGCATTGCGGAGTTTATATAGAAGCACTACGGAGTTTATATAGAAGCTTTATAGAGTTTATATAGAAGCATTATAGAGTTTATATAGAAGCATTATATAGTTTATATAGAAGCACTACGGAGTTTATAAAGAAGCATAGCGGAGTACATATAGAAGCATTATAGAGTTTGTATAGCAGCACTACGGAGTTTATAAAGAAGCACTACGGAGTTTATATAGAAGCATTATAGAGTTTATATAGAAGCACTACGGAGTTTATATAGAAGCATTGCGGAGTTTATATAGAAGCATAGCGGAGTTTATATAGAAGTTATAGAGTTTATATCGAAGCATTATAGAGTTTATGTAGAAGCATTGCGGAGTTTATATAGAAGTACTGCGGAGTTTATATAGAAGCTTTATAGAGTTTATATAGAAGCATTATAGAGTTTATATAGAAGCGTTGTAGAGTTTATATAGAAGCACTACGGAGTTTATATAGAAGCACTGTGGAGTTTATATAGAAGCATAGCGGAGTTTATATAGAAGTTATAGAGTTTATATCGAAGCATTATAGAGTTTATGTAGAAGCATTGCGGAGTTTATATAGAAGTACTGCGGAGTTTATATAGAAGCTTTATAGAGTTTATATAGAAGCATTATAGAGTTTATATAGAAGCATTATATAGTTTATATAGAAGCACTACGGAGTTTATATAGAAGCATAGCGGAGTACATATAGAAGCATTATAGAGTTTGTATAGCAGCACTACGGAGTTTATAAAGAAGCACTACGGAGTTTATATAGAAGCATTATAGAGTTTATATAGAAGCACTACGGAGTTTATATAGAAGCATTGCGGAGTTTATATAGAAGCATAGCGGAGTCTATATAGAAGTTATAGAGTTTATATCGAAGCATTATAGAGTTTATGTAGAAGCATTGCGGAGTTTATATAGAAGTACTGCGGAGTTTATATAGAAGCTTTATAGAGTTTATATAGAAGCATTATAGAGTTTATATAGAAGCATTATATAGTTTATATAGAAGCACTACGGAGTTTATAAAGAAGCATAGCGGAGTACATATAGAAGCATTATAGAGTTTGTATAGCAGCACTACGGAGTTTATAAAGAAGCACTACGGAGTTTATATAGAAGCATTATAGAGTTTATATAGAAGCACTACGGAGTTTATATAGAAGCATTATAGAGTTTATATAGAAGCATTATAGAGTTTGTATAGAAGCATTGCGGAGATTATATAGAAACATTATAGAGTTTATATAGAAGCATTACGGAGTTTATATAGAAGCACTACGGAGTTTATAAAGAAGCACTGCGGAGTTTATATAGAAGCATAGCGGAGTTTATATAGAAGTTATAGAGTTTATATCGAAGCATTATAGAGTTTATGTAGAAGCATTGCGGAGTTTATATAGAAGCACTACGGAGTTTATATAGAAGCTTTATAGAGTTTATATAGAAGCATTATAGAGTTTATATAGAAGCGTTGTAGAGTTTATATAGAAGCACTACGGAGTTTATATAGAAGCACTGTGGAGTTTATATAGAAGCATAGCGGAGTTTATATAGAAGTTATAGAGTTTATATCGAAGCATTATAGAGTTTATGTAGAAGCATTGCGGAGTTTATATAGAAGTACTGCGGAGTTTATATAGAAGCTTTATAGAGTTTATATAGAAGCATTATAGAGTTTATATAGAAGCGTTGTAGAGTTTATATAGAAGCACTACGGAGTTTATATAGAAGCATTGTAGAGTTTATATAGAAGCATTGTAGAGTTTATATAGAAGCATTATAGAGTTTATATAAAAGCACTACGGAGTTTATATAGAAGCACTGCGGAGTTTATATAGAAGCATTATAGAGTTTATATAGAAGCATTATAGAGTTTATATAGAAGCGTTGTGGAGTTTATATAGAAGCACTACGGAGTTTATAAAGAAGCACTACGGAGTTTATATAGAAGCATTATAGAGTTTATATAGAAGCACTACGGAGTTTATAAAGAAGCACTACGGAGTTTATATAGAAGCATTATAGAGTTTATATAGAAGCACTACGGAGTTTATATAGAAGCACTGCGGAGTTTATATAGAAGCATAGCGGAGTTTATATAGAAGCATTATAGAGTTTATATAGAAGCACTACGGAGTTTATATAGAAGCACTGCGGAGTTTATATAGAAGCATAGCGGAGTATATATAGAAGCATTATAGAGTTTGTATAGCAGCACTACTGAGTTTATAAAGAAGCACTACGGAGTTTATATAGAAGCATTATAGAGTTTATATAGAAGCATTATAGAGTTTATATAGAAGCAATGTAGAGTTTATATAGAAGCATTGTAGTTTATATAGAAGCACTACGGAGTTTATATAGAAGTACTGCGGAGTTTATATAGAAGCTTTATAGAGTTTATATAGAAGCATTATAGAGTTTATATAGAAGCGTTGTAGAGTTTATATAGAAGCACTACGGAGTTTATAAAGAAGCACTACGGAGTTTATATAGAAGCATTATAGAGTTTATATAGAAGCACTACGGAGTTTATATAGCAGCACTGCGGAGTTTATATAGAAGCTTTATAGAGTTTATATCGAAGCATTATAGAGTTTATATAGAAGCGTTGTAGAGTTTATATAGAAGCACTACGGAGTTTATAAAGAAGCATAGCGGAGTTTATATAGAAGCATTATAGAGTTTATATCGAAGCACTACGGAGTTTATAAAGAAGCACTGCGGAGTTTATATAGAAGCATAGCGGAGTATATATAGAAGCATTATAGAGTTTGTATAGCAGCACTACGGAGTTTATAAAGAAGCACTACGGAGTTTATATAGAAGCATTATAGAGTTTATATAGAAGCACTACGGAGTTTATATAGAAAGCATTGCGGAGTTTATATAGAAGCAGTGCGGAGTTTATATAGAAGCATTATAGAGTTTATAAAGAAGCACTGCGGAGTTTATATAGAAGCATAGCGGAGTATATATAGAAGCATTATAGAGTTTGTATAGCAGCACTACGGAGTTTATAAAGAAGCACTACGGAGTTTATAAAGAAGCACTACGGAGTTTATATAGAAGCATTATAGAGTTTATATCGAAGCACTACGGAGTTTATATAGAAGCATTATAGAGTTTATATAGAAGCACTACGACGTTTATATAGAAGCACTGCGGAGTTTATATAGAAGTATTGCGGAATTAAATAGAAGCATTGCGGAGTTTATATAGAAGCTTAATAGAGTTTATATAGAAGCATTATAGAGTTTAAATAGAAGCACTACGGAGTTTATATAGAAGCACTGTTGAGTTTATATAGAAGCATAACGGAGTTTATATAGAAGCATTATAGAGTTTATATAAAAGCATTATGGAGTTTATATAAAAGCATTGCGGAGTTTATAAAGAAGCACTGTGGAGTTTATATAGAAGCATTATAGAGTTTATATCGAAGCATTACGGAGTTTATAAAGAAGCACTGTGGAGTTTATATAGAAGCATTATAGAGTTTATATAGAAGCACTACGGAGTTTATATAGAAGCATTATAGAGTTTATATAGAAGCACTACGGAGTTTATATAGAAGCATTGCGGAGTTTATATAGAAGCTTTATAGAGTTTGTATAGAAGCATTGCGGAGTTTATATAGAAGCATAGCGGAGTATATATAGAAGCATTATAGAGTTTGTATAGCAGCACTACGGAGTTTATAAAGAAGCACTACGGAGTTTATAAAGAAGCACTACGGAGTTTATATAGAAGCATTATAGAGTTTGTATAGCAGCACTACTGAGTTTATAAAGAAGCACTACGGAGTTTATATAGAAGCATTATAGAGTTTATATAGAAGCACTACGGAGTTTATATAGAAGCATTGCGGAGTTTATATAGAAGCTTTATAGAGTTTATATCGAAGCATTGCGGAGTTTATATAGAAGCATAGCGGAGTATATATAGAAGCATTATAGAGTTTGTATAGCAGCACTACGGAGTTTATAAAGAAGCACTACGGAGTTTATAAAGAAGCACTACGGAGTTTATATAGAAGCATTATAGAGTTTATATCGAAGCACTACGGAGTTTATATAGAAGCATTATAGAGTTTATATAGAAGCACTACGACGTTTATATAGAAGCACTGCGGAGTTTATATAGAAGCATTGCGGAATTAAATAGAAGCATTGCGGAGTTTATATAGAAGCTGAATAGTTTATATAGAAGCATTATAGAGTTTAAATAGAAGCACTACGGAGTTTATATAGAAGCACTGTTGAGTTTATATAGAAGCATAACGGAGTTTATATAGAAGCATTATAGAGTTTATATCGAAGCATTACGGAGTTTATAAAGAAGCACTGCGGAGTTTATATAGAAGCATTGCGGAATTAAATAGAAGCATTACGGAGTTTATATAGAAGCTTAATAGAGTTTATATAGAAGCATTATAGAGTTTAAATAGAAGCACTACGGAGTTTATATAGAAGCACTGTTGAGTTTATATAGAAGCATAACGGAGTTTATATAGAAGCATTATAGAGTTTATATAAAAGCATTATGGAGTTTATATAAAAGCATTGCGGAGTTTATAAAGAAGCACTGTGGAGTTTATATAGAAGCATTATAGAGTTTATATCGAAGCATTACGGAGTTTATAAAGAAGCACTGCGGAGTTTATATAGAAGCATAGCGGAGTATATATAGAAGCATTATAGAGTTTGTATAGCAGCACTACGGAGTTTATAAAGAAGCACTACGGAGTTTATATAGAAGCATTATAGAGTTTATATAGAAGCACTACGGAGTTTATATAGAAAGCATTGCGGAGTTTATATAGAAGCTTTATAGAGTTTATATCGAAGCACTGCTGAGTTTATATAGAAGCATAGCGGAGTATATATAGAAGCATTATAGAGTTTGTATAGCAGCACTACGGAGTTTATAAAGAAGCACTACGGAGTTTATATAGAAGCATTATAGAGTTTATATAGAAGCACTACGGAGTTTATATAGAAAGCATTGCGGAGTTTATATAGAAGCAGTGCGGAGTTTATATAGAAGCATTATAGAGTTTATAAAGAAGCACTGCGGAGTTTATATAGAAGCATAGCGGAGTATATATAGAAGCATTATAGAGTTTATATAAAAGCATTATGGAGTTTATATAAAAGCATTGCGGAGTTTATAAAGAAGCACTGTGGAGTTTATATAGAAGCATTATAGAGTTTATATCGAAGCATTACGGAGTTTATAAAGAAGCACTGTGGAGTTTATATAGAAGCATTATAGAGTTTATATCGAAGCACTACGGAGTTTATAAAGAAGCACTGCGGAGTTTATATAGAAGCATTGCGGAATTAAATAGAAGCATTGCGGAGTTTATATAGAAGCTTAATAGAGTTTATATAGAAGCATTATAGAGTTTAAATAGAAGCACTACGGAGTTTATATAGAAGCACTGTTGAGTTTATATAGAAGCATAGCGGAGTATATATAGAAGCATTATAGAGTTTGTATAGCAGCACTACGAAGTTTATAAAGAAGCACTACGGAGTTTATATAGAAGCATTATAGAGTTTATATAGAAGCACTGCGGAGTTTATATAGAAGCACTACGGAGTTTATAAAGAAGCACTACGGAGTTTATATAGAAGCTTAATAGAGTTTATATAGAAGCATTATAGAGTTTAAATAGAAGCACTACGGAGTTTACAAAGAAGCACTGCGGAGTTTATATAGAAGCATTATAGAGTTTATATAGAAGCACTACGGAGTTTATATAGAAGCATAGCGGAGTTTATAAAGAAGCAGTGCGGAGTTTATATAGAAGCATTATAGAGTTTATATAGAAGCACTACGGAGTTTATATAGAAGCACTGCGGAGTTTATATAGAAGCATAGCGGAGTTTATATAGAAGCATTATAGAGTTTATATCGAAGCACTGCGGAGTTTATATAGAAGCATAGCGGAGTATATATAGAAGCATTATAGAGTTTGTATAGCAGCACTACGGAGTTTATAAAGAAGCACTACGGAGTTTATATAGAAGCATTATAGAGTTTATATAGAAGCACTACGGAGTTTATATAGAAGCACTGCGGAGTTTATATAGAAGTATAGCGGAGTTTATATAGAAGCATTATAGAGTTTATATAGAAGCACTACGGAGTTTATATAGAAGCACTGCGGAGTTTATATAGAAGCATAGCGGAGTATATATAGAAGCATTATAGAGTTTGTATAGCAGCACTACTGAGTTTATAAAGAAGCACTACGGAGTTTATATAGAAGCATTATAGAGTTTATATAGAAGCACTACGGAGTTTATAAAGAAGCACTACGGAGTTTATATAGAAGCATTATAGAGTTTATATAGAAGCACTACGGAGTTTATAAAGAAGCACTACGGAGTTTATATAGAAGCATTATAGAGTTTATAAAGAAGCACTGCGGAGTTTATATAGAAGCATAGCGGAGTTTATATAGAAGTTATAGAGTTTATATCGAAGCATTATAGAGTTTATGTAGAAGCATTGCGGAGTTTATATAGAAGTACTGCGGAGTTTATATAGAAGCTTTATAGAGTTTATATAGAAGCATTATAGAGTTTATATAGAAGCGTTGTAGAGTTTATATAGAAGCACTACGGAGTTTATATAGAAGCATTGTAGAGTTTATATAGAAGCATTGTAGAGTTTATATAGAAGCATTATAGAGTTTATATAAAAGCACTACGGAGTTTATATAGAAGCACTGCGGAGTTTATATAGAAGCATTATAGAGTTTATATAGAAGCATTATAGAGTTTATATAGAAGCGTTGTAGAGTTTATATAGAAGCACTACGGAGTTTATAAAGAAGCACTACGGAGTTTATATAGAAGCATTATAGAGTTTATATAGAAGCACTACGGAGTTTATAAAGAAGCACTACGGAGTTTATATAGAAGCATTATAGAGTTTATATAGAAGCACTACGGAGTTTATATAGAAGCACTGCGGAGTTTATAGAGAAGCATAGCGGAGTTTATATAGAAGCATTATAGAGTTTATATCGAAGCACTACGGAGTTTATAAAGAAGCACTGCGGAGTTTATATAGAAGCATAGCAGAGTATATATAGAAGCATTATAGAGTTTGTATAGCAGCACTACGGAGTTTATAAAGAAGCACTACGGAGTTTATATAGAAGCATTATAGAGTTTATATAGAAGCACTACGGAGTTTATAAAGAAGCACTACGGAGTTTATATAGAAGCATTATAGAGTTTATATAGAAGCACTACGGAGTTTATATAGAAGCACTGCGGAGTTTATATAGAAGCATAGCGGAGTTTATATAGAAGCATTATAGAGTTTATATAGAAGCACTACGGAGTTTATATAGAAGCACTGCGGAGTTTATATAGAAGCATAGCGGAGTATATATAGAAGCATTATAGAGTTTGTATAGCAGCACTACTGAGTTTATAAAGAAGCACTACGGAGTTTATATAGAAGCATTATAGAGTTTATATAGAAGCATTATAGAGTTTATATAGAAGCATTGTAGTTTATATAGAAGCACTACGGAGTTTATATAGAAGTACTGCGGAGTTTATATAGAAGCTTTATAGAGTTTATATAGAAGCATTATAGAGTTTATATAGAAGCGTTGTAGAGTTTATATAGAAGCATAGCGGAGTATATATAGAAGCATTATAGAGTTTGTATAGCAGCACTACTGAGTTTATAAAGAAGCACTACGGAGTTTATATAGAAGCATTATAGAGTTTATATAGAAGCACTACGGAGTTTATATAGCAGCACTGCGGAGTTTATATAGAAGCTTTATAGAGTTTATATCGAAGCATTATAGAGTTTATATAGAAGCGTTGTAGAGTTTATATAGAAGCACTACGGAGTTTATAAAGAAGCATAGCGGAGTTTATATAGAAGCATTATAGAGTTTATATCGAAGCACTACGGAGTTTATAAAGAAGCACTGCGGAGTTTATATAGAAGCATAGCGGAGTATATATAGAAGCATTATAGAGTTTGTATAGCAGCACTACGGAGTTTATAAAGAAGCACTACGGAGTTTATATAGAAGCAGTATAGAGTTTATATAGAAGCACTACGGAGTTTATATAGAAAGCATTGCGGAGTTTATATAGAAGCAGTGCGGAGTTTATATAGAAGCATTATAGAGTTTATAAAGAAGCACTGCGGAGTTTATATAGAAGCATAGCGGAGTATATATAGAAGCATTATAGAGTTTGTATAGCAGCACTACTGAGTTTATAAAGAAGCACTACGGAGTTTATATAGAAGCATTATAGAGTTTATATAGAAGCACTACGGAGTTTATATAGAAGCATTGCGGAGTTTATATAGAAGCTTTATAGAGTTTATATCGAAGCATTGCGGAGTTTATATAGAAGCATAGCGGAGTATATATAGAAGCATTATAGAGTTTGTATAGCAGCACTACGGAGTTTATAAAGAAGCACTACGGAGTTTATATAGAAGCATTATAGAGTTTATATAGAAGCACTACGACGTTTATATAGAAGCACTGCGGAGTTTATATAGAAGCATTGCGGAATTAAATAGAAGCATTGCGGAGTTTATATAGAAGCTTAATAGAGTTTATATAGAAGCATTATAGAGTTTAAATAGAAGCACTACGGAGTTTATATAGAAGCACTGTTGAGTTTATATAGAAGCATAACGGAGTTTATATAGAAGCATTATAGAGTTTATATAAAAGCATTATGGAGTTTATATAAAAGCATTACGGAGTTTATAAAGAAGCACTGTGGAGTTTATATAGAAGCATTATAGAGTTTATATCGAAGCACTACGGAGTTTATAAAGAAGCACTGCGGAGTTTATATAGAAGCATTATAGAGTTTATATCGAAGCATTACGGAGTTTATAAAGAAGCACTGTGGAGTTTATATAGAAGCATTATAGAGTTTATATCGAAGCACTACGGAGTTTATAAAGAAGCACTGCGGAGTTTATATAGAAGCATTATAGAGTTTATATCGAAGCACTACGGAGTTTATATAGAAGCATAGCGGAGTTTATAAAGAAGCAGTGCGGAGTTTATATAGAAGCATTATAGAGTTTATATAGAAGCACTACGGAGTTTATATAGAAGCACTGCGGAGTTTATATAGAAGCATAGCGGAGTTTATATAGAAGCATTATAGAGTTTATATAGAAGCACTACGGAGTTTATATAGAAGCATAGCGGAGTTTATATAGAAGCATAGCGGAGTTTATATAGAAGCATTATAGAGTTTATATAGAAGCACTGCGGAGTTTATATAGAAGCATAGCGGAGTTTATATAGAAGCATTATAGAGTTTGTATAGCAGCACTACTGAGTTTATAAAGAAGCACTACGGAGTTTATATAGAAGCATTATAGAGTTTATATAGAAGCACTACGGAGTTTATAAAGAAGCACCACGGAGTTTATATAGAAGCATAGCGGAGTTTATATAGAAGCATTATAGAGTTTATATCGAAGCACTACGGAGTTTATATAGAAGCATAGCGGAGTTTATAAAGAAGCAGTGCGGAGTTTATATAGAAGCATTATAGAGTTTATATAGAAGCACTGCGGAGTTTATATAGAAGCATTATAGAGTTTATATAGAAGCACTGCGGAGTTTATATAGAAGCATTATAGAGTTTATATATAGAAGCACTACGGAGTTTATAAAGAAGCACCACGGAGTTTATATAGAAGCATAGCGGAGTTTATATAGAAGCATTATAGAGTTTATATAGAAGCACTACGGAGTTTATAAAGAAGCACCACGGAGTTTATATAGAAGCATAGCGGAGTATATATAGAAGCATTATAGAGTTTATATCGAAGCACTACGGAGTTTATAAAGAAGCACTACGGAGTTTATATAGAAGCATTATAGAGTTTATATAGAAGCACTGCGGAGTTTATATAGAAGCATAGCGGAGTATATATAGAAGCATTATAGAGTTTGTATAGCAGCACTACTGAGTTTATAAAGAAGCACTACGGAGTTTATATAGAAGCATTATAGAGTTTATATAGAAGCACTACGGAGTTTATAAAGAAGCACCACGGAGTTTATATAGAAGCATAGCGGAGTTTATATAGAAGCATTATAGAGTTTATATCGAAGCACTACGGAGTTTATATAGAAGCATAGCGGAGTTTATAAAGAAGCAGTGCGGAGTTTATATAGAAGCATTATAGAGTTTATATAGAAGCACTGCGGAGTTTATATAGAAGCATTATAGAGTTTATATAGAAGCACTGCGGAGTTTATATAGAAGCATTATAGAGTTTATATATAGAAGCACTACGGAGTTTATAAAGAAGCACTACGGAGTTTATATAGAAGCATAGCGGAGTTTATATAGAAGCATTATAGAGTTTATATAGAAGCACTACGGAGTTTATAAAGAAGCACCACGGAGTTTATATAGAAGCATAGCGGAGTATATATAGAAGCATTATAGAGTTTATATCGAAGCACTACGGAGTTTATAAAGAAGCACTACGGAGTTTATATAGAAGCATTATAGAGTTTGTATAGCAGCACTACTGAGTTTATAAAGAAGCACTACGGAGTTTATATAGAAGCATTATAGAGTTTATATAGAAGCACTACGGAGTTTATATAGAAGCACTGCGGAGTTTATATAGAAGCATAGCGGAGTTTATAAAGAAGCAATGCGGAGTTTATATAGAAGCATTATAGAGTTTATATAGAAGCACTGCGGAGTTTATATAGAAGCATAGCGGAGTATATATAGAAGCATTATAGAGTTTGTATAGCAGCACTACTGAGTTTATAAAGAAGCACTACGGAGTTTATATAGAAGCATTATAGAGTTTATATAGAAGCACTACGGAGTTTATAAAGAAGCACTACGGAGTTTATATACAAGCATTATAGAGTTTATATAGAAGCACTGCGGAGTTTATATAGAAGCATAGCGGAGTATATATAGAAGCATTATAGAGTTTGTATAGCAGCACTACTGAGTTTATAAAGAAGCACTACGGAGTTTATATAGAAGCATTATAGAGTTTATATAGAAGCACTACGGAGTTTATAAAGAAGCACCACGGAGTTTATATAGAAGCATAGCGGAGTTTATATAGAAGCATTATAGAGTTTATATCGAAGCACTACGGAGTTTATATAGAAGCATAGCGGAGTTTATAAAGAAGCAGTGCGGAGTTTATATAGAAGCATTATAGAGTTTATATAGAAGCACTGCGGAGTTTATATAGAAGCATTATAGAGTTTATATAGAAGCACTGCGGAGTTTATATAGAAGCATTATAGAGTTTATATATAGAAGCACTACGGAGTTTATAAAGAAGCACCACGGAGTTTATATAGAAGCATAGCGGAGTTTATATAGAAGCATTATAGAGTTTATATAGAAGCACTACGGAGTTTATAAAGAAGCACCACGGAGTTTATATAGAAGCATAGCGGAGTATATATAGAAGCATTATAGAGTTTATATCGAAGCACTACGGAGTTTATAAAGAAGCACTACGGAGTTTATATAGAAGCATTATAGAGTTTGTATAGCAGCACTACTGAGTTTATAAAGAAGCACTACGGAGTTTATATAGAAGCATTATAGAGTTTATATAGAAGCACTACGGAGTTTATATAGAAGCACTGCGGAGTTTATATAGAAGCATAGCGGAGTTTATATAGAAGCAATGCGGAGTTTATATAGAAGCATTATAGAGTTTATATAGAAGCACTGCGGAGTTTATATAGAAGCATAGCGGAGTATATATAGAAGCATTATAGAGTTTGTATAGCAGCACTACTGAGTTTATAAAGAAGCACTACGGAGTTTATATAGAAGCATTATAGAGTTTATATAGAAGCACTACGGAGTTTATAAAGAAGCACCACGGAGTTTATATAGAAGCATTATAAAGTTTATATAGAAGCACTACGGAGTTTATATAGAAGCACTGCGGAGTTTATATAGAAGCATAGCGGAGTTTATATAAAAGCATTATAGAGTTTATATAGAAGCATTATAGAGTTTGTATAGAAGCACTGCGAACTTTATATAGAAACATTATAGAGTTTATATAGAAGCATTACGGAGTTTATATAGAAGCACTACGGAGTTTATATAGAAGTACTGCGGAGTTTATATAGAAGCTTTATAGAGTTTATATAGAAGCTTTATAGAGTTTATATAGAAGCTTTATAGAGTTTATATCGAAGCATTATAGAGTTTATGTAGAAGCATTGCGGAGTTTATATAGAAGTACTGCGGAGTTTATATAGAAGCATTATAGAGTTTATATAGAAGCGTTGTAGAGTTTATATAGAAGCACTACGGAGTTTATATAGAAGCATTGTAGAGTTTATATAGAAGCATTGTAGAGTTTATATAGAAGCATTATAGAGTTTATATAAAAGCACTACGGAGTTTATATAGAAGCACTGCGGAGTTTATATAGAAGCATTATAGAGTTTATAAAGAAGCACTGCGGAGTTTATATAGAAGCATAGCGGAGTATATATAGAAGCATTATAGTTTGTATAGCAGCACTACGGAGTTTATAAAGAAGCACTACGGAGTTTATATAGAAGCATTATAGAGTTTATATAGAAGCACTACGGAGTTTATATAGAAGCATTGCGGAGTTTATATAGAAGCTTTATAGAGTTTATATAGAAGCATTATAGAGTTTAAATAGAAGCACTACGGAGTTTACAAAGAAGCACTGCGGAGTTTATATAGAAGTATAGCGGAGTTTATATAGAAGCATTATAGAGTTTATATAAAAGCATTACGGAGTTTATATAGAAGCACTGCGGAGTTTATATAGAAGCATTATAGAGTTTATATAGAAGCATTATAGAGTTTATATAAAAGCACTACGGAGTTTATATAGAAGCACTGCGGAGTTTATATAGAAGCATTATAGAGTTTATATAGAAGCATTATAGAGTTTATATAGAAGCATTATAGAGTTTATATAGAAGCACTACGGAGTTTATATAGAAGCATTGTAGAGTTTATATAGAAGCATTGTAGAGTTTATATAGAAGCATTATAGAGTTTATATAAAAGCACTACGGAGTTTATATAGAAGCACTGCGGAGTTTATATAGAAGCATTATAGAGTTTATAAAGAAGCACTGCGGAGTTTATATAGAAGCATAGCGGAGTATATATAGAAGCATTATAGAGTTTGTATAGCAGCACTACGGAGTTTATAAAGAAGCACTACGGAGTTTATATAGAAGCATTATAGAGTTTATAAAGAAGCACTGCGGAGTTTATATAGAAGCATAGCGGAGTATATATAGAAGCATTATAGAGTTTGTATAGCAGCACTACGGAGTTTATAAAGAAGCACTACGGAGTTTATATAGAAGCATTATAGAGTTTATATAGAAGCACTACGGAGTTTATATAGAAGCATAGCGGAGTATATATAGAAGCATTATAGAGTTTGTATAGCAGCACTACGGAGTTTATAAAGAAGCACTACGGAGTTTATATAGAAGCATTATAGAGTTTATATAGAAGCACTACGGAGTTTATATAGAAGCATTGCGGAGTTTATATAGAAGCTTTATAGAGTTTATATAGAAGCATTATAGAGTTTAAATAGAAGCACTACGGAGTTTACAAAGAAGCACTGCGGAGTTTATATAGAAGTATAGCGGAGTTTATATAGAAGCATTATAGAGTTTATATAAAAGCATTACGGAGTTTATATAGAAGCACTGCGGAGTTTATATAAAAGTATAGCGGAGTTTATATAGAAGCATTATAGAGTTTATATACAAGCACTACGGAGTTTATATAGAAGTACTGCGGAGTTTATATAGAAGCTTTATAAGAGTTTATATAGAAGCATTATAGAGTTTATATAGAAGCGTTGTAGAGTTTATATAGAAGCACTACGGAGTTTATATAGAAGCATTGTAGAGTTTATATAGAAGCATTGTAGAGTTTATATAGAAGCATTATAGAGTTTATATAGAAGCACTACGGAGTTTATATAGAAGCACTGCGGAGTTTATATAGAAGCATTATAGAGTTTATAAAGAAGCACTGCGGAGTTTATATAGAAGCATAGCGGAGTATATATAGAAGCATTATAGAGTTTGTATAGCAGCACTACGGAGTTTATAAAGAAGCACTACGGAGTTTATATAGAAGCATTATAGAGTTTATATAGAAGCACTACGGAGTTTATATAGAAGCATTGCGGAGTTTATATAGAAGCATTATAGAGTTTATATAGAAGCATTATAGAGTTTAAATAGAAGCACTACGGAGTTTACAAAGAAGCACTGCGGAGTTTATATAGAAGTATAGCGGAGTTTATATAGAAACATTATAGAGTTTATATAAAAGCATTACGGAGTTTATATAGAAGCACTGCGGAGTTTATATAGAAGCATTATAGCGGAGTTTATATAGAAGCATTATAGAGTTTATATCGAAGCACTACGGAGTTTATATAGAAGCATAGCGGAGTTTATAAAGAAGCAGTGCGGAGTATATATAGAAGCATTATAAGAGTTTATATAGAAGCATTACGGAGTTTATATAGAAGCATTGCGGAGTTTATATAGAAGTACTGCGGAGTTTATATAGAAGCTTTATAGAGTTTATATAGAAGCATTATAGAGTTTATATAGAAGCGTTGTAGAGTTTATATAGAAGCACTACGGAGTTTATATAGAAGCATTGTAGAGTTTATATAGAAGCATTGTAGAGTTTATATAGAAGCATTATAGAGTTTATATAAAAGCACTACGGAGTTTATATAGAAGCACTGCGGAGTTTATATAGAAGCATTATAGAGTTTATAAAGAAGCACTGCGGAGTTTATATAGAAGCATAGCGGAGTATATATAGAAGCATTATAGAGTTTGTATAGCAGCACTACGGAGTTTATAAAGAAGCACTACGGAGTTTATATAGAAGCATTATAGAGTTTATATAGAAGCACTACGGAGTTTATATAGAAGCATTGCGGAGTTTATATAGAAGCTTTATAGAGTTTATATAGAAGCATTATAGAGTTTAAATAGAAGCACTACGGAGTTTACAAAGAAGCACTGCGGAGTTTATATAGAAGTATAGCGGAGTTTATATAGAAGCATTATAGAGTTTATATAAAAGCATTACGGAGTTTATATAGAAGCACTGCGGAGTTTATATAAAAGTATAGCGGAGTTTATATAGAAGCATTATAGAGTTTATATACAAGCACTACGGAGTTTATATAGAAGCATAGCGGAGTTTATAAAGAAGCAGTGCGGAGTTTATATAGAAGCATTATAGAGTTTATATCGAAGCACTACGGAGTTTATATAGAAGCACTGTGGAGTTTATATAGAAGCATAGCGGAGTATATATAGAAGCATTATAGAGTTTATATAAAAGCATTACGGAGTTTATATAGCAGCACTGCGGAGTTTATATAGAAGCATTATAGAGTTTATAAAGAAGCACTGAGGAGTTTATATAGAAGCATAGCGGAGTATATATAGAAGCATTATAGAGTTTGTATAGCAGCACTACGGAGTTTATAAAGAAGCACTACGGAGTTTATATAGAAGCATTATAGAGTTTATATAGAAGCACTACGGAGTTTATATAGAAGCATTATAGAGTTTATATAGAAGCACTACGGAGTTTATATAGAAGCACTGTGGAGTTTATATAGAAGCACTGCGGAGTTTATATAGAAGCATAGCGGAGTATATATAGAAGCATTATAGAGTTTGTATAGCAGCACTACGGAGTTTATAAAGAAGCACTACGGAGTTTATATAGAAGCATTATAGAGTTTATATAGAAACTACGGAGTTTATATAGAAGCACTGTGGAGTTTATATAGAAGCATAGCGGAGTATATAGAGAAGCATTATAGAGTTTGTATAGCAGCACTACGGAGTTTATAAAGAAGCACTACGGAGTTTATATAGAAGCATTATAGAGTTTAAATAGAAGCACTACGGAGTTTATATAGAAAGCATTGCGGAGTTTATATAGATGCAGTGCGGAGTTTATATAGAAGCACTACGGAGTTTATATAGAAGCACTGCGGAGTTTATATAGAAGCATAGCGGAGTATATATAGAAGCATTATAGAGTTTGTATAGCAGCACTACTGAGTTTATAAAGAAGCACTACGGAGTTTATATAGAAGCATTATAGAGTTTATATAGAAGCACTACGGAGTTTATATAGAAGCATTGCGGAGTTTATATAGAAGCTTTATAGAGTTTATATCGAAGCATTGCGGAGTTTATATAGAAGCAAAGCGGAGTATATATAGAAGCATTATAGAGTTTGTATAGCAGCACTACGGAGTTTATAAAGAAGCACTACGGAGTTTATATAGAAGCATTATAGAGTTTATATAGAAGCACTACGACGTTTATATAGAAGCACTGCGGAGTTTATATAGAAGCAGTGCGGAGTTTATATAGAAGCATTATAGAGATTATAAAGAAGCACTGCGGAGTTTATATAGAAGCATTATAGAGTTTATATCGAAGCACTACGGAGTTTATATAGAAGCATAGCGGAGTTTATAAAGAAGCAGTGCGGAGTTTATATAGAAGCATTATAGAGTTTATATAGAAGCACTACGGAGTTTATATAGAAGCACTGCGGAGTTTATATAGAAGCATTATAGAGTTTATATAGAAGCACTACGGAGTTTATATAGAAGCACTGCGGAGTTTATATAGAAGCATAGCGGAGTTTATATAGAAGCATTATAGAGTTTATATCGAAGCACTGCGGAGTATATATAGAAGCATTATAGAGTTTGTATAGCAGCACTACGGAGTTTATAAAGAAGCACTACGGAGTTTATATAGAAGCATTATAGAGTTTATATAGAAGCACTACGGAGTTTATAAAGAAGCACTACGGAGTTTATATAGAAGCATTATAGAGTTTATATAGAAGCACTACGGAGTTTATATAGCAGCACTGCGGAGTTTATATAGAAGCTTTATAGAGTTTATATCGAAGCATTATAGAGTCTATATAGAAGCGTTGTAGAGTTTATATAGAAGCACTACGGAGTTTATAAAGAAGCATAGCGGAGTTTATATAGAAGCATTATAGAGTTTATATCGAAGCACTACGGAGTTTATAAAGAAGCACTGCGGAGTTTATATAGAAGCATAGCGGAGTATATATAGAAGCATTATAGAGTTTATATAAAAGCATTATGGAGTTTATATAAAAGCATTGCGGAGTTTATAAAGAAGCACTGTGGAGTTTATATAGAAGCATTATAGAGTTTATATCGAAGCACTACGGAGTTTATAAAGAAGCACTGCGGAGTTTATAAAGAAGCACTGCGGAGTTTATATAGAAGCATTATAGAGTTTATATAGAAGCACTACGGAGTTTATATAGAAGCACTGCGGAGTTTATATAGAAGCATAGCGGAGTTTATATAGAAGCATTATAGAGTTTATATCGAAGCACTGCGGAGTTTATATAGAAGCATAGCGGAGTATATATAGAAGCATTATAGAGTTTGTATAGCAGCACTACGGAGTTTATAAAGAAGCACTACGGAGTTTATATAGAAGCATTATAGAGTTTATATAGAAGCACTACGGAGTTTATATAGAAGCATAGCGGAGTTTATAAAGAAGCAGTGCGGAGTTTATATAGAAGCATTATAGAGTTTATATAGAAGCACTACGGAGTTTATATAGAAGCACTGCGGAGTTTATATAGAAGCATAGCGGAGTTTATATAGAAGCATTATAGAGTTTATATCGAAGCACTGCGGAGTTTATATAGAAGCATAGCGGAGTATATATAGAAGCATTATAGAGTTTGTATAGCAGCACTACGGAGTTTATAAAGAAGCACTACGGAGTTTATATAGAAGCATTATAGAGTTTATATAGAAGCACTACGGAGTTTATAAAGAAGCACTACGGAGTTTATATAGAAGCATTATAGAGTTTATATAGAAGCACTACGGAGTTTATATAGAAGCACTGCGGAGTTTATATAGAAGTATAACGGAGTTTATATAGAAGCATTATAGAGTTTATATAGAAGCACTACGGAGTTTATATAGAAGCTTTATAGAGTTTATATCGAAGCATTATAGAGTCTATATAGAAGCGTTGTAGAGTTTATATAGAAGCACTACGGAGTTTATAAAGAAGCATAGCGGAGTTTATATAGAAGCATTATAGAGTTTATATCGAAGCACTACGGAGTTTATAAAGAAGCACTACGGAGTTTATAAAGAAGCATAGCGGAGTTTATATAGAAGCATTATAGAGTTTATATCGAAGCACTACGGAGTTTATAAAGAAGCACTGCGGAGTTTATATAGAAGCATAGCGGAGTATATATAGAAGCATTATAGAGTTTGTATAGCAGCACTACGGAGTTTATAAAGAAGCACTACGGAGTTTATATAGAAGCATTATAGAGTTTATATAGAAGCACTGCGGAGTTTATATAGAAGTATAGCGGAGTTTATATAGAAGCATTATAGAGTTTATATAGAAGCACTACGGAGTTTATATAGAAGCTTTATAGAGTTTATATCGAAGCATTATAGAGTCTATATAGAAGCGTTGTAGAGTTTATATAGAAGCACTACGGAGTTTATAAAGAAGCATAGCGGAGTTTATATAGAAGCATTATAGAGTTTATATCGAAGCACTACGGAGTTTATAAAGAAGCACTGCGGAGTTTATATAGAAGCATAGCGGAGTATATATAGAAGCATTATAGAGTTTGTATAGCAGCACTACTGAGTTTATAAAGAAGCACTACGGAGTTTATATAGAAGCATTATAGAGTTTATATAGAAGCACTACGGAGTTTATATAGAAGCATTGCGGAGTTTATATAGAAGCTTTATAGAGTTTATATCGAAGCATTGCGGAGTTTATATAGAAGCATAGCGGAGTATATATAGAAGCATTATAGAGTTTGTATAGCAGCACTACGGAGTTTATAAAGAAGCACTACGGAGTTTATATAGAAGCATTATAGAGTTTATATAGAAGCACTACGACGTTTATATAGAAGCACTGCGGAGTTTATATAGAAGCATTGCGGAATTAAATAGAAGCATTGCGGAGTTTATATAGAAGCTTAATAGAGTTTATATAGAAGCATTATAGAGTTTAAATAGAAGCACTACGGAGTTTATATAGAAGCACTGTTGAGTTTATATAGAAGCATAACGGAGTTTATATAGAAGCATTATAGAGTTTATATAAAAGCATTATGGAGTTTATATAAAAGCATTACGGAGTTTATAAAGAAGCACTGTTGAGTTTATATAGAAGCATTATAGAGTTTATATCGAAGCACTACGGAGTTTATAAAGAAGCACTGCGGAGTTTATATAGAAGCATTATAGAGTTTATATCGAAGCACTACGGAGTTTATATAGAAGCACTGCGGAGTTTATATAGAAGCATAGCGGAGTTTATATAGAAGCATAGCGGAGTTTATATAGAAGCATTATAGAGTTTATATAGAAGCACTGCGGAGTTTATATAGAAGCATAGCGGAGTATATATAGAAGCATTATAGAGTTTGTATAGCAGCACTACTGAGTTTATAAAGAAGCACTGTGGAGTTTATATAGAAGCATTATAGAGTTTATATCGAAGCATTACGGAGTTTATAAAGAAGCAGTGTGGAGTTTATATAGAAGCATTATAGAGTTTATATCGAAGCACTACGGAGTTTATAAAGAAGCACTGCGGAGTTTATATAGAAGCATTATAGAGTTTATATCGAAGCACTACGGAGTTTATATAGAAGCATAGCGGAGTTTATAAAGAAGCAGTGCGGAGTTTATATAGAAGCATTATAGAGTTTATATAGAAGCACTACGGAGTTTATATAGAAGCACTGCGGAGTTTATATAGAAGCATAGCGGAGTTTATATAGAAGCATTATAGAGTTTATATAGAAGCACTACGGAGTTTATATAGAAGCATAGCGGAGTTTATATAGAAGCATAGCGGAGTTTATATAGAAGCATTATAGAGTTTATATAGAAGCACTGCGGAGTTTATATAGAAGCATAGCGGAGTATATATAGAAGCATTATAGAGTTTGTATAGCAGCACTACTGAGTTTATAAAGAAGCACTACGGAGTTTATATAGAAGCATTATAGAGTTTATATAGAAGCACTACGGAGTTTATAAAGAAGCACCACGGAGTTTATATAGAAGCATAGCGGAGTTTATATAGAAGCATTATAGAGTTTATATCGAAGCACTACGGAGTTTATATAGAAGCATAGCGGAGTTTATAAAGAAGCAGTGCGGAGTTTATATAGAAGCATTATAGAGTTTATATAGAAGCACTGCGGAGTTTATATAGAAGCATTATAGAGTTTATATAGAAGCACTGCGGAGTTTATATAGAAGCATTATAGAGTTTATATAGAAGCACTACGGAGTTTATAAAGAAGCACCACGGAGTTTATATAGAAGCATAGCGGAGTTTATATAGAAGCATTATAGAGTTTATATAAAAGCATTACGGAGTTTATATAGAAGCACTGCGGAGTTTATATAAAAGTATAGCGGAGTTTATATAGAAGCATTATAGAGTTTATATACAAGCACTACGGAGTTTATAAAGAAGCACTACGGAGTTTATATAGAAGCATTATAGAGTTTGTATAGCAGCACTACTGAGTTTATAAAGAAGCACTACGGAGTTTATATACAAGCATTATAGAGTTTATATAGAAGCACTGCGGAGTTTATATAGAAGCATAGCGGAGTATATATAGAAGCATTATAGAGTTTGTATAGCAGCACTACTGAGTTTATAAAGAAGCATTGCGGAGTTTATATAGAAGCTTTATAGAGTTTATATAGAAGCATTATAGAGTTTAAATAGAAGCACTACGGAGTTTACAAAGAAGCACTGCGGAGTTTATATAGAAGTATAGCGGAGTTTATATAGAAGCATTATAGAGTTTATATAAAAGCATTACGGAGTTTATATAGAAGCACTGCGGAGTTTATATAAAAGTATAGCGGAGTTTATATAGAAGCATTATAGAGTTTATATACAAGCACTACGGAGTTTATATAGAAGCATAGCGGAGTTTATAAAGAAGCAGTGCGGAGTTTATATAGAAGCATTATAGAGTTTATATATAGAAGCACTACGGAGTTTATAAAGAAGCACCACGGAGTTTATATAGAAGCATAGCGGAGTTTATAAAGAAGCAGTGCGGAGTTTATATAGAAGCATTATAGAGTTTATATATAGAAGCACTACGGAGTTTATAAAGAAGCACCACGGAGTTTATATAGAAGCATAGCGGAGTTTATATAGAAGCATTATAGAGTTTATATAAAAGCATTACGGAGTTTATATAGAAGCACTGCGGAGTTTATATAGAAGCATAGCGGAGTTTATATAGAAGCATTATAGAGTTTATATAAAAGCATTACGGAGTTTATATAGAAGCACTGCGGAGTTTATATAGAAGCATAGCGGAGTTTATATAGAAGCATTATAGAGTTTATATAGAAGCACTACGGAGTTTATAAAGAAGCACTACGGAGTTTATATAGAAGCATTATAGAGTTTGTATAGCAGCACTACTGAGTTTATAAAGAAGCACTACGGAGTTTATATACAAGCATTATAGAGTTTATATAGAAGCACTGCGGAGTTTATATAGAAGCATAGCGGAGTATATATAGAAGCATTATAGAGTTTGTATAGCAGCACTACTGAGTTTATAAAGAAGCATTGCGGAGTTTATATAGAAGCTTTATAGAGTTTATATAGAAGCATTATAGAGTTTAAATAGAAGCACTACGGAGTTTACAAAGAAGCACTGCGGAGTTTATATAGAAGTATAGCGGAGTTTATATAGAAGCATTATAGAGTTTATATAAAAGCATTACGGAGTTTATATAGAAGCACTGCGGAGTTTATATAAAAGTATAGCGGAGTTTATATAGAAGCATTATAGAGTTTATATACAAGCACTACGGAGTTTATATAGAAGCATAGCGGAGTTTATAAAGAAGCAGTGCGGAGTTTATATAGAAGCATTATAGAGTTTATATATAGAAGCACTACGGAGTTTATAAAGAAGCACCACGGAGTTTATATAGAAGCATAGCGGAGTTTATATAGAAGCATTATAGAGTTTATATCGAAGCACTACGGAGTTTATATAGAAGCACTGTGGAGTTTATATAGAAGCATTATAGAGTTTGTATAGCAGCACTACTGAGTTTATAAAGAAGCACTACGGAGTTTATATACAAGCATTATAGAGTTTATATAGAAGCACTGCGGAGTTTATATAGAAGCATAGCGGAGTATATATAGAAGCATTATAGAGTTTGTATAGCAGCACTACTGAGTTTATAAAGAAGCATTGCGGAGTTTATATAGAAGCTTTATAGAGTTTATATAGAAGCATTATAGAGTTTAAATAGAAGCACTACGGAGTTTACAAAGAAGCACTGCGGAGTTTATATAGAAGTATAGCGGAGTTTATATAGAAGCATTATAGAGTTTATATAAAAGCATTACGGAGTTTATATAGAAGCACTGCGGAGTTTATATAAAAGTATAGCGGAGTTTATATAGAAGCATTATAGAGTTTATATACAAGCACTACGGAGTTTATATAGAAGCATAGCGGAGTTTATAAAGAAGCAGTGCGGAGTTTATATAGAAGCATTATAGAGTTTATATATAGAAGCACTACGGAGTTTATAAAGAAGCACCACGGAGTTTATATAGAAGCATAGCGGAGTATATATAGAAGCATTATAGAGTTTATATAAAAGCATTACGGAGTTTATATAGCAGCACTGCGGAGTTTATATAGAAGCATTATAGAGTTTATAAAGAAGCACTGCGGAGTTTATATAGAAGCATAGCGGAGTATATATAGAAGCATTATAGAGTTTGTATAGCAGCACTACGGAGTTTATAAAGAAGCACTACGGAGTTTATATAGAAGCATTATAGAGTTTATATAGAAGCACTACGGAGTTTATATAGAAGCATTATAGAGTTTATATAGAAGCACTACGGAGTTTATATAGAAGCACTGTGGAGTTTATATAGAAGCACTGCGGAGTTTATATAGAAGCATAGCGGAGTATATATAGAAGCATTATAGAGTTTGTATAGCAGCACTACGGAGTTTATAAAGAAGCACTACGGAGTTTATATAGAAGCATTATAGAGTTTATATAGAAACTACGGAGTTTATATAGAAGCACTGTGGAGTTTATATAGAAGCATAGCGGAGTATATAGAGAAGCATTATAGAGTTTGTATAGCAGCACTACGGAGTTTATAAAGAAGCACTACGGAGTTTATATAGAAGCATTATAGAGTTTATATAGAAGCACTACGGAGTTTATATAGAAAGCATTGCGGAGTTTATATAGAAGCAGTGCGGAGTTTATATAGAAGCACTACGGAGTTTATATAGAAGCACTGCGGAGTTTATATAGAAGCATAGCGGAGTATATATAGAAGCATTATAGAGTTTGTATAGCAGCACTACGGAGTTTATAAAGAAGCACTACGGAGTTTATATAGAAGCATTATAGAGTTTATATAGAAGCACTACGGAGTTTATATAGAAGCATTGCGGAGTTTATATAGAAGCATTATAGAGTTTGTATAGAAGCACTGCGGAGTTTATATAGAAGCATAGCGGAGTATATATAGAAGCATTATAGAGTTTGTATAGCAGCACTACGGAGTTTATATAGAAGCACTGCGGAGTTTATATAGAAGCATTATAGAGTTTATATAGAGGCATTATAGAGTTTATATGGAAGCACTACGGAGTTTATATAGAAGCATTATAGAGTTTATGTAGAAGCATTGCGGAGATTATATAGAAGCATTGTAGAGTTTATATAGAAGCACTACGGAGTTTATATAGAAGCATTATAGAGTTTATGTAGAAGCATTGCGGAGATTATATAGAAGCATTGTAGAGTTTATATCGAAGCACTACGGAGTTTATATAAAAGCATTACGGAGTTTATATCGAAGCACTACGGAGTTTATATAGAAGCACTGTGGAGTTTATATAGAAGCACTGCGGAGTTTATATAGAAGCATAGCGGAGTATATATAGAAGCATTATAGAGTTTGTATAAAAGCACTGTGGAGTTTATATAGAAGCACTGTGGAGTTTATATAGAAGCATTATAGAGTTTAAATAGAAGCACTACGGAGTTTATATAGAAGCACTGTGGAGTTTATATAGAAGCACTGCGGAGTTTATATAGAAGCATTATAGTTTATATAGAAGCACTGCGGAGTTTATAAAGAAGCACTACGGAGTTTATATAGAAGCATTATAGGGTTTATATAGAAGCATTATAGGGTTTATATCGAAGCACTACGGAGTTTATATAGAAGCACTGCGGAGTTTATATAGAAGCATTATAGTTTATATAGAAGCACTACGGAGTTTATATAGAAGCACTGTGGAGTTTATATAGAAGCATTATAGGGTTTATATAGAAGCATTATAGGGTTTATATCGAAGCACTACGGAGTTTATATAGAAGCACTGCGGAGTTTATATAGAAGCATTATAGAGTTTATATCGAAGCACTACGGAGTTTATATAGAAGCACTGCGGAGTTTATATAGAAGCATTATAGTTTATATAGAAGCACTGCGGAGTTTATAAAGAAGCACTACGGAGTTTATATAGAAGCATTATAGAGTTTAAATAGAAGCACTACGGAGTTTATATAGAAGCACTGTGGAGTTTATATAGAAGCATTATATAGTTTATATAGAAGCACTACGGAGTTTATATAGAAGCACTGTGGAGTTTATATAGAAGCATTATAGGGTTTATATAGAAGCATTATAGGGTTTATATCGAAGCACTACGGAGTTTATATAGAAGCACTGCGGAGTTTATATAGAAGCATTATAGTTTATATAGAAGCACTGCGGAGTTTATAAAGAAGCACTACGGAGTTTATATAGAAGCATTATAGAGTTTATATAGAAGCACTACGGAGTTTATATAGAAGCACTGCGGAGTTTATATAGAAGCATAGCGGAGTATATATAGAAGCATTATAGAGTTTGTATAAAAGCATTGCGGAGTTTATATCGAAGCACTGTGGAGTTTATATAGAAGCATTATAGAGTTTAAATAGAAGCACTACGGAGTTTATATAGAAGCACTGCGGAGTTTATATAGAAGCATAGCGGAGTTTATATAGAAGCATTATAGAGTTTATATCGAAGCACTACGGAGTTTATATAGAAGCACTGCGGAGTTTATATAGAAGCATTATAGTTTATATAGAAGCACTGCGGAGTTTATAAAGAAGCACTACGGAGTTTATATAGAAGCATTATAGAGTTTAAATAGAAGCACTACGGAGTTTATATAGAAGCACTGTGGAGTTTATATAGAAGCATTATATAGTTTATATAGAAGCACTACGGAGTTTATATAGAAGCACTGTGGAGTTTATATAGAAGCATTATAGGGTTTATATAGAAGCATTATAGGGTTTATATCGAAGCACTACGGAGTTTATATAGAAGCACTGCGGAGTTTATATAGAAGCATTATAGTTTATATAGAAGCACTGCGGAGTTTATTAAGAAGCACTACGGAGTTTATATAGAAGCATTATAGAGTTTATATAGAAGCACTACGGAGTTTATATAGAAGCACTGCGGAGTTTATATAGAAGCATTATAGAGTTTATATAGAGGCATTATAGAGTTTATATGGAAGCACTACGGAGTTTATATAGAAGCATTATAGAGTTTATGTAGAAGCATTGCGGAGATTATATAGAAGCATTGTAGAGTTTATATAGAAGCACTACGGAGTTTATATAAAAGCATTACGGAGTTTATATCGAAGCACTACGGAGTTTATATAAAAGCATTACGGAGTTTATATCGAAGCACTACGGAGTTTATATAGAAGCACTGTGGAGTTTATATAGAAGCACTGCGGAGTTTATATAGAAGCATAGCGGAGTATATATAGAAGCATTATAGAGTTTGTATAAAAGCACTGTGGAGTTTATATAGAAGCACTGTGGAGTTTATATAGAAGCATTATAGAGTTTAAATAGAAGCACTACGGAGTTTATATAGAAGCATTGCGGAGTTTATATAGAAGCTTTATAGAGTTTATATCGAAGCACTGCGGAGTTTATATAGAAGCATAGCGGAGTATATATAGAAGCATTATAGAGTTTGTATAGCAGCACTACGGAGTTTATAAAGAAGCACTACGGAGTTTATATAGAAGCATTATAGAGTTTAAATAGAAGCACTACGGAGTTTATATAGAAGCACTGCGGAGTTTATAAAGAAGCACTACGGAGTTTATATAGAAGCATTATAGAGTTTATATAGAGGCATTATAGAGTTTATATGGAAGCACTACGGAGTTTATATAGAAGCATTATAGAGTTTATGTAGAAGCATTGCGGAGATTATATAGAAGCATTGTAGAGTTTATATAGAAGCACTAACGAGTTTATATAGAAGCACTACGGAGTTTATATAGAAGCATAGCGGAGTTTATATAGAAGCATTATAGAGTTTATATAGAAGCACTACGGAATTTATATAGAAGCATTGTAGAGTTTATATAGAAGCATTGCGGAGTTTATATAGAAGCATTATATAGTATATATATATAGTACTAAAAGTTCATATTACTAAAAGCTCACAAGTCCAAAAAGCTCACAACTCCAAAAAGCTCACAACTCCAAAAAGCTCACAAGTCCAAAAAGCTCACAAGTCCAAAAAGCTCACAAGTCCGAAAAGCTCACGGGCCCTAAAAGCTCACAAGCCCTAAAAGCTCAAGTCCACAGAACATTTTGTACAGCAATTCGACTTCTGAAGTCTGTGTTTCGATCGCTTAAGCAAATAGTTCGCAGTAGTCTTTACAAAGTGTGAAGCTTTAAAATGCTACTATAATACCTTTACTTGACTAGGCAGCTGTCGGATTTGCCACTAGTTGGGGGAAAATGTCAGAATTGTGTGCGTGCCCAATGCACCATGAAGTTAGCGTGCACCAGCAGCCTATGATGCTGGCCACGTTTCTACCTACCACGAGTGTTGCTGCTCGCTCCTTTGGCCGTATTGTTGCCCACTTTGTAGCTGTCACATTGTTTTCCTGCAGCGGTATTGAGAATATATTAAATAACAGTCGAGTCGACATAATCAAGTTTCGACGCATCGTCGAAATTATTAGCAGTGGGATGGGCGCTCGGCTGGGCTGAGCTGGGTTGGACTGGGCTGAGCTGGGTTGGACTGTGCTGAACCGAGTACAGTGCACTATATCTGGGCTGTGCCGAGTATGCCGGCGTTCATGGCTGATAGTGGTGGCGGATGGGGGTGGAATGTAATTAAAATTGAAAAGCGTATTGAAGCAGAAGTTTAATCAAGAATTCGCTTAAAAATGCTACGAGAAAAGCCACGAGTTGGGGCGGACTATCCAGATGCGGAGCCTCCACCCAGTAGGGGTGAGCTCACTCATCAATTTCACGAATGGGGCAGGCAATTTCGATAGAACTGGCTATCACGCGTACACATTGCGGTGCGGCACACTGTACGTGGCGCCTTTAGCAATTTCAAATTGTGTGTGCCAGTTCGGACGCTCGGCTGGATCGCAGGTCCACCATTAACTTCGACCGATGGCTAATTATAAATTCCATTAATCTTGTTTCAAACACTTACAATTTATTTTTAATTGTCGAAATTACTTTGTTCTTCGTCAATTTTATTTGAAGTGTTGTTGAACTTTGCCGCGAGCAACAATTACTGTGTCTACAAAATGTGAACGATTAATTAATTTGTATGCGAAGGCATCATCAGAAACATGCGAGAGATTCTTTGTGTGCTCTGGGCCATTATCAGTGCCCGGGCTGACCGCAGCACCCCCAAAAAGGCGTTGATAAGAGCAGAGCGCACCCAATCGCACAATCGCACAAGCGAAGCACAGCGCAAAGTACAAAATTCGCCATCCAACGACAGAGTATGCTTGGAACATTCAGGAGATAGCTGTTGAGCTGTTCGTGTTGGTGCTGGCATATCCACATATCCACTTCTTCAATGTTGGCTTGACTTTTCCAGCAACTTCGTTATAGCCAAGGACCACCCCCCCTTCAGTGGTGAAAGAAACTCCCTAAGGAAAATGACTTTCTTGTTATTAACAATGTAACTTTGTTTTTTCATAGTGTTCGAAGTTTAATGAAGTCCTAGAAATATTATAAGCCCTTTATAGACTATTAGAGCCTTCAGAAGCAACTATAACAACATTCTCAGATACCAGACAATTCTTTAAAGCCTTTGTACAGGCAATTTGCGAAGGAACTCCATGAGAACTTCGAATGGTTTTACAGAGCTAACTGCTTATATATTTACACACACTTATTTAAAGCCTTTATAACAGCCAAATTTATGAGGGAGTCGTTTTTCAAAGATTACAAAAGAAATATTTCCTGCCATATTTAGGAAGGGATTCCTCCATGAGAACTTCGAATGGTTTTATAGAGCTTCAATTTGAAATATTTCCAAACAATATTATTAAAGCTTTTATAAGAGTATTTTAGAGCTAATCTTATAAAGGAACTACATAAGAAATTGGAATAGATTTATAGTGTTTTCAGGTCTATGATTGATAAGAAATATTTCAAGCCTTTATAGAGTATCTTTATCGAATGGTTTTTATAGAGCTTCAATTTGAAATATTGAATTAACAGTATTATTGAAGCCTTTATAGAGTATTTTAGAGCTAATCTTATAAAGGAGTTCCATGAGAACATCGGATTGTTTTATGATGTTCTCAAGTAAATGATGGCCAAGGAATTTTTTAAATTTCGAAGGGTTTTATAGAGCTTCAATTTACATCAATATATTTAAAGCCTTTATAGAACATTTGTGTAGCTTTTATAAAATATTTTTACAGCTAAATTTATAAAGAAATTCTACAAGAACTTGAGTAGTTTTATGGTATTTTATGTTCTAAAACTAAGAAGAAATATTTTAAGATAAATGTGTAAAAAAGTTCCATTCTTTCAGGATCGAAAGATTTATAAAAAAATATATGAGTCTTTATAAAGCTTGCATAGTGTTATTATGTTTTGAGACCTAGTTGTATGAAGAGACCCTGATTTTATAGATTTCGATTTTATATCCAATCTGACTAGAATGCTAGCCCTCAAAAAACTAATCTGACCTGATTAAAAGATCCAATCTGGCTAGAACAAACTTCATATGAAAAGAACACACTACAACCAGACTAGGATAGTCCCACCTGACTAGAACAATCCAATCCAATCCCTCAAAAAACTACTCTAACAAGATTAGACAAAACGAACTCCACAAGAACCAATCTAACCTGACGTAAGAACAACTCAACCTGACTAAGAAGAATCCAACCTGACTAAGAACAAATCCAACTTGACTAAGAACAACCCAAACTGACTAGAAGAATCCAACCTGACTATGAACAAATCCAACCTGACTAAAAACAAATCCAACCAGACTGAAAACAAATCCAACTTGACTAAGAACAATCCAACCTGACGTACGAGCAATTCAACCTGACTATGAACAAATCCAACCTGACTAAAAACAAATCCAACCAGACTGAAAACAAATCCAACTTGACTAAGAACAATCCAACCTGACTAAGAACAATCCAACCTGACTATGAACAAATCCAACCTGACTTAAAACAAATCCAACTTGACTATTCCTCTGCAACCTAATTGATTACTCCACTGAAACCTGGACTATTCCTATCCTATAAAAATTCCTTTGCAACCTGACTATTCTCTTATTGAACCGGACCACTCCTATCAAACCTGACAATCTGCAACCTAAGTAGAACACTCCAACCTGAATTGAATAATCCAACCTGACACCTTTCCTATCCAACATAACTAGAACAATTCAACCCCACAAAACCAATCTAACCAGATGGGACCAATCTAGCTCTACTGGAACAATGCAATCCGACTAGAAATATAATCCAACCTGACAACTAGAGGAGTCCAACCCCAGTAGAAGAGTCCCATCTGACTATTCCTATGCAACCTGACTTCTATTCCTATCCAAACTATCTAGCCTGTGACTAAAACAATCCAACTTGACTAAGAACAATCCAACCGGAGTTGAAGAATGCAACCTGACTAGATATATCCATATATTTATATTATCCAACCTGACTATTTGAATCCAACCTGACTAAGAACAATCCAACCTGACTAAGAACAATCCAACCTGACTAGACTATTCCATTCCCACCCCACCAGACCAATCCAGCATGACTCCCAATCCAATGATAGTACTACCTTCTACAAGTGGAGTCACTTGCGCATTTCTTCACATAAACCAAGTACCGAGGTTTTCTTGAGTCTCTCACACCGTGTCTCGGATAATAATCCCAGGTCGTTTGCCCTTCTCATGTCGAGCCGAATGTGCCTATTATGCCGAGTCATGGTGCAGACGACTGCCACTGTGGCGCCATGCCGCCCGCCTTACATGCACCAATTGAGACTGAATATATCTTGAAATGTGGTCACGGTTGGTCTCGTGCCGCTCGCTCAGGCTCAGGCTCAGGCACAGGCACAGGCATACAAAGTATACCAAAGATAACCGAATAAGTAATCGTCTGGCGCTTTCCTCTGGCGCTCAATCAGCGGCGTTTCCGCATTGATAAACATAAACGGCCGCCTCTTTTCGGGACAGTTTACCCGTATATAAGGCGCGGATTTGTGGCCAAATGAACAGTACAGCCATCGAAGTGACTGCAATCCAGATCGAGATCGAGATCCGAAACGTAGTGCATCATCATCAAGTGATTCTGTGTAGGTAGGTAACAATAGCAAACATGTGGAAAATCATTCTGCTGCTGGGCTGCATGGCCTGCGTGACAGTGGCGCGGCATCAGCACAACAACAACAACAACAACATTGGAGACAGGAGCGGCGGCTGGCAACGCGAACAACAGGATATCCTCATAAAGAACGAGGGCAAAATTGGTATGAAACAGTCGGAGTCGTGGGACTATAAAGAAAACCGCGCAGCTTTATTAAAACCAGTTATTATAGTGAACAACGGCATCAAGGATCAACTCCTGGATAGCGGCGTGCAGCTACAGCGTTCGGGCTATTCGCGCCAAACAGTCGGCGTCGGCATTGACAACGTGGATGATGACAATGACGACACCAACACCGTTGATCTGGAGACTTTGTTGAAGCAGAAATTCCTGCTGGACATCCTCGTCAATGTCAACGGAGAGTTGCTGGACGAGCAGCTGATCGAGCTGGGACAAACCCTGACACTGGATGAGACGAACTACAATGGCGTAAGTCGTCGAGCGCACTAACCGGACCAGAAATGGCTCCCACTATGATCACATTTTTTACTTTCCTTTTCACACAGCAAATCGACGATGACATGCTCCAGCTGCTGCAACTGTGCATCAACGGGCAGATGGTGTCCAAAGCGGAGCAGTTCGACGCCCTTGACGTGCAGCATCTGCGCCAATTGATCGGGCTGCACAAACTGTTGGTGCAGGCAAAAGACTGGCGCATCTTCCAGAACCTGGTGAGCTTTGCTCGTCTGCACCTGAACGGCGTCTTGCTGGTGAATGCGCTGGTGCCGGCCATCCAGAAACGTGGCGACACCCAGGACCTCATCATACCGGCCATACCCGAAATATTGCCGGAGCAGTTCCAGCCCGAGCAAATCATCGTCAAAGCCGGACAGATTAATCTACGCCATCTCATCAGCGACACGGCCACGCTGAAGCCCAACTTATTGGATGTGATGGGCATGCAACAGCAACAGCAACAGCAACAGCAACGACGAGTTGGCGGTTCAGTACAGCGCGGCTGGCAGGGAGGCCCCCAGAAGAAGACCTGGCAGCAGTGGAAACAGGAGCGTCTGCAGAAGCAGGGCCTGCAATCGCAGGGCAACGCGGCTGTGCAGCAAATTGAGGCCAACATTGAGAAGATCGTGCTGCCCATTCCCATCAGGGACGACGTGGAGCGCCAGCAAGTGGACGAGCGCATCGCTTACCTGACCGAAGACCTGGGCCTGAACAGCGTGTGGTACAGCGTGGGCGTCAGCAACATGCTGAAGGCGAAGCTGCAGCAATCCGGCATCGACCAAGGGCAGAACATGAGACGCATCATAAGGAACAGGCTACAGAAATCTCGCATTTCCCAGCAACAGTCACAGAGGAGGAGTGGGCAGGGCGTCGGCAAGGTGGACAGCGAGGAAAGCATGCTGGGAGGCATTCAGCAACGCCGTCAGCTGGTAGATCAGATCCAACGCGATGGGAGGAAAGTAAAGAACGTGCAGCAGGGGAGCGGCGCACTGCTGGGGACATTGGGTGTAAATGTGCAGAGGATTGGGGACATCATCAACCAAGAAGACCGCCTGCGTCGTTTGAACCAGAATGGCGTGGACAACTCGGGCGAAACTATTTGGAGGTCGCGCATTGATGTTCAGCAAAAGCAGCAGCAGCAGCAGCAGCAACAAAACGATGACTCCGACTCCGACTCCAGTGAGGAACAGGGCGATGTGGAGCAATTGGTTATGGGCGGCGTCCAAGTCAAGGGACCGCAAGTAAAGCAGTTGGGCATAAACCGCATAAAGCAAATTATCCGGGATGACATCGGCAAACAGATTGACGAAAGCAACTCAAGCTCCTCCTCCTCCTCCAGCAGCAGCAGCAGTTCCTCCTCTGAAGAATCGAATGAGACGGTTGGGAAGATCGGCAAAGTCACCACCAAGACTGGGAGATTAGTCTGGGTGAACAGGCGCCGTCAACAGCAAATGCAGAACCAGAGACAAATGCAGCAGCAACAGCAACAACAACAACAGAACGCCATCGACGACAGCAACAGCAGCAGCAGCAGCAGTAGCTCCCAGGAAGACGACAGCAGCGAAGAGCAAATTTCCCAGGGAGGAGCGCAAATTGGCGGCGGGCTGGGCACCACAAACATTGACAACGATCGTTTGTTGAAGGTCAGCAGACGTCGCATCCGCATCAACATGCAACAACAACAACAACAACAACAACAACAACAACAGCAGAAGCAGCAGCAGGCACAGAACATGAGAACAGTCGGCGACATTGTTGATGATGACCTGGAAAACAAGATCACTCGCTTAATTATGGGAAAAGGAGGTAAACGACGGGTCCAGACCATTGGCGACATTCTACGCATGGGAGGCCAGCAGCAGCAGCAATCTGCGTCCCAGGAATCATCTTCGTCTGAGGAGCAAAACGTACGCCAACAAATCAGGCAAACCCTCTCAGGGGAATCGAGCGAGGCGCAACGCATTGGCGGCAACACTGGCAGCAGTGAGGAAATGCGTTCCATCAGAAAAGGCGGACGCAGGCCGCGCAGCATCAACATCAAAGTGAAGCAGCAGGACCTGAGGAAGATGCGAGCGGGCGAACTGTTCCTGCACAACATCCAACAGATTTTGGCCCGCCTCAACATGGAGCGTCTATCGCACATCATTGAGGACTCCGACCTGCAAGGCAGCGATGTGGTCAGCAACAAGCAGCAACAGCAAAAGAAGCAGCAGCAGAACCAGCACGGCATCGAAAGCTACAAGGTCGGCTTGAAGCAGTTGCGCCTGCAGCAGTTGGCCCAGCAGCAACTCTCCGCCAAGGACGTGCAAACCATTGAGGTTATGTTGCAGTCGCTCGTCGACGCGGAGCTCACGATTCTGGCCCAGCAGAGCCAACTGCAGCTGTCCGGCGGCAACTTGCTCAACACCATCGGCGAAATCATCATGAACCGGCTGAGCAACACCGGCGTCCAGGCCTTGGACATCTGGGCTCAATTGGAGAACGTGATCAATGAATCCCGGCAGAATCGTCGCCAATCACCACTCGTCCTGACCGACATGGGCCGCCAACTGAGCGACCCTCGTGTCACGCAGATCATGCAGAGCGTTCTGCAGGTGGCCAACACCTACACCCAACATTTGCCCAGGTACACCCAGCAAGATGTCCAAGTCGACGGCATTCAGATCAACAATGTCAAGGTGGACGCTCTGCAGACGCACTTCGATACCGTGGACACCGATCTGGTGAACGCTCTGCCACTCGAGCAGCAGCTGCAAAGCAGCCAGGACATCGCCAAGCTACAGAAACTGATTGTGGCCCGCCAACAGCGACTCAACCACAAGGACTTCAGCATTAAGCTGGACGTGACTGCCAGCCGGCCACAAGACGTCGTCGTACGCACCTTCCTGGGACCCAAGCTGGATGTGGCCGACACCATTGGCGACCTGAACGCCGTTCGCCAGAGCTTCATGCTGCTCGATGCTTACGCCACCACGCTCGAGGCCGGCCGCAATGTCATCAAGCGCAAGTCGAAGGACATTGGCGGCACCAGCGCCGACATCACGCCCCTCACAGTGCTGTACAAGCACGTGGTGCAGGCCATCGCCGGCAACACTGCGGCCACTCTGCCCGACAGCTCAAAGATCTCCAACTGCCGCCTGCCCCAGCGTCTGCTGCTGCCGCGCGGCCTACCTCAAGGCCTGCCGATGCAACTGCTGATCGTGGTCACCCCGCAAGTGGGCGTCGAGTCCATGCTGCAACAGCAACTGCCCACCGACGCCATTTGCGGCGTCGGCACGGCCACACTCAACTTGGACATGCTGCCACTGGGCTTCCCGCTGGACAGGAAAATGATCGATCTGCAGGACATTGACGTGCCGAATGTCATTCTCAAGGACGTCCTCATCCAGCACGACGACAAGGTGATGCGCATCAACTGAACAACGACAGACACGGGCCAGAGGAACACTGCACGGGACACCAGCCTCGATGGCGACAACGATTTTAGCATTCATTAATTAGGGTTTCACTGTACTAACACACTTCTGGAGTATTTGGGGTATTTGGGGACTTTCGAGCGTACTTGGCTCTACGGGCCAATTAGCAAATCTAACTACGGTTAAAAATTCACATTGTAAACGGTTCTTCCAGCAATAAACTAAATTAGTAAGCATTACAAAAACAACACGCTGCCTTTCCTTGAGAGAGTGGATGTCAGGACAGAACCGGTTTGACCGGTTATTTGGCTACTAAAGCCCGGCCCGGTTAAAACCCAAGCAACCAAACAAAAAAAATTGAATGTTTGAATTAAAAAAAACCTGGACTTTGGGTAAAAAACCGGTTATTTTTTATTGATGAAACCCGGTTTTGCTTTAAGAACGTTGTTGGTGTTCCAAAAAAAACCGGTTCACAAACAAAACTTATTTTTGTTAATGAAAACCGGTTTAAAAAAAGAAGTACGACTAACAGAACCGGTTATTTTTTTTATTGAAACCCGGTTCTGGTCTATCCATCGTTTCCCCGGTTCCCTTTGTTTGGATTAAAAAACACCGGTTCACATTTCATTTTTGTTAATGAAAACCGGTTTTCGTTTGCAGGGCCCCAGCATCCATATAGTCGTTTTTCCAGGTCTTTGGACTAAAAAACCGGTTACTTTTTTATTGATGAAACCCGATTTAAGCTTATGGGCCGATATCAACTGTTGCCACATATCCGGTTATGTGGATTAAATAAATATATGGTCGTTTGCTGAACCATATAATCCGTTTCCGTGTCTATGGGCTAAAAAAAGGGTAACAAACCCGGATACTTTCTATTTTTTATGAATGACACCCGCTTTTGGCCACATAATCCGTTCCGGAAATTTGGATTTTAAAAAAACTGGTTAAAAAATATCAAATTTTTCTTAATGAAAACCGGTTTTGCTGGACTAAATCATCATTCGCTTGCAGTAACACTGAAAAGGGAGCTTGAAAAGGGAAATGCAACCTTTCGCATTCTCCAAACAAATTGAGTCTGATGAAGATTAGATTAAATATTTCAGGGAGTACTAGCACCGCGGCCCGTAAGGACCTATTGTGCTCTAACACCTATGTTTAGAACCTTAGGCTTTTTATGAATTGGAGCACTTTGCAAGGTTGCAGTTTTCAAATTGTGGGAGGGGTCTGTGAAGGACTTTTTAATCTCTTACTTTTGAGGGCTGGACACTCACATAAAAAGTAGTTCTGATGTGTCTGAAATGTCTGACAGGCCTATTTACCAGGCTATCAGGGTATCACAATCAAAATCGCTTATCAAAAATTATATGGAACTAAATAAGGAATCCTAACTGGGAACTGCAGGTTTCAAAGATTATATGGAACTGAATAAGAAACAGAGGAATTCTGGCAGGCCACTGGGGAACTGAATTAACACCTAACAAAGATCTACTCTAATGGAGTTTGCAGGGTTTGCAGGGTTTGCAGGGAGAAGATGAGACCGCCAAAAACGTGCTGGGATCATGCCCAGCACTAATGCACACGCGAAAGATGCTTTTGGGTGATCAACTAATACCAGATGAGGAAAGAAGACTCAACAAAATAGGCTTAATTTACACTTTGCAGCAGTTCCCAGACATTATCCAGGAAACTCAATAGAACACTTGACTTTAGTTGAGAACGAACTGCATAACAATCTCGACTCCCGGGGAAGAACTGACGGCGTTAGTTTTATATTCGTTGCTCTCCAAATTCCAAGTTGCCTCTCGCCAGCGATAACACAAATATGCCAGGCATAGAAACCAAAAGAAAAGAACTGAATAGGAGATAATTAGATAAGAGAAAGCTCCTCCGGGGAGTGACTTACTAAGAGGACAGATGATAAAGGAATCGCGAATAGTAGCCATGATATGATAATACGCTCTGGCTCATTCCGGAGCCTGGCAAAGACCCTACAAAGGTGGAATCTTACGGACCATTGATTATTATGATCGATTTTGTCAAAGCTCTTCGAAAAGGATTAAAACTGCCATGGGCGGATAGGAAAAAAGTATCGGGAAAGATTTGCCAGACTAATTTTTAAATAGTGGACCAACTTTTTACAAAAAACTTTTAAATAATGGAATATTCGACTCACCCCAAGAATCCATCCCACGTGGAATCTCCGAGAGAGAGTTCAGGTGACATTTTGTCCAGTTGTAGGGTGACTTTATATGATAACATGCTGCCATTATATGTCGAATTCTGTTGGCCCCATCACTACCTCGTGAACTATCTCACAGTCCATGTGGCAGTTGCTACAATCGTAGGGTGCTTTTATACTGGAAGTACCCAGTTTATCACGAAGTCTGCTGCCACTCTTGTGGCCGTGTCTTCCTTCAACTGAAAAACAAAATATTAGTTCGGAAGTCTCCACAAAAAACCATTAAATAGAGAAAGAAATGCAGAAAAGGCACCACTGCAGGACTCCACTCTATTCCGAGTGCACGAGAAATACTGGAACTGTGGTGGCCAACTCCGTTTATGGGAGGCGTAACTCTTCGCATGGCCTCAAAACTTCTCTGCCCTTAAAGCGATGGTAAATTTGGCGTCCAAGAACTTTGCATATGATATTGGATGAAGAGATCCTTAGGGGGGGGGGATCCTTTTTGGGTCTCATCATATTTGAACTTTTGTTAATTTTTTTGTTCTTCGATGCATCCTGGAAAAAACACGCATTAAACAATCTAAATAACCAAATATGAGAAGGAACCACACTACTTTCCTGGTGTCCGGATGATCTAATCATCATTGTTTGGTTGGCGAAGACTCAAGGCGCGCACTAATGAGGCACAATCCAGCTTACCTGGGCTCACAAAAGTCCGCAGTCCATGATCGCTCCATGAAGAATAACCCAAATGGAACAGGAAGGAAACTCGCATGCGATAACACATCCTCAAACCACCAAGAGAGTACTTCCCTTCTTCCTTGACACGTTGGACGACACGCACCTTTGCTGTGATGTGCTTCTTCGGATTTGCCCCAGCGACCTTACTTTACATTCGTTGCAATGACATGAATCCACAGAATTGTGTCGGCAGAGAAGAGCAGGAGCAGGAGCAGAAGCAGAAGCAGAAGACGAAGTGCTTCCTTCAGGCAGTTCTTGACACAGATGCAGTTCTTCTTGTCACAGATTCCTGTGATCCAAATGGAGCTGAGTCGTCATGTAAATGGGGATGGGCGTTCCGCGGCATTGTGAAGGGAATATGCTCTTTTCAAGATATCTTCGAGAGGGGGAACTATCTCAGTAGACTGTAATGGGTTCGACCATCATCGATGTCAACATGGACCTACTTTACAGGCGTGTCCTTAGAGGAATTTCATGCTCATGGATGGATTTCCACCTTTTGCGTCAAACGAAGTTCTAGAAAAATACCATTTTACTTTTTTAGCCTACTTTTTAGCAAACAGGGACTTACCGACTGGGGGGACATTGATGACCTTAGTCCTTAGTGACTTTAGGTAATGGAGGACACCTTGGTTCTTAGTGCCGTAATCATTGGTGGACCTTAGATACTGGTGGACCTTAGTGACTAGCGGGGTATTCGGGAATGTGTGACTACCGGATGTAAAGAGGCGATCTCACTATTGACTCATTAAAACCACATAAATCCATAGAATTGTGGGGTCGAGAATGCAAAGTGCTTCCTTTGCTCAATAAAGAGCTCCCATTACTGAACAATGTTTGCTCACGCTGATTATTCCGGATGTAAACATTCCCGATTGAGCTGAGTTGTCATATAAAAGGGTTCAATTAGTCCCACGGAATTGTCAACGGAAGAGGCTCTATTAAACTTTCGTTCAAGGATAGAGGAGGGAAATAACATATGCTGGAGGCATACAAATCGTACTTCAGACCACACATCCAAGTCATTCAGGTTTCTTCTCAGTGGGAACCGAGCCCAAAACTCCTTAAAAGTCACAGACCTTCGCTGCAGTTTCCGGTTGTAATCAAATTAAGCACCTTTTGGGCGAAACCAACACAACTCCACTAAGTGGGCACTAACTTCGCGCACCCGATGTCCCTTTTAAAGGATCAACAACGCAACGTGGTGCCAGCTGGAGTGTCAATGTGGAGTCGCGGTGGTACTTATGTCCTTGCGTCTAGTTCAAGTGCAATAGAAGAAAGAACATAAGTAATACTGCATCCACTTCCGGCTGTACTCGAGCAATCGCTGGCACCGTCGTTGTGGAGCACACGTTCCCGTTTCACTTAATTCACAATACACTGGAAAATCACAGAGCATCCTTCCTGGGAGCACACGCTGCAGAATAGTGTGATGGCGTAGTCAGTTATCGTCGCAAGTGCTACGACTGTAACCACCGATGACCTTTGTGACTAGTGGTCCTTAGTTCCTGATGACCTTAGTTACCGATAACCTTAGTTAATGGAAGACCTTAGTTACTGGAGGACCTCAGTGCAGTCACTGATGACCTTTGTGACTGATGACCTCTGTGATTGTGGATCGTAGTTACTGGTGGATTTTAATTACTGCTAAATTTGGTTCTGCGGACCTTATTCAATGACGACCTTAGTCACTGCTGACTATTCTATAATGACCTTAGTTGTTGGTGGATCTTGGGTACTGACGACCTTCTTTATTGCTGGCCTGGTCACTGGTGACATTCGATGCGGGCGCCTTGCTAGCATCTCTGCTTGTATCCGCCTAGGAACTATTCCAACTATGCGGGAGCGTCAGAAGGGAATCTATCGCTGTATAGGTAGGTTTACATGTATTTCCAATGGACGGCGACTCCTTTAGCTGGAGAGCGAACCAAGCTCTGAGCCAACGATCCAAGGTGACGATCTGTCTCCAATTTTAGTCGCTTTGTGGTTCTTCGCACTCCCAGCATCAGAAAACCCCAACCCAAAATGTTCGCTCTTCGTTTCAATCATTAAAATCATTGCCACCATGGCCCAAACTGGAACTACACAACAAACATGTCCTTATTCCTAAGCAGTCAGCACTTGTCCCGATTCGGGGAATTACATGGGTGTGGGGGTTGGACCAAACAATTAGGAGAGTCCGCGTCCCACATCGCATCAGTGCTAACTGTTGAGATTCTGATCTTGATACCCTTCTAAATTGTCTCCTCTTGGTTCCCTTCTTCTAAGATGTCCCGAGAGTACACATCAAATAGTCCTGAAATTCTTTCTTTATCTTCGATGGTGCCTTCGTTGGTGTTAAATGATCATCATAGGATTCACATATGGCAAGCTTGAGATCAGACATTGAGGGTTGACAGATGGGTGGGGGGGGATCCTTACATCAGAATCGGGGTTGATTCCCGATAAAATATCCACTAACAATGTTGTGCTGGAAGTGATCAATTATGCTCCACCTCACTCGGAAAAGCTCCACTACTGTACTCCAAGAAACACCAGGACCCCACTCTGCAAGCAGGAGAGTTGCTGAGGAATATAGGAAAGTGACCCAATCAATTCCCGCCCGTGTCCTTCGTTTCACGACCATGATTGAGTCAACTTGAGGGCTCAGGGCCCTCCTATCTTGGAAATGCCCCACCAAACGATTGCAGTGCCTTGGATTGCATGAGACCGACCACCGTTCACATCTTCCATGACTGGCTCGCAGGAGCACAGGGCTCAGTCAGTCTACTTACACTTCGCTGTGCGAGCCTGGAGGGAATGAAATTTCGGAGTTTACAATGCGTTGACGCATCTATTGCACCATTTATTTAAAACAAATCTCTTCTTAACCAAATTACTTTTCTTCGCTTATCAACAAGTTTCTCGATTCGATTCCAGTCGGGGTCGGGTTCAGCTCAGCTCAGCTCAGGTCAGGTCAGGTCCGATGATCAGCCACAGGAGGGTCCAAATGCAAATACTTAGTTGGGTCAGCGAGGCTCTACACTACGAGGCGATTGTCCATTTTCACGTTGTTGTCGTCGTGGTGGATGAGCACGTCCTTCAGGTGCACGTTGGACAAGGACAGCAGTTGCTGGGCGTTGTCGATCTTGCGGTCCAGCGGGAAGCCCAGCGGCAGGCGGTCGAGGTTGACGGTGCCCATGCCAATGCCGCACACCATGTCGTCGCGGATGGTGCGCTGCAGGCTGCGGTCCGCCTCATCGATGGGTGTGACGATCACGAGCAGCTGCATGGGCAGGCCTTCGACGCGACCGCGTGGCAGCAAAAGGCGGTGGGGGAAGCGGCAGTTTTGTCCGCTCACGTGCTCCAAGCGCATGTTCACGTCGCCCTGGATGGCCATCATGACGCGTTCGTAGATTTCGGTGTAGGGCGTGGTGTCGCGGGAGGTCCACTTGATGTCGTTCGACTGACGCTTGATGATGTTGCGTCCGACATGCAAATCGGCCACAGTGGCGTCCAGCAGCATGAAGTTCAGCCGTCTGGCGTCCAACTGCACCTCGCGACCAGTCTCGTCGGTCTTGGGTCCCAGCAGAGTGCGAATGACCACGCGCTGGTTGCGGTCCGACTTCAGGTCCACGTTGATGGTGAAGGACTTGTGGTTGAGGCGCTGCTGGCGGGCCACCAACATCTTCTGCAAGTGCTGCTTGCCGAGCGTCACTCGGGGACCCAACAAGTTCAACAGATCTGTATCGTCCACGTCCACATGGGTGCGCAGTTTGTCCACAGTGACGTCGTTGATGGCGACACCGTCCAACTCGAGTTCCGCGCGTCTGTAGCCGCCCAATTGCTGGCGCTGCACGTCCACAATCTTGACCAGCTGTGTCAGCAAATGGCGCATAATGGGGTCGTGCATGACGACTCCGAGGTGGCTCAAGCTCTGTGTTCCATGGATGTCCTGGGTTTGCAGCAGGATTTCGCGCAAAATGTGCAGCAGACCCACGCCCTCCACTTTCCCCATGAGTACTTCTCCAATGACGCGGTTGATGTCGGCGTGGTTCTGGACACGCACGTCCTGCACGCCAGTGACGCGGCGCACCTCCTGCTCGATCACGGTCATCAGACGCCTCTCGATTTCGTTGATCTTCTCGATCACCTGACGATTGCGACGAGTGTCCAGGCGCATGTCGTTCAGCCGCAGTGCCAGGCGCTCATCGGCAGCATCCACCAAACGGGGGTTGTTTATTCGCTGTCCTCCAATTCCAATTCCAGTGCCAATGCCAGTGCCAATGCCAGTGCCAGTAATGCCACTTTGCAGCTCCAGATCCGTCAAGTCCAGGGAGATGCGTTCCATGTTGATGCGAGCCATCAATTGTTGCAGGTTGTGCAGCAGGATTTCTCCTCCGCGCAGCTGCTCAATTACGAGGCGTTCGTTGCCAGTCACTTGGTTGCGCAGACTACGGGGCAGGCGGTGGCGGATTCCCATGCCTATTCCCATACCCATATCGAGCCCGGAGTCGTCGTTAACCAGCTCGTCGTCCAGGTTGATGTGCCGCCGGTTTCCCATGCCGCGATTCATCATGCGTCCGTTTATGCTCGAATCGTGGATCTCTTGCATGAGTTTTCGGGTGTTTTCGTTCCTCAAGCGGTTCTGGTCGTCATCACCTCTGAGGCGGTCCTGGTTCATGCCGATGTTGTCCATGCCGCGGTTGACTCCCATCTTGATGCGACGGTGTTCACGCATCATGTCGTCATTATCAGTCACAATCCCCATCTCCTGCATTCGGTGACGGTTCATTAGGTCCACGCCCATGCCCATCCTTTCGTTCTGGTTAATACTGCTCCGTACGCCCATGTCGCGATCCATCATGCCAATTCCTCGATTTTCATCAAGATTGAGTCTGCCGCCGCTGATTCCGCGGTGCACCAAGTTCAGGAAGCGTTGTCCCGAGTTCCCTCCCATGGTACTCACATCCATATCCATATCCATATCCATATCCATTCCCATGCCCATGCCCATTCCCATGCCCATGCCCATGTCCATGTCGTTTGCATTCCAACGGTTCACACGCTGATTGTTGCGGCGCTCATTCATCAGATCACCTCGGTTTTGGGTCCGCCACGTCTGCCGACCACAGTTGCCCATATCGTCGTCGCATCCACGGATCATGTCGTTGATGATGTGTCTGTTGCCGGAGGAGTGCATCTGGTTGCGATTATTGTTGATTATCTCGTTGATGCGCCGACGGCCGACGTGCAACAGGCGCTCATCGTCGATGCTGGTGGTGGGCAAGTCCTTGTCCAAGCGCCTACCTTGGGTTTGGGTGTTCATGCGGTTCAACATTTTGCGATCGTGTGCTCCAATATTCATGCGACCACGTCCGGCCCAACGCTCATCATCAATGTCCAGCATTCCTCGGCGGCCGCCCATGAGGCGTTCAGTGTCAATGCCCATTCCCATGCCCGAGCCCATGTTCACACCTCGATCCATGTGTATGCCTTGGCCTCTCCACTGGTCCTTGCGTAAGCCCATGCCTCCATTAATCATACGCTCATCATCATCATCATCGTTGTTGTTGTTGTTGTTGATATCGTGCACGCGATCCAAGTTCTGCATACCGAGTCTTTGACGAACCTCATCCATATTCGAATCGCCCCCGTGTCCAGTGCGGCGTCCGTCGCGCACTCTGCCTCCGTCTCCGTGGATGATTCTCATGGAGCCAGTGTCCATCGACTTGCCGCGGCGTTGCTCCATCAAATTCATGTCGGTCTGGAGGCGTCTGCGGTTGATGTGCAGCAAGCGTCCACTGTTTATGTTGGTGGTGGGCAGTTGCTCGATTTGCTGCATGCGATCCGTGTTCCGATCATTCCAGTCGATCTCCTCAGAGCTGTCCAAGCGGTTGTTTCCCATAATGTGCTGACGGCGCAGCTGCCTTTGCCTCTGGCCTTGGATGAGGCGCTCTTCTGAGGAGTCCATATTATCCTCGTCCTGATCCATAATGTCGCCAATGTTCTGACCACCCCAGTGACGTCGACCTCCTCCCACATTGCCAATGCCCAATGTGCGCGAGTTAACGTCCTTTCCTCCCACATTCCGAATATTGTTCAACTGATGCGACAGTCTTTCTCTCTCCAACATCGTACCCACTCCCATTCCCATGTCCATTCCCATACGCATGCCCCCCACACCCAGGTTGCGCTCCAGTCCGACGCGTCCCATCACTCCTCCTCGAATGGTGTTCCTGCTCAGGATCTCATCTTCCTTCAGACACAGATCGTTTATCAAACCATGCACAAAGGACTTCAGCCCGACGTCCTCGGTCAGCAAGGACATGCGATCACCTCCAATCCTCTGACGATCCACTGGCAGCACCAGTTTGTTCTCGCTGCGCACCATCACCTGCGTCTTGTCGCCCATCGACTTGCGTGCCGCCATTTCCAAGCGCATTTCGCGCCAAGGCATCCACAATTGGCTCCTGTCCCACATGCCAATGCCGTGGCCAATGCCAGTGCCAGTGCCAATGCCAGTGCCAATGCCAGTGCCAGTGTTTTGGCGGCCCAGGCCAACCATTTCGAGCAGACCAGGCTTCACGCTCTCGGTGTCAGTGGTCAGCAAGTTCGTGTTGATGCTCTGGGCCCGACGCACGAGCTCCTCGTCGTGGTACAGCTCGGGCAGGATTTCGTGTATGCCAGGCACAATCAGCATTTGAGTGTCGTCGCGATCTCTCAACGCCAGGAGCAGCGAGTTGACCAGCAGGACGCCGTTGGCGTGGATGCGTGCGAAGCACACGTTGCGCTGGAAGGTCTCCCAGTCGCGGGCGCACACCAGCAGGCGGTACAGCCCAATCATCTGGCGCAGATGCTGCTCGTCGGTGATGCTGAAAATGTCGTTCTTGCCCAAAAGGCGCTGGGCTCGGCACAACTCGATCACGTGGACCATTTCGTCGTCGATGTTCTGAAAAAGTGCTCGAACGGTGTCAGTATCCTGAGGAAGGGGTGGGAGCATGTGCCTCCACAATGCCACCTGCAAATGCATACCTGATTATTGTACTTGTCCTGGTCCACAACCAGATCCTGTCCCAGTTCCAGCAATTGCTGGTGCACGAGCGGTTCGTGCACATGCTGCAGAATGTCGAGCAGGAACTTCTGCCGCATTAACTCATCCCGGGTCATGCGAGAGATTCGGTTCTGACCTGAAATTCCAGTGGAACCCATTACAACAACACAACTCCTGGTGTTCACCCAAATCTCCCAGATCGCAATTGCTTACCAATATGCTCTCCGCTGATGTCCTGCACCTGCATGCGCTCCCAAATGCGGTTGTTGTCCAACACGCCCGCCGCTGCTAGGCCGACCACTGCGGTCAGTAAGATCACAAACTTGTTCATGGCTTGCTGGAGGATTTGCTTGGCTCTCTGTTCTGTTGTAGGACTAGAGTTGCTAGGAGGTTACTTGGTTGTGCCACAGAAGGCGACTGCGATTTCTCCTTCGAATCCGGGCCCTTTTTATACCCCCTGCGAAGCATAGCGATCAGATTTCGGGTTCGGGTTCGGGTGCGGCCCCAGCGGCGTTTTCTTTATCAGGCCGGGGCTCTGACCGACTTGGGCGCCAGGGCATTACACGCGGGCAGCGATGCAGTGCCCCGAGGAGGTCGTTGAAATCGGTGTCAATGTTTTCATCATCAGGTTGTTGATTCCCATTCCCATTCCCAACTTATTTTGCCAATTATCTTTAATCACGTCCACTTTACGAGCTTCTCCCAATCGCGGTGTTGTTGTTGCCGTTGTTGTTGTTGTTGCTGTTGTGATTTTTATTGTTATTGCTCTTTATCAATTGCTCCGATGCGCCCAAACGGGGCAGGCATCCATAATTATGCAATTGTTTTTCAAGGCTTATCAATTGCTGCGAGGTATCTGGAAGGGTCGCGCCAAAAGTTCAGCTGAGAGCGCGGGAATGACGCTGGTCGACAATTGTCCAATAAACAACAACAGGGAAACATGTCAACACAATTTTCGTGTACGCGATTTAGAACGCGATGGAACTCTGTGGAAGGTTGTAATGGCGGTGAATGATGCTCTTGTGAGGTTTTGTCTTATGGTGAAACGAAGCAGTATCGCGTTACTAGTTACACTTCATCATGTAACGAGGTTTTATTCCTTTCATTACTAGTCACTTATCGGGTAACGAAATGATGTTCCTTTCGTTAGCTGCTCCTTTTTATTGTGTAACGAAGTCATATTCCTTTGGTTACTTTATCGTGTAAAAAAGTCTCTCTCCTTTGGTTACTTTTTCGTGTAGAGAAGTCTCACTCCTTTGGTTACTTTTTCGTGTAGAGAAGTCTCACTTCATTGCTTTCATTACTCATTATACTTCATCATGTAACCAAGTCTTGCTCGATATCGGTCCTGTAGCTGTGCAAAATTTATCCTAAGAAATGCGGCGTTTCCAATATGCATTTTTGATGTATTTTTCTCGTTTCCATTTATTCAATGCTCGAAAAGAGAACTTTTCATGTCTTTGAAGATGGTGAGTGATGAAGAAAGGTAATTCTTTGAAAGTTGATTCTCATGTCATCCAATCCTTAAATGACTTCTGTCAGTACTTCACTCACAGAACATCTTCACCAAGGGACTTTGTTGGGTTCTAATCAAGAGCACTTCTAATGAACTGCGACCTTCTAATCAAGAGCACCTTCTAATGAACCCCCAACTCAGTGCTAAGTTTTCTTAGAACTGTTGGACTAATAGCACACTCTTAATAGGTACACATCCAGGAGGAGTACAATATATCAAATTGTCCAAAGTACAGTTTCCCCTCTTTGTCCCTCTTATTCATTCATTCATTCATTCATTCATTCATTCATTCATTCATTCATTCATTCATTCATTCATTCATTCGTTCATTCATTCATTCATTCATTCATTCATGATGGTGCCGATGGACTGCCTGCTGAATTGGTCAAAGCCGGCGGTGATGAGCTGATAGGCTGCATGCATCAGCTTATCAGTAAAATGTCGATAGAAGAAAGCATGCCCGACGATAGGAATATCAGTGTCCTCTGTCCTGTATTGAAGAAAGGTGACCCGACGATATGCGCCCACCACCGGGAGAATCAGTCTCATTGCCATCTCTTATAAAATTCTGTGTAGCGTATTGTGTGATAGACTAAAACCATATGCCATCACACTGATTGGACCATATCAGTGCGGTTTTACACCTGGAAAGTACACCATTGACCCGATCTTCACGCTGCGCCAAATCCTGGAGAAAACCCACGAGAAACAGAGCGACACCCACCATCTCTTCTATAAATCTGATTTGGATAGTCCGTTAAGGGATTGCTTATATGCCACCATGTCTCAGTTCGGTATTCCTACAAAGCTAATACGGCTCTGTAGAATGACATTGAGTAATACGTCCAGCTCTATCAAGGTAGGAAGTGACCTCACCGAAAAACCATTTAATACCGTGCGAGGTTTCAGACAAGGCGATCCACTGTCGTGCGACCTCGTCAGTTTCACCATCAAAGGGGTACTGCGGATGGCCGTTGTGCACCGCAATGGCACTATTTTCTACAAAAGTGTCCAGCTCCTCGCATGTGCTGATGACATCGACATCATTGGATGTTGCTGCATTTTCCGCCATTGAAGAAGAATTAGCGAAAGTGTGTGTGACGTTGCAAGCGAGGGCAAGATGAAGTATATGCTGTCCACCAGCAAGGATACTCGGCGTTTAGTATCCCATGTTACAGCGGACAACTCTACTTTTCACGTTGTCAAGGAATTTTTATGCCTTGGCTCCGACATTAACACGGAGATAAAAGGAAGAATCACTGTGGGCTCAGCAAGCAAATGTGTAGTGTAGAGCCCTCTCTCGACCGACAAAACTGACACTCTACAAGACACGCTCATCCTACCCGTGCTGCTCGGTATAGAAATCAAAAGAAAAGAACTGAATTGAACGACGCTATTAAATAATTAGATATGACAAAGCTCCTCCAGGGAGTGACTTAATAGCAGGACAGATGATAAAGGAGCAAAGACCCTACAAAGGTGGATTCTCATAGACCATTGATTGTCGATTTGGTCAAAGCTCTTCAAAAAGTTGATAACAGAAAGGATCAAAACTGCCATAGGCGGACAAAATGTAATACCAGATCACCAATTTGGCTTCCGCGAAAAGCACGGCACGGTAGAGCAAGTTCACCGTATTGTAAAAGCACCATCCTCTACTCTCGTAGAGAAAATTTGATATAAAGCACAGCGGAATACCCCATTCAAGCAGGAGTCCGCCAAGGCAGTGTGTTGGGCCTGGGCTCACATGTCAACCAATGACAAAACCGTCACCTCAACATTTACCGATGATACTGCATTTTATGTTCCCAATCGGACCCAAACATTGCATCCAAGCTACTGCAAGAACACTTCAATACTCTGCAGCACTGGATGGTTGGCGATTGTTGGGGAATCAAATTGAATGAAGATAAGTGCAAAATAACTTATACCCCAGTACAGATAAAGTTGGAGCCTATCTCTGAAGGTCCCAGTACAGAGAAACGAAACCTATCTCTGACTGCTCCGATACAAAATATCTGGGAACGCACCTTGGTCGTCGACTAACATGGTCATCAAAACACATCAACACCAAAATCAATCAGAAAAACTTAAAAATTATGGAGCTGAACTGGCTGCTAAATACCTCAATCCAGACCCAAACTGGATTACAAGGGCTTGCTCTTTATAAAGCCATAATAAAGCCTATATAGACTTTCTGTATTCAATACTGGGGTACAACGTGTTCGTCTTATGTTGAGAAACTACAACGTGCTCAATCAAAAGTCCGCCGCACAATCAGCAAAGCCCCTTGGCACATTAAAAACGCAAATAGCCCCAAGGACTTGAATAGCCCGACGGTATCCAAAGAGATACTAAACTGAGCACCCAAATAGTTTAACCAGAAATTTAATAAATATGAAATATCGGTCAAATATCGGTGGAAAAAAAGTATCGGGAGAGGTCACAGCGGGCAACTAGTGAAGAACAAGGATATACATTTTGATTCTCACGCAGCATAACTTTTGAAAAATGCACCAACTTTTAAATAATGTCTACTCGACTCACCCCAAGAATCCCACGTGGAATCTCCGAGAGAGTTCAGGTGACATTTTGTCCAGTTGTAGGGTGACTTTATATGATAACATGCTGCCATTATATGTCGAATTCTGTTGGCCCCATCACTACCTCGTGAACTATCTCACAGTCCATGTGGCAGTTGCTACAATCGTAGGGTGCTTTTATACTGGAAGTACCCAGTTTATCACGAAGTCTGCTGCCACTCTTGTGGCCGTGTCTTCCTTCAACTGAAAAACAAAATATTAGTTCGGAAGTCTCCACAAAAAACCATTAAATAGAGAAAGAGATGTAGAAAAGGCACCACTGCAGGACTCCACTCTATTCCGAGTGCACGAGAAATACTGGAACTGTGGTGGCCAACTCCGTTTATGGGAGGCGTAACTCTTCGCATGGCCTCAAAACTTCTCTGCCCTTAAAGCGATGGTAAATTTGGCGTCCAAGAACTTTGCATATGATATTGGATGAAGAGATCCTTAGGGGGGGGGGATCCTTTTTGGGTCTCATCATATTTGAACTTTTGTTAATTTTTTTGTTCTTCGATGCATCCTGGAAAAAACACGCATTAAACAATCTAAATAACCAAATATGAGAAGGAACCACACTACTTTCCTGGTGTCCGGATGATCTAATCATCATTGTTTGGTTGGCGAAGACTCAAGGCGCGCACTAATGAGGCACAATCCAGCTTACCTGGGCTCACAAAAGTCCGCAGTCCATGATCGCTCCATGAAGAATAACCCAAATGGAACAGGAAGGAAACTCGCATGCGATAACACATCCTCAAACCACCAAGAGAGTACTTCCCTTCTTCCTTGACACGTTGGACGACACGCACCTTTGCTGTGATGTGCTTCTTCGGATTTGCCCCAGCGACCTTACTTTACATTCGTTGCAATGACATGAATCCACAGAATTGTGTCGGCAGAGAAGAGCAGGAGCAGGAGCAGAAGCAGAAGCAGAAGACGAAGTGCTTCCTTCAGGCAGTTCTTGACACAGATGCAGTTCTTCTTGTCACAGATTCCTGTGATCCAAATGGAGCTGAGTCGTCATGTAAATGGGGATGGGCGTTCCGCGGCATTGTGAAGGGAATATGCTCTTTTCAAGATGTCTTCGAGAGGGGAAACTATCTCAATAGACTGTAATGGGTTCGACCATCATCGATGTCACCATGGACCTACTTTACAGGCGTGTCCTTAGAGGAATTTCATGCTCATGGATGGATTTCCACCTTTTGCGTCAAACGAAGTTCTAGAAAAATACCATTTTACTTTTTTAGCCTACTTTTTAGCAAACAGGGACTTACCGACTGGGGGGACATTGATGACCTTAGTCCTTAGTGACTTTAGGTAATGGAGGACACCTTGGTTCTTAGTGCCGTAATCATTGGTGGACCTTAGATACTGGTGGACCTTAGTGACTAGCGGGGTATTCGGGAATGTGTGACTACCGGATGTAAAGAGGCGATCTCACTATTGACTCATTAAAACCACATAAATCCATAGAATTGTGGGGTCGAGAATGCAAAGTGCTTCCTTTGCTCAATAAAGAGCTCCCATTACTGAACAATGTTTGCTCACGCTGATTATTCCGGATGTAAACATTCCCGATTGAGCTGAGTTGTCATATAAAAGGGTTCAATTAGTCCCACGGAATTGTCAACGGAAGAGGCTCTATTAAACTTTCGTTCAAGGATAGAGGAGGGAAATAACATATGCTGGAGGCATACAAATCGTACTTCAGACCACACATCCAAGTCATTCAGGTTTCTTCTCAGTGGGAACCGAGCCCAAAACTCCTTAAAAGTCACAGACCTTCGCTGCAGTTTCCGGTTGTAATCAAATTAAGCACCTTTTGGGCGAAACCAACACAACTCCACTAAGTGGGCACTAACTTCGCGCACCCGATGTCCCTTTTAAAGGATCAACAACGCAACGTGGTGCCAGCTGGAGTGTCAATGTGGAGTCGCGGTGGTACTTATGTCCTTGCGTCTAGTTCAAGTGCAATAGAAGAAAGAACATAAGTAATACTGCATCCACTTCCGGCTGTACTCGAGCAATCGCTGGCACCGTCGTTGTGGAGCACACGTTCCCGTTTCACTTAATTCACAATACACTGGAAAATCACAGAGCATCCTTCCTGGGAGCACACGCTGCAGAATAGTGTGATGGCGTAGTCAGTTATCGTCGCAAGTGCTACGACTGTAACCACCGATGACCTTTGTGACTAGTGGTCCTTAGTTCCTGATGACCTTAGTTACCGATAACCTTAGTTAATGGAAGACCTTAGTTACTGGAGGACCTCAGTGCAGTCACTGATGACCTTTGTGACTGATGACCTCTGTGATTGTGGATCGTAGTTACTGGTGGATTTTAATTACTGCTAAATTTGGTTCTGCGGACCTTATTCAATGACGACCTTAGTCACTGCTGACTATTCTATAATGACCTTAGTTGTTGGTGGATCTTGGGTACTGACGACCTTCTTTATTGCTGGCCTGGTCACTGGTGACATTCGATGCGGGCGCCTTGCTAGCATCTCTGCTTGTATCCGCCTAGGAACTATTCCAACTATGCGGGAGCGTCAGAAGGGAATCTATCGCTGTATAGGTAGGTTTACATGTATTTCCAATGGACGGCGACTCCTTTAGCTGGAGAGCGAACCAAGCTCTGAGCCAACGATCCAAGGTGACGATCTGTCTCCAATTTTAGTCGCTTTGTGGTTCTTCGCACTCCCAGCATCAGAAAACCCCAACCCAAAATGTTCGCTCTTCGTTTCAATCATTAAAATCATTGCCACCATGGCCCAAACTGGAACTACACAACAAACATGTCCTTATTCCTAAGCAGTCAGCACTTGTCCCGATTCGGGGAATTACATGGGTGTGGGGGTTGGACCAAACAATTAGGAGAGTCCGCGTCCCACATCGCATCAGTGCTAACTGTTGAGATTCTGATCTTGATACCCTTCTAAATTGTCTCCTCTTGGTTCCCTTCTTCTAAGATGTCCCGAGAGTACACATCAAATAGTCCTGAAATTCTTTCTTTATCTTCGATGGTGCCTTCGTTGGTGTTAAATGATCATCATAGGATTCACATATGGCAAGCTTGAGATCAGACATTGAGGGTGACAGATGGGTGGGGGGATCCTTACATCAGAATCGGGGTTGATTCCCGATAAAATATCCACTAACAATGTTGTGCTGGAAGTGATCAATTATGCTCCACCTCACTCGGAAAAGCTCCACTACTGTACTCCAAGAAACACCAGGACCCCACTCTGCAAGCAGGAGAGTTGCTGAGGAATATAGGAAAGTGACCCAATCAATTCCCGCCCGTGTCCTTCGTTTCACGACCATGATTGAGTCAACTTGAGGGCTCAGGGCCCTCCTATCTTGGAAATGCCCCACCAAACGATTGCAGTGCCTTGGATTGCATGAGACCGACCACCGTTCACATCTTCCATGACTGGCTCGCAGGAGCACAGGGCTCAGTCAGTCTACTTACACTTCGCTGTGCGAGCCTGGAGGGAATGAAATTTCGGAGTTTACAATGCGTTGACGCATCTATTGCACCATTTATTTAAAACAAATCTCTTCTTAACCAAATTACTTTTCTTCGCTTATCAACAAGTTTCTCGATTCGATTCCAGTCGGGGTCGGGTTCAGCTCAGCTCAGCTCAGGTCAGGTCAGGTCCGATGATCAGCCACAGGAGGGTCCAAATGCAAATACTTAGTTGGGTCAGCGAGGCTCTACACTACGAGGCGATTGTCCATTTTCACGTTGTTGTCGTCGTGGTGGATGAGCACGTCCTTCAGGTGCACGTTGGACAAGGACAGCAGTTGCTGGGCGTTGTCGATCTTGCGGTCCAGCGGGAAGCCCAGCGGCAGGCGGTCGAGGTTGACGGTGCCCATGCCAATGCCGCACACCATGTCGTCGCGGATGGTGCGCTGCAGGCTGCGGTCCGCCTCATCGATGGGTGTGACGATCACGAGCAGCTGCATGGGCAGGCCTTCGACGCGACCGCGTGGCAGCAAAAGGCGGTGGGGGAAGCGGCAGTTTTGTCCGCTCACGTGCTCCAAGCGCATGTTCACGTCGCCCTGGATGGCCATCATGACGCGTTCGTAGATTTCGGTGTAGGGCGTGGTGTCGCGGGAGGTCCACTTGATGTCGTTCGACTGACGCTTGATGATGTTGCGTCCGACATGCAAATCGGCCACAGTGGCGTCCAGCAGCATGAAGTTCAGCCGTCTGGCGTCCAACTGCACCTCGCGACCAGTCTCGTCGGTCTTGGGTCCCAGCAGAGTGCGAATGACCACGCGCTGGTTGCGGTCCGACTTCAGGTCCACGTTGATGGTGAAGGACTTGTGGTTGAGGCGCTGCTGGCGGGCCACCAACATCTTCTGCAAGTGCTGCTTGCCGAGCGTCACTCGGGGACCCAACAAGTTCAACAGATCTGTATCGTCCACGTCCACATGGGTGCGCAGTTTGTCCACAGTGACGTCGTTGATGGCGACACCGTCCAACTCGAGTTCCGCGCGTCTGTAGCCGCCCAATTGCTGGCGCTGCACGTCCACAATCTTGACCAGCTGTGTCAGCAAATGGCGCATAATGGGGTCGTGCATAACGACTCCGAGGTGGCTCAAGCTCTGTGTTCCATGGATGTCCTGGGTTTGCAGCAGGATTTCGCGCAAAATGTGCAGCAGACCCACGCCCTCCACTTTCCCCATGAGTACTTCTCCAATGACGCGGTTGATGTCGGCGTGGTTCTGGACACGCACGTCCTGCACGCCAGTGACGCGGCGCACCTCCTGCTCGATCACGGTCATCAGACGCCTCTCGATTTCGTTGATCTTCTCGATCACCTGACGATTGCGACGAGTGTCCAGGCGCATGTCGTTCAGCCGCAGTGCCAGGCGCTCATCGGCAGCATCCACCAAACGGGGGTTGTTTATTCGCTGTCCTCCAATTCCAATTCCAATTCCAGTGCCAATGCCAGTGCCAGTAATGCCACTTTGCAGCTCCAGATCCGTCAAGCCCAGGGAGATGCGTTCCATGTTGATGCGAGCCATCAATTGTTGCAGGTTGTGCAGCAGGATTTCTCCTCCGCGCAGCTGCTCAATTACGAGGCGTTCGTTGCCAGTCACTTGGTTGCGCAGACTACGGGGCAGGCGGTGGCGGATTCCCATGCCTATTCCCATACCCATATCGAGCCCGGAGTCGTCGTTAACCAGCTCGTCGTCCAGGTTGATGTGCCGCCGGTTTCCCATGCCGCGATTCATCATGCGTCCGTTTATGCTCGAATCGTGGATCTCTTGCATGAGTTTTCGGGTGTTTTCGTTCCTCAAGCGGTTCTGGTCGTCATCACCTCTGAGGCGGTCCTGGTTCATGCCGATGTTGTCCATGCCGCGGTTGACTCCCATCTTGATGCGACGGTGTTCACGCATCATGTCGTCATTATCAGTCACAATCCCCATCTCCTGCATTCGGTGACGGTTCATTAGGTCCACGCCCATGCCCATCCTTTCGTTCTGGTTAATACTGCTCCGTACGCCCATGTCGCGATCCATCATGCCAATTCCTCGATTTTCATCAAGATTGAGTCTGCCGCCGCTGATTCCGCGGTGCACCAAGTTCAGGAAGCGTTGTCCCGAGTTCCCTCCCATGGTACTCACATCCATATCCATATCCATATCCATATCCATTCCCATGCCCATGCCCATTCCCATGCCCATGCCCATGTCCATGTCGTTTGCATTCCAACGGTTCACACGCTGATTGTTGCGGCGCTCATTCATCAGATCACCTCGGTTTTGGGTCCGCCACGTCTGCCGACCACAGTTGCCCATATCGTCGTCGCATCCACGGATCATGTCGTTGATGATGTGTCTGTTGCCGGAGGAGTGCATCTGGTTGCGATTATTGTTGATTATCTCGTTGATGCGCCGACGGCCGACGTGCAACAGGCGCTCATCGTCGATGCTGGTGGTGGGCAAGTCCTTGTCCAAGCGCCTACCTTGGGTTTGGGTGTTCATGCGGTTCAACATTTTGCGATCGTGTGCTCCAATATTCATGCGACCACGTCCGGCCCAACGCTCATCATCAATGTCCAGCATTCCTCGGCGGCCGCCCATGAGGCGTTCAGTGTCAATGCCCATTCCCATGCCCGAGCCCATGTTCACACCTCGATCCATGTGTATGCCTTGGCCTCTCCACTGGTCCTTGCGTAAGCCCATGCCTCCATTAATCATACGCTCATCATCATCATCATCGTTGTTGTTGTTGTTGTTGATATCGTGCACGCGATCCAAGTTCTGCATACCGAGTCTTTGACGAACCTCATCCATATTCGAATCGCCCCCGTGTCCAGTGCGGCGTCCGTCGCGCACTCTGCCTCCGTCTCCGTGGATGATTCTCATGGAGCCAGTGTCCATCGACTTGCCGCGGCGTTGCTCCATCAAATTCATGTCGGTCTGGAGGCGTCTGCGGTTGATGTGCAGCAAGCGTCCACTGTTTATGTTGGTGGTGGGCAGTTGCTCGATTTGCTGCATGCGATCCGTGTTCCGATCATTCCAGTCGATCTCCTCAGAGCTGTCCAAGCGGTTGTTTCCCATAATGTGCTGACGGCGCAGCTGCCTTTGCCTCTGGCCTTGGATGAGGCGCTCTTCTGAGGAGTCCATATTATCCTCGTCCTGATCCATAATGTCGCCAATGTTCTGACCACCCCAGTGACGTCGACCTCCTCCCACATTGCCAATGCCCAATGTGCGCGAGTTAACGTCCTTTCCTCCCACATTCCGAATATTGTTCAACTGATGCGACAGTCTTTCTCTCTCCAACATCGTACCCACTCCCATTCCCATGTCCATTCCCATACGCATGCCCCCCACACCCAGGTTGCGCTCCAGTCCGACGCGTCCCATCACTCCTCCTCGAATGGTGTTCCTGCTCAGGATCTCATCTTCCTTCAGACACAAATCGTTTATCAAACCATGCACAAAGGACTTCAGCCCGACGTCCTCGGTCAGCAAGGACATGCGATCACCTCCAATCCTCTGACGATCCACTGGCAGCACCAGTTTGTTCTCGCTGCGCACCATCACCTGCGTCTTGTCGCCCATCGACTTGCGTGCCGCCATTTCCAAGCGCATTTCGCGCCAAGGCATCCACAATTGGCTCCTGTCCCACATGCCAATGCCGTGGCCAATGCCAGTGCCAGTGCCAATGCCGTGGCCAATGCCAGTGCCAGTGCCAATGCCAGTGCCAATGCCAGTGCCAGTGTTTTCGAGCAGACCAGGCTTCACGCTCTCGGTGTCAGTGGTCAGCAAGTTCGTGTTGATGCTCTGGGCCCGACGCACGAGCTCCTCGTCGTGGTACAGCTCGGGCAGGATTTCGTGTATGCCAGGCACAATCAGCATTTGGGTGTCGTCGCGATCTCTCAACGCCAGGAGCAGCGAGTTGACCAGCAGGACGCCGTTGGCGTGGATGCGTGCGAAGCACACGTTGCGCTGGAAGGTCTCCCAGTCGCGGGCGCACACCAGCAGGCGGTACAGCCCAATCATCTGGCGCAGATGCTGCTCGTCGGTGATGCTGAAAATGTCGTTCTTGCCCAAAAGGCGCTGGGCTCGGCACAACTCGATCACGTGGACCATTTCGTCGTCGATGTTCTGAAAAAGTGCTCGAACGGTGTCAGTATCCTGAGGAAGGGGTGGGAGCATGTGCCTCCACAATGCCACCTGCAAATGCATACCTGATTATTGTACTTGTCCTGGTCCACAACCAGATCCTGTCCCAGTTCCAGCAATTGCTGGTGCACGAGCGGTTCGTGCACATGCTGCAGAATGTCGAGCAGGAACTTCTGCCGCATTAACTCATCCCGGGTCATGTGAGAGATTCGGTTCTGACCTGAAATTCCAGTGGAACCCATTACAACAACACAACTCCTGGTGTTCACCCAAATCTCCCAGATCGCAATTGCTTACCAATATGCTCTCCGCTGATGTCCTGCACCTGCATGCGCTCCCAAATGCGGTTGTTGTCCAACACGCCCGCCGCTGCTAGGCCGACCACTGCGGTCAGTAAGATCACAAACTTGTTCATGGCTTGCTGGAGGATTTGCTTGGCTCTCTGTTCTGTTGTAGGACTAGAGTTGCTAGGAGGTTACTTGGTTGTGCCACAGAAGGCGACTGCGATTTCTCCTTCGAATCCGGGCCCTTTTTATACCCCCTGCGAAGCATAGCGATCAGATTTCGGGTTCGGGTTCGGGTGCGGCCCCAGCGGCGTTTTCTTTATCAGGCCGGGGCTCTGACCGACTTGGGCGCCAGGGCATTACACGCGGGCAGCGATGCAGTGCCCCGAGGAGGTCGTTGAAATCGGTGTCAATGTTTTCATCATCAGGTTGTTGATTCCCATTCCCATTCCCAACTTATTTTGCCAATTATCTTTAATCACGTCCACTTTACGAGCTTCTCCCAATCGCGGTGTTGTTGTTGCCGTTGTTGTTGTTGTTGCTGTTGTGATTTTTATTGTTATTGCTCTTTATCAATTGCTCCGATGCGCCCAAACGGGGCAGGCATCCATAATTATGCAATTGTTTTCGTTAATCGTACTCGCTTATCGGTCTCCGGTTCAGAGGTCGAACATTTGTAGAATGTTTGTTTGCGAGCGGAAGGTTTATTGGCTTCTGATGATGCCGGGCACATTTTGGGAGAAGGGGCACGGAGGCAAGTCAAATTATCGGTTGCAAGTAAAACTAAACGAAATTGATTGGTGGCAGTTTCATTCAAGGCGGAAAAATGATACCATAAATGACAAGTCATTTGAACAGTCACCAACTATGCTACCAATGACATGTCATCTAGGGTGTCAAGCAGTCAATGGCTCTACAAATGACATGTTATTTGGAATGTCCGTGGTCGACGACTCAACACGTGATATACCATACATGACATGTCATTTCAATAGTCCGCAATTATGCTACCAATGACCTGTCATCTAGATTGTCAAGCAGTCAATGGCTCTACAAATGACATGTTATTTGGAATGTCCGTGGTCGACGACTCAACACGTGATATACCATACATGACATGTCATTTCAATAGTCCGCAATTATGCTACCAATGACCTGTCATCTAGATTGTCAAGCAGTCAATGGCTCTACAAATGACATGTTATTTGGAATGTCAGTGGTCGACGACTCAACAAGTGATACCATACATGACGTCATTTGAATAGTCACCAATGACATGTCATCTAGAGTGTCTCTTAAGATGCTATACATGCCGTGTCATTCAAATTGTCACCAATTAATGACGGTACATGACGTGATTTTTTTTGTCAACAATCAGTGGCGCTACATGTGCCTTGGCATATGAATTATCACCTTAAATGACAGAACCAATGACTTGTCATCTATAGTGTGATCAGTTAACGGCCCCATAAACGAAATTTTGCTCTCAGGGACACCATTCAATGTCCATTCAATGGTTTGTCAGCACTCGATGATGCTACAAATGACATGTCAGCTACAGTGTTAGGAGCCAATCTTTCACTTTTTTTGTAGATCCTTTCAGTTTACTTGAAAATTATGTTTTCTAATCTAACAAAATTCTTCTGGATTTCTCTTTCGCAGATGAATCACAGCCTCCTATTTAGGAATTTGATCTTGAAGCCATGGCTGGTATCGCCGAAAGCTGCCAACTTGGTCGAGAAGTGCATGCAAAGGTACTTCGGCAACAGATTAGCGCCCGCCTTCCATTACCGGGTGGAGAGGCGAAAAAATGAAGGGCAGCACAAAAATGAAGCGCAGCACAAAAATGAAGCACAGCACAAAAATGAAGCGCAGCACAAAAACCAACAATTGCAGCAGCAGCAGCAGCAGCAGCATCATCATCAGCAGCTACAGCAGCCCCCCTTACTGTCCGAGAAGAGAACCAGCATGACCTGCGGAGTCACCCTTGTGCGAGCGCCAACATATAAAATTTACAGCGGACGCAGATCACCCGCGGTAAGCGGCAACTTCTTCGCCACGGGCCTGCAGTCGCGACGCAATCTGAAGTCGCGACAACGCACCACCGAGCAAGTTGTGGCCAGTTTGGGTTTGGTGGAGCAGAAACTCCGTCTGCGAGACACGTGCAAGAAACAGGTGGAGGCCTGCAAGCAGGACCAGCTGAACCTGATAGAAGCCGGGCTGGAAGCTGACGCCGCGGACCAGAGCGTAAATGTGCCAAATTACACGCAAAGGCATTGGCCCGAGAGCCCAGATATCGTGAAAAAAACCAGGAAGAAATCAACCGGTCATAGCGGCATAGCAGCAACCCAGACCGAACCGTATAAACAAAAGCCTCATGTTCCCGAGATGTCTTCTAAACCGGCGTGGCGGCAGAAGGCGCTCGCACAACCGGCCGATAAAACAAATGTCGAAGCCTCGCCGTGGTCGCAGAAGGCCGCTAGTGAAGCTCTGGGGCAAGAGCGAGACGGTGACTATTGGAGAAGCGGTTCGTTCGGGACAGGAGGATACAAACAGACGCGTGGTAGCGCAGATGCCGACAAACAACTGGACTCTTCCAAGATCCTAGGCCTCGGTGGTATCGACAAGATTACGGCAGTCAGACAACAGCGAGACAAGGACCTCTGGAGAAGCTCTACATCTCGGAAGGAGGGTTACAGCCATGCTGACGCTGGCACACAAACGCAGTCGGTGAACGAACCTGTCCAAGCCCATGATGTCAACCGGTCGGTGCCATCTAGACAATCCCGAAGGGGGGGTCACGGTTATTGGAAAACTGCTCCGGATGATCAGATAAAAATCCAAATTAGTCCACATGCCGAAAATCAACCGTTCTCGGTGAAAGCGCCTGTCCAAGCCCAGGATGTTGAAACGCCTCTGGCAACTACACTACGACATAGAGGTCATAGCCATTGGAAAACTTCAGCATCCCAGAAGGAGGATCAGATAAAATCCACCCAAAGTAGCCCAGATCTCGACAGGACTTCGTATTCATCCCAGGTCCCACACGAAACCATTGAGATCGACACAACTGCGACAAGTAGACAATTGCGGAGAGATCAAGGCGTTTGGAAAAGTTTCTCATCCCAGCAGGCGGATCCGATAAAAACAACCCAAAGTAGTACAGTTGTCGGAAAGGCATCTCGATCGCCGAAGGTTCATGACAAAACCCATGACATAAATATGTCTGTAGCAAGTAGGCCATTGCGAAGAGGTCATGAACATTGGAAAAATTCTGTTTCCGAGACGCATGGTAGTCCAGATGCTGGAAAAGAACAAGCGTATTCGCCGAAAGTCGCTGACCAAGCAAATGATGTCGACACGGCTATTGCCAGTCGACTACTGCGTACAGGTCAGGGCCATTGGAAAAATGTTCCATCGCACACAAAAGCAGCCCTTAGTCCGAAAGTCGAACAAATATCGTACGCACCAAAAGTCCCTGGCCAAAGCAATGATATCGATAAGTCGGCGAAAAGTAAACCATGGCGCAGAGAGGACCATGGCTTTAGGAAAAGCTCCGCAGCCCAGAAAGAGGGTCAGATAAAAACGACAAAAAGTAATGAAGACGTCGACACGAATTCGCATTCGCCGAATGTCTCTGTCCAGACCCATAATTTCGACACTGGTGCATGTAGACAGATGCGACGGGGTCACGGTCTTTGGACAACTGCCGGTTCGCAGGCGGAAAATCGAGCAAAATCCCATACAAGCCCAGATGTCAAAAAAAAGCAAGGGTACTCCCCGAAGGCTCCTGAGAAATCCCAAACGTCGGTAGCAAGCAGACAATTAGGAAAAGGTCTTGATCATTGGAAAGGTTCTGCATTCAAGGCGGAAGATCGGGCGAAAGCACATGGTAATCAAAGTGTCGAAAAGCAATCATTCTCACCGAAAACTTCTGACCAAACCCTTGATGGAGACACGTCCGCAGCAAACCGCCTCATGCGTAGAAGTCATGGCAATTGGAAAAATGTTGCAACCAAGAAGGAGCTCGACACCGAAAAGCTATCGTATTCGCCGAAGACTCCTGTCCAAGCAAATTATATTGACAAATCTACCGCATCTACACACATGCGAAGAGGCCACGTGTTCCGGAAAAATACCACATTCCCGAGCGAGAATCAGACAAACACAACGCACGGTGGTAAAACAGTCGGAAAACAATCATTTTCACCGCAGGTCCCTGTCCAGACCCATGATGCCGAAACACCTGTGAAAATCGGACAATTACGGAGAGGTCACGGGCATTGGAAGAGTTCTGCATCGAAGGCTGAGGACCAGACAAAATCGGAAAGTAGTCCAGATGTCAAAGAACAATCGCATTTGCCAAAATTCCCGCTCCAAACCCATGATTCCGACATGTCTATGGCCAGTACACTATTGCGCAGAGGGCAGGACCATTGGAAAACGTTTGCATCTCAGAAGAAGGATCAGAAAAAATCAACCCAAGGTTCGCCGGAAGTGCCTGCTCAAGCCCAGCATCTCGCAAGTAAACAACTGCGAAAAGCTCATGGCCACTGGAAAACTTCTTCATCCCCAGCGGGGATTGACACAAAAACCCATGGTAAACCCGCTGCGAAAAAACAATCGTTTCCTCCGAAGGTCGACAAGACTACCCAAACTCCTGTTGTGGAGAAGTCCGTCGCTGGTAAACAATTAAGCAAAGGTCACAATCATTGGGAACGTTCTGCATCGCAAGTGGATGATCAAACCAAAGACCACGCTGGTGCGGATGTCCGAAAACAGGTCTCTGAGCAAACGTATGCTAATGACACGACGTCGGCAAGTCGACAAGTACGAAGAGATCAAGGCTATTGGAAGACTTTTGCATCCCAGAAGGACAATCAGACAAAAACGCATGGGAACCAACAGGATGAAAATCAATCCTCTTCTTTGCCAAACGCACCAGTCCAAACCTATGATACGGACACATCTGCCGCAAGTAGACAACTACTTCGAGGCCATGGCCATTGGAAAAGTTCAGCATCCCACACGGATGATGAGACAAAACCCCATAGCAGTCCAGATGTAGAAAAACAATCGTTCTTGCAGCAGGTCCACAGCCCAGCCCTTGATACCGAGACATCCGCGCTAACTAGGCAATTACGAAGAGGTCATGGCCATTGGAAAAGAATTTCATCCCAGATGGAAGATCAATCGCAAACCCTTAGTCCGGATATCGATAAAACATTGTACTCACAGAAGGTCCCTGCACAAATGCATGATATTTTAGGTGTCTACAAATCGGTGACTGGTGAAAATTTAGGAGGCGACAGTGACCAGTGGATCAGTTCTGCAGTGCAGGCCAACTGCCAAAAGGAACCTCAAGAGAGTCGAGATGCCGAAAACCCACCGCCTCAACAGAATAATCTGGGCGATGATACGTCTGTGGGAAGTAGACAATTTCAAAGAGGTCACAGCCAATGGAAAAGTACCTCATGTCAGATGGAGAGTCAAACACACATCAATGGTGGTAGTCCAGATACCGAGAAACGATCGTTCTCACCGAAGGTTCCTGTCCAACAAACCCATGATGTGGAAACACCTGCGGCTAGCAAACAAGTGCGAAGAGGTCATGGTCATTGGAAAAGTCCTGCATTCTACAATGAAGAGCAGACAAATGCCCACGTTAGCCCAGATGTGGAAAAACAAGCGTGCTCGCCGAATGTTCCTGAGCAAACCCATCATATGGACACGTCGTCGGCGACTAGACAATTACGAAGAGGTCAAGGCCCTTGGAAAAGTCCTGCATCCCAGGGGGAGGAAGCAGATTTGGAACCACAAACGTTCTCACCGAAGGGCCCTCATGACGTCGAAGCGATGGTAGCAAACAGTAAGTTGCGAAGAAGTCACAACCATTGGAGACGTTTTGCAAGCCAAAAGGAACTTCAGGAAAAAAGCTTCGTTAATCCAACTGGCCAAAAACCATCGTACTCGCCAAAGGCCCCCGATCAAACTCACGATATCGCCACGTCGGCGGTACCTCCACGACAACGAGATCAAGGATATTGGCAAACGTTTGCATCACAGAAGAAAGGTCTGACCAAATCCCATGGTAGACCAAAAGTCGAAAACAAATCGTACTCCCACTCCCTTGATTCCAACACCTCTGCGACAAGTAGGCATGTACGAAGAGGCCAGGGCCAGATGGAGGAGCCACCGAAAACCCACGATAGCACAGATGTTGAAAAGCAGTTGTACTCCCAGAAGGTCCCTGATCAAGCCCATGATCCTCCGACGTCTGTGACAAGTAGACACGTGCGTAGAGGTCATGGCCATTGGACAACTCCTGCATCACAGAAAGAGGATCCAACAGAAACACATATCACAGATGTTGAAAAACAATTGGACCCACAGAAGGTGCCTGATCAAACCCATGATTCTGCCACGTCTGTAACAAGTAGACGCGTGCGAAGAGGACATGGCCATTGGGCAACTCCTGCATCCCAGAAAGAGGATCAAACGGATCCACATATCACAGATGTTGAAAAGCAGTTGTACTCGCACAAAGTCCCTGCACAAACCCAAAATCCTCCGACGTCTGTGACAAGTAGACGCGTGCGAAGAGGACATGGCCATTGGGCAACTCCTGCATCCCAGAAAGAGGATCCAACAGAAATCCATGATAGCGCAGCTGCTGAGAAACAGTTGTACTCACAGAAGGTTCCTGCCCAAATGCACGACATTTTAGGTGACTACAAATCGGTGACTGGTGAAAATTTTGGAGAAAATGGCGACCACTGGGGAAAGACCACAATGCAGAACAATTGCCATAAACAGGCTCAAAGCAATCCAGATGTCGAACAACAATCTTATTCGCAGAAGATCCCCGCGGACACTCTTGATAGTTCATCTAGCGACACGTCTGTGGTAAGTAGGCAATTGCGAAGGGGTCACCATTGGTACCACTGGAAAAGCGCTGCAGCCCACAAGAAGGACCAGAATAAAACGCATGGCGGTAAGGTGAACGAGGCACAATCGTTTCCCCAGAAGGTGCCTACGGAAACACACGCTAGTCAGGGCATCGACCCAATCTCATGGTCGCACAAGGTCACAAATCAAGCACAAGGACAAGGGGGAGGAAACGACCATCGCAAATACAATGCGTTCCCGGTCGAGGGGTGGAAGCAAAATCAATCTTACCCGGCGATGCTTCAGGAAGATACCCAGGACAGTCCAGATTTTGGTTTACAACCAAAGCCCTTCTCGCCACAGTATCAACATAGTTCAGATGTCGGAAAGAGTTTCTCCCAGAATGGGCCCGCCAGTGGAGATGTTGAGAACAACGTCACCGGGAAACCGCCACAAAGATATAATAGCGACTACTGGAAAAGTCCTCCAATGCGGATGGAAGAAAGTTGTGATGGAAATGAGAATGGACCAAGTGACGACAAACAACAGTATTCACTGGATCCTGTCCCAATGCAGGATATTCAAGAAGTCGGAAGGACCACACCCAATGGAACACAGGAAGACTACGGCGGCCATTGGAGAAGCGACGCACCGCAGTCAGGTTGTCATGAAGAACCGCATAGTCCAGATGTCGATACTCCTCAAACGCATCCAAGCCAAATTGACGGATGCAGCGACCTCTGGAGAAGTAATGCAATGCTGACCGAAGAAGACAAAGTGGAACCGTCCTCCCAGGATACCCTCACACGAATGCTCACTACCCCAGCTCCTCCAGAGGCTGAATATGCCAACCAGGTAGTAGACCAACATGAACAACTTGAGGAAACCACACCAGAATTTAATGGCGGCGGCGATCAAAGAGCAAATAGTTGGGCGGCTCGCGAACAGGAAGAGATTGACTACGAGTCAGGGGACATGAGCAAGAAGAGTGCAATACAATGGGCAGTGGAGACGTTTGGTAGAGCGTCCGCACGGAGTAATGTGTATCCCGACGTGGGCAGAATAAGTCCCACTGCCTGGAATTCGAAGGCGGCCAAAGCCAGGAAATCCGTCCCTGTTAACAACAACGATGCGGTTGTCCAAAACGAGGCCGCCATAAGTGCGGCCCAATGGGTGGGTGGCGATGCCACAAGGCGGATCAAGTCCAAGCCCGACGGATACCTGCCCCTGGATCACATCCAATTAGGCAACATCAATGTGGCAGACGAGTTCGTCAGCCCAGATGATGCCGAGAATACCGACGATGGCGACAATACTGGGGACGGAAATTTCCAGCAGAGCTGCCAACCACACGAGCAGAACGCGGAAGAATGCGAACTACAACCCGAGGATTTCAACACTGTGAACTTCCAAAGTGGTCGACCAGTCATCAGCAACAGTCCATCGAAAGCCGCTGCAGACAACGCAGAGTTTAGCACACCGCTGATGGACCCGAACACAATAAGTTGGCCCAGCAGCAAGGGGACGCACAAGGCGCACAAGAAGGTCAGCACTAGAGACAAGATTCCACTGCAGTCCGATGGATGGCAACCCAATTCTGACAGCCTGGCCAGAAGTGCCCGTACTGGTAGCGGTACAAGAATCGGTACCGGTACCGGAACCGGCACCACTTCCAAGAGGTCGATGACACCCGGCTGGCAAAGAAAACCTCGCAACGAGTCGGAGCGGTCGCCGTCCCAGACAAGCAATCAACCAGGCTCCTACAGAAAACCAAGAAAATAATCTTCAATTACTCCCACCATTGTCGTTCAGATTTATTTTTTATTCAGTATTTTGCTTAATTTCAAAATTCCTGTTTGGAGGCGTGTCCTCCTGTGTTGTCTACATATAGTCGAAATAGAGCAGCCATACTACGGGGGTCGGTCACCGAGTCCGTGCGTCAAGCGGACGAGCCTCTCGGTCGGTTGGGCGGGTCAGAGGGTCCGTTGGGTACCGTTCCGTTGAACAAATTTCGCTCCCTCAAGTGGGCCTGGGCCTCGGGCCTCCAAATTTTTGATCAATGTATTTATTTCTTGTGATATATTTCATCAAGTCACTGTTCCGAACGTGTTATGGCCGCGCAATAAGCAGAGTTGTTCGATTACTGAGTCGGTACGCTACGCGGGCGAGCCCCTCGGTCGGTTGGGCGGGTCAGAGGGTCCGTTGGGAACATTCAAATATACTCACAATTCCTCTTAAACCCCCTTTTTAATGCTCTCCAACAGGTCCTCTCTTCAAATGTACGCCAGGATTATCGAAGCTGGTGGGCCGGGGCAATTGAAACGTACAGTCTTCACTTGGGTAAGTATCCCCCTGCCCTCTCTACTAACATTTTTAATATTTTAGAAGCTGATTTCACTCCCGATAAATGGGAAGTTTGAAAGGATGGAACGATAAGATATAAAATGGGCAGTGGACAAGATATAAAACCCGTCGGAAGATGACAAATAGAGCAAAAGAATACGGGAGAGAAAATGACAGGGATGTGGTGATGAATCGCAGCCCGCACCCCAATGAGACTCAAGTGGGATGATGATGGAGGGATCCAACGAGAAAAGTAGCGGAACACAAGATCTCGTTTGGCTCTGATTTATCTTACCTTATTTCAACCCCTGTGACGTCATTTATTTCAGTTTTTCATTATTTATTTTAGTTCTTCGGGCATCATTTCTCTCGGCTCTTGTGACGTCATTTATTTCAGGTATCGTGTGACGTCATTTATATCAGTTCTTCTGGCATCATTTATTTCGGCTCTTGTGACGTCATTTATTTCAGGTATCGTGTTGTTACTTATAGCAGCTCTTGTGACGTCATTTATTTCAGTTTTTCAGAAGTCATTTATTTCGGCTCTTGTGACGTCATTTATTTCAGGTATCGTGTTGTTACTTATTGCAGCTCTTGTGACGTCATTTATATCAGTTCTTCTGGCATCATTTATTTCGGCTCTTGTGACGTCATTTATTTCAGCTCTTGTGACGTCATTTATTGCAGTTTTTCATTATTTATTTTAGTTCTTCGGGCATCATTTATTTCAGCTCTTGTGACGTCATTTATTTCAGGTATCGTGTGACGTCATTTATATCAGTTCTTCTGGCATCATTTATTTCGGCTCTTGTGACGTCATTTATTTCAGCTCTTGTGACGTCATTTATTGCAGTTTTTCTGAAACCATTTATTTTAGTTCTTCCCAAATTTCAGATTTAGGCGCGTATCATCGTGCTTACCGGGAAATTCTGTCCTGGATTTGAATGCGTTTGGAATCATATTCAAATCCCAGAAGGATATTTATTATAATTAGATAAATTCACAATATGGAGCAGAGTAGAGGTAATCAAGGGTTGGACGGTCATACAGAACAACATTCAATCCATTGCGCTGAATACAGAATACAGAAAGTGACCTTTGGTAGTGGTAGTCGCTAAAAGCATATCATCATAGGGCGGCCGACGGCCATTAACAGATGGTCTGGTCAACGACTTTTGGAACAAGGGTAGAATAGAGAACGTCTGTAGGCCCCTTGTTGTCGCAGATGATTGATAGTTGACTTTGATGGTTATCGATTCTGAACTTTTGTTGTCAAATTTTGAATATTGATTCTTCACAAAGACCTGTGGAAGATGGCACGACCATATCGATTGGCTATGACTAAAAAGGCTGAAGCCAAAGGATAAGAAGATCAATTTGTCACAAGCAACTAAGATCGAAAACCAACGTTTTCCAGAGTGAGACGAAGGCACGCAAAAAACGAGTCATTAGAAGAAGAAACGAGTCATTAGAAGAAGAAACGAGTCATTAGAATAAGAAAATCATTAGAGAAGAAACGAGTCATTAAAAGAAGAAACGAGTCATTAGAAGAAACGAGTCATTAGAATAAGAAAATCATTAGAGAAGAAACGAGTCATTAAAAGAAGAAACGAGTCATTAGAAGAAGAAACGAGTTTTTAGAAGACGAAACGAGTCATTATAAGAAACGAAACGACTCGTTAGATAGTCATTATCTCTCATATCATCTGTCTTTTTGACCAATTGACTAGATGATGGATGGATAGTTAGAATTGGGGTAGAAGGAAGCCTCCAAGCACTTAGACAAGTGATGCTTATTATTGGGGTTTGTGAGAGGGAATTGAAGGGAAGGGTAGTTACACCTATCCAAACCTCTATTGATTCTTTTATGAATCTCAGAAGTCTGTCCAGGGATGAAAACATCTGGTCCTATTATGCGCCTCCTCATTCTGGCGAAGGAAAGACAAGCGCAGCGAAAATGTTCTGTGCCGTCATGTTGTTCCTCCAGACAGGAGACGCAAGTCCGACTCTCGATGATGCCTATGGTTGCCATATATGGACCCATGCCATATATGGCCCCATGCATTATGCCCAGTGATTAGCCCAACCAATGATCAAAATATATTTCCTTCGTAATGCTAGAAGGAAATCTGCAACTCTCTTCTTTGGGCATGGTTGTGTTGCAAGCAACTGAACTGCACCATTGGGTCCTTGTGAATATTATACACGTGTGGCCCTTGATCCAATTAACAGCACCTGCTGAGCTTATACCGATAAATGGGCTCTGGGTCCCATTGGAGTACCTGCAGATCCACAGTGTGCGAGTTCATCAACTAATGCGTTCTCCCGCACACCACAGTGTCACGGAACCCACATAAGTTCAAGAAAATTCCACCTTGCGATGGAGTCTTTACATTCTTAGACAATTCTTGGAAGTGGTTAACGGGGTTTTAGGGCATTCAGTTCAGCCCGACTCTAATCTGTTTATCGCGCCACTTATTCTCAATTACCCATGCAGCTACCTTCAGTGTATAATAATAGTCTATTAGCCTGGAACCAGTAGGCTGGAGAGATGGGATTTCTCAGAGGAAACTCAAAAGTCTGTCCAGGGATGAGGAATGTACACTGTACATTCCTAACACTGATCTCAATAATGTACTTAGTTCAGGAACGCTTTCGGAAGCAGCCGAAACATATGAGAAGGATACGCGATATGACATGGAAGCAGAAGCGAAGTGAAATTAGATCCATTCCAATAAGCCTTAGGCATAACCCGGTAGCCGGTACCCAGCAACCGGTACCAAGTAACCGGTACCCAGTACCAAGTAACCGGTACCCGGTAACCGATACTCGCACATTCAGCGATTTAGAACAATTGTGATTTTTTTTATGAATGCATAATAAAGAATTTTATTTCAATAATTATAGAAATGGAGTTCCAATTAAAGTTAAATTAAAAGCAAATTGGAAAGGGAAAAGTAACTAAAAATAGGGTTTAAGTTTCTACGAGAGCACAGCATAAGTTCCATTCGTTCGTTGCGTCGGGGGAGGGGGGAGGGTGTTGCCTGGCCTGAGGTACAATCCAGATGCGCTTCAGATGCGTTCGGCATGCAACTGGTCGTCGTGTTGAATGATCACATCCTTGAGCAGCATGTTGGGCAGGCCGTTGTGCTGCACACCCACTATCTTCCTGTCCAAGGGGAAGTCCAGCGGCAACCGATCCAAGTGAATGCCGGCAATGCCGAGACCGCATATGCGCTGCTTCGACTGCACCACCATCTGCTGCAGGGCACGATCCTTGCCCATGACAGGGGTGACGATGACCAGCAACTGCATGGGAAGGCCGTCGACAGTGCCGCGCGGTATCAACAGGCGCTGGGGGAAGCGGCAATCAGCCCCGACCAACTGCGTCAGTGGTTTGCCGGTCATGACGCCCTGGTAGATTTGGCTCAGAGTGGTCACGTCACGGTTGGTCCAGCTGATGTCGCGCGAGTTGCGTTGCAGCACATTGGCGCCAGCCTGCAAGTTCTGCACGAAGGCATCCAGCAAGATGAAGTTCTTGCGGTTCTCGTTGAGGCTGATGGGGCGACCGTTGGCGTCGACCTTGGGACCGAGCAGAGTGCGCACCACAACCGTCTGCTGACGTTCCGCGGTGATGTCGTAGCGAATGGTGAAGGCTTGGTGGTTCAGGCGCTGCTGGCGGGCCACGATCTTCTTCTGCAGCTTCTTGATGTTGTTAACATCGGACTGGAGTAGTTGTTGGTCCACCAAATTGATGAGGTCGGCATCGACCAGCTCCATGTGGGTGATGAGGCGGTCCACGTCCACATCGTTGACGGTGATGTGCTCGACGATGAGGTCCTCGACGGTGTGCGGCTGCAGCTGCTGTTTGTAGTGGTCGATGATGTGCACCAGCTCATCGATGATGTGCTGTTCCAGGGGGGCGCGCAAGTTGCCGGTGGGAATGGCTGCAAGTTGGGTGGATTTACCAGTTGCGCCACCAATGCCGCCAACGCTCAAGTCACCAACCGCCTCAATGATCTGCTGGTGGAGTTCATCCCAAATGTTGCCGCCTTGTTGGCCATTCTGTTGCACCAGAATGTCGCCGATGACTTGAATGGCGGCATCGCTGCGTGTGCTGATCTGTTGACGCTCCAGCACTCCATCAATTATGGCCTTCAGCTTCTGAATGGCGTTTTGGGTGGCCTGGGTGGCCTGCCAGTTCTGCTTCAGGGCATTGGTAGTGGTGCCGGTGGTCCAGGTCTGAGCATTCCACAAGCTGGTCTGCTGCGAGCGGCCAACTACGCCTCCAGTTGTTCCCTCCAGGCTCACAGCGATCTTCTCCATGTTGATGCGCGCCATCAGCTGCTGCAGGTTCTGCATGAAAATCTCGCCACTGCGCAAGCTCTTCAGTTCCTCGATGGGGGACACATTTTGCAAGTTGCTAATGCTGCGCGGCTTACGTTGGTGCCAGGAGTTCTCGTTCTCGTTATTATCGTCATCAATGCCAATGTTCTGCATGCGATTGGATCCTCCCATCCAACGGTTCTTGTGGCTGCCGCTGGTGGTGCGACTACCCCAGGTTTGCGGTGCATTCCAGTTGTTGTTGTTGTTGTTGTTGAGGTCCGCGGGGTCGCTGGTCTTCTCGATGATGTGGCCCCATTTCAACACATTGTCGCGCACATTGTTATTCGCGCCCAAAATGCCCTGACCCAGGCCCTGCTCGTCGCTATCCTCGTCGCTGTCCTGTTGCCACTGAGCCATATTGCTGCTCTGCATGTGCTGGTGCGATTTCTTCTGCCAACTTTGGCCACCATCGTCAGTGATGACGCGAGCATTGGCACTGTGGTGCAACTGCCAGTGTTGCTTGCCTCCTTGGCGTTGGCCCAACATGGTTGCGACATCGTCATCGTCACCTTGTTGCGCCCACCACTGTCCGATGCCGTTGTCTTGGTTATTATTCTGCACTGTCTGCCACATACCAGAACGTCCGCCATGTGTGCCAGTGCCCCACATTTGGTTGCCCTGTTGCTGCTGCTGTTGTTGTTGCCTCAACCTGCGACGGCTCACATGCAACAAGCGGCGATTTCCGATGTCGGAGACGGGCAACTTCTTAATGTTGGTAGCTTTCATGCCACCCCAGTTGATGTTGTCCACATCCTCATCGGAATCCTCTTCGCTGCTGCTGCTCTGGTGTTGTTGCTGATTGCCGCCCCAAATGCCGTTTGAGCGCCCCGTTTGCCGCCCGCCATTTCCAGAGATGCCACTACGCCACATGTCGGTCTTATCGTCGTCGTCGTTGGTGCTCCAGCCCATGCCTCCATGGCCAATGCCGGAGTGCTGAACACTGTCTTGCCACGGTTGCTGCTGGCGCTGATAGTTCTTCCTCAGCTTGTTGGCGCCTTTCCATGTATCAGACTGGGCATCAGAGTTACCCCAACCAATGACAGCGCCAGTACCGGTGCCGATGTTCTCAACGTCGTCTTGCCACTGATTCTGCTGCTGTTGCCACTGATTCTGCTTCTTCGAGTGCAACTTGTTGTTGGCATTCCAAGTGTTATCCTTATTCCAAGCGTTATGCTTATTCCAAGCGTTATCCTCGCCGCTGTCGATGCCCCAATTGTTCTGGCTGTTGCCGCCAATCTTGCCAGTGGAGTGTAGTTGCGTCCATTTGTTCATGCGCTGCTGGCCCAAAATATCTTGCATATTCATGTCGTCCACTTCGCTCATGTGTTGGCCTTGGCTGCCCCCCAGCAGATGCAGCTGCTGCTGCTGCTTGCCACCGGCCACAGTCTGAACCAGGCGCTCGTTCATGACGGTGCTCCAGAAAATGTTCAAACCGACATCATCGGTCAGATAGCACAACTCCTCCGCTTGCTGCACGGGCACCACAATCTTCTGTTTATCCTCAATGAGCATGTCAGCGGAGTCATCAGTCAGGCCTCCTATGCCGGTCATGCCACCCATTCCACCCAATCCAGTATCAATGCCTCCCAATCCACTGCCAATGCTTCCCATTCGTCCGCCGATGCCGCCCATTCCACCTCCTACACCACCGCCAATGCCGCCCATTCCACCTCCTACACCACCGCCAATGCCGCCCATTCCACCTCCTACACCAGCGCCAGCTTTGGCTCCCAGCATGTGCATGCGCCACTGCTGCAGCGGATGCCACAAGCTCGCCTTGCCCAAATGCAGGCCCAGACGTCGCAAGCCCAGCACATCCATTATGGTGGGTTTCAATGTGGCCATCCCCGTCGTTGTCATCGCCTCACCGGTCAGAGCATCCCACTCGACTTGCTGGGCCGCCATAATGATGTCCTTCTCATAGAACTGCTGTGGCAGAATCTCGTTGAGGGCGGGCATTTTCAGCTGCTGCGTGTCGGAGCGTTCGTTCAGCGCCAGCATCAACGCGTTCACCAACATCACGGGATTCATGTGCAGGCGGGCGAAGCAGACGTTGCGCTGGAAGGTTCTCCAATCGCTGGGCAGCACCAGGAACTTGTAGAGTCCCACCAGTTGGCGGGCGTGCTGGCTGTTCAGCGCATTGTACTGATGCTGGCGTCCCACAATGTCATGTTCGCGGGCCTGCTCCAGGAACTCCAACAGCAAATCGTCCATTGGCTGTGTGCGAGAGGAGATGAATGGATACAACAAAATAGACTACGAGCAATTAAGAATAAGAAGAAGCGAGAGTGGCTCCTCATACCTCGTCATACAGAGCCGGTTCGGTGATCAGAATCTTGCCCATTTCGATGAGTTCAGCGTTGACCAGGGGTTTGTGGACTTGCAGCAAAACGTCCAGCAGGAAGATTTGGTGCTTTTGCTCCACCGTCAAGTTGTCCAAATCTTGATGGGTTAATGAGGGGGTAAACAAATGAGGGGTGGCGATGAATGAGGGTGGAATTAAAGTGGAAATGAAGTTGTTGAAAAGTTCTTGGAAGGAGAGGAGGAGGAGGAAGCCTCAATATAGTTACCCATGTTGTTGTTGTTTTGTCCACCACCGACGCCATGGATATTCTGCAACCAGTGCAGCTTGCGTTCCAGGCCCAGACGTCCTGCCGCCGTCCAGCACGCCAGGCAGCTCAGTAATATTACTAATTTATACATTCTGATGCGGCTGTCTTGTTGTTGTTGCTGCTGGTGTTGTTGTTATTCGTCCAAGGATTTCGATTTATTGAAGCGAAATGCGAGTAGAACTCTTGCTACTTGTGTCTGCCTCAGCTGCTCTGGTAATGTTCACTGCTTCACCACTCAGTGCGGCGTAGTCTGTCTTCTGCAGCTCCAGCCAGCAGTTTATATACTCTTCCCAGAGTCCGCCGATTGCAGAAGATCTGCACTCAGCGGCACAGCAGAGCAGAGGAGATCGGCGCAGCCCGAGCAGTTGGGGCCAATTGTCTTAGAAGCCAATTATTATCGCTTTATTGATGGGACCGACCGTCCAACGACGCGACCAGACCAGACCAACCGACAGACGGACAGTCACTCAGTTAATCAGCCATCCCCGCCACCTTGCCTCGCCTCGTCTATAACTCATCTACTGTGTTATTGTTTTAATTAATTGTGTGGCCGCCTCGACACGTTGCTGATATGCCACGGGAGGAGAGCGTTCGCGGTGGTGACCTTTCCTCGCTCGGCTCGCTGATAATCGCTTATTAAATTTATTTTTGATTGTTTTCCCCTCTTTTTCGTGTTTGGCTCAGGCTAATTTGGGAGCTAAGCAGCGCTGCTCCACGGGCAAGCGGCACATCGCACTTGATGCCGTTCCAGCGGTACTTTAAGTGAAACTTTGTCTCACTTTATGGCTCTTCTGCGCTAATGGATTAATCACCCCTGGCCGCGTGTGTACGTAGCACCAAAATCGGTATTTTCCAGTCTGGCTTTGCCACAGAGAACTCTGAGAACTCGGAGAACTCTGAGAACTTGGACAACTCGGACAACTCGGACAACTTGGACAACTTGGACAACTTGGACAACTTGGACAACTTGGACAACTTGGACAACTTGGACAACTCGGACAACTCGGACAACTCGGGACAACTCGGACAACTCGGACAACTCGGAGAACTCGGAGAACTCGGAGAACACGAAGAATTCAGAGACCTCAGAGAACTCGGAGAACTCGGAGCACTTGGGTTCCTATCCAGAAAAAACCACTTTCAGGACATGAATCCTTCAGGGTACAGAACAGTTGGCTTGACTTCGAACAAAAAACCACTTAGCAAATCTGTGGTTCGTCAGGGCAGAGAACACCTCAGTGCCTATACAAGTAGGCACATGGGAAGGCGCCTTCTCTGAGGGGGTGCACCTAGTATCTGTGCCTGTGTACGGGGGTACCAGCATTGCTATTTCCATGGGGAGCTGGGGACACAAGTTGAAAGAAAGCTAGCAAGTGTGATTTAAGCTGCCACAATTTTATAACACTCGTATATAGTTTAGATCAATGAACACCGGGGTACATATATCAGTATATAGAGCAACGAAAAAGCAGCATATAGATCAAAGAATAAGCAGTACTAAGATGATGGAAGAAGCAGTATATAGATGTAGAAGAAATCGGTATATAGTAGAGCAACAAACGAAGCAGTACATAGATGAAGGAACAAGCAGTGTATAGATCACAAAAGACCCAGCTATATACTCGTATATCAGTATATAAGGCAACACAAAAGCAGTACATAGATCAAGAAACAAACTGTATATAGATCTAAAGCATTATATACAGAAAATCGGTATATAATAGAGCAACAAAAATCAGTATATAGATCAATAAACACACACATCAAAACATATGGACTAGGATCGATCCGATTGATTACACCCTCTGAGCCAGATCGATCGTTTGAGGGTCACCACTGGGCCAGATTGATCAGTTTGATTACACCCTCTGAGCCAGATCGATCGTTTGAGGGTCACCACTGGGCCAGATTGATCAGTTTGATTACACCCTCTGAGCCAGATCGATCGTTTGAGGGTCACCACTGGGCCAGATTGATCAGTTTGATTACACCCTCTGAGCCAGATCGATCGTTTGAGGGTCACCACTGGGCCAGCTTGACCAGTTTGATTACACCCTCTGAGCCAGATCGATCGTTTGCGGGTCACCACTGGGCCAGATTGATCAGTTTGATTACACCCTCTGAGCCAGATCGATCGTTTGAGGGTCACCACTGGGCCAGATTGATCAGTTTGATTACACCCTCTGAGCCAGATCGATCGTTTGAGGGTCACCACTGGGCCAGATTGATCAGTTTGATTACACCCTCTGAGCCAGATCGATCGTTTGAGGGTCACCACTGGGCCAGCTTGATCAGTTTGATTACACCCTCTGAGCCAGATCGATCGTTTGAGGGTCACCACTGGGCCAGATTGATCAGTTTGATTACACCCTCTGAGCCAGATCGATCGTTTGAGGGTCACCACTGGGCCAGCTTGACCAGTTTGATTACACCCTCTGAGCCAGATCGATCGTTTGCGGGTCACCACTGGGCCAGATTGATCAGTTTGATTACACCCTCTGAGCCAGATCGATCGTTTGAGGGTCACCACTGGGCCAGATTGATCAGTTTGATTACACCCTCTGAGCCAGATCGATCGTTTGAGGGTCACCACTGGGCCAGATTGATCAGTTTGATTACACCCTCTGAGCCAGATCGATCGTTTGAGGGTCACCACTGGGCCAGCTTGATCAGTTTGATTACACCCTCTGAGCCAGATCGATCGTTTGAGGGTCACCACTGGGCCAGCTTGATCAGTTTGATTACACCCTCTGAGCCAGATCGATCCGTTTGATGAACACCACTGAACCAGATTGTTTCATGGTTACCTCTGCATCGGATCGATTGATGGTCACTACTGAAGCAGATGGTTGGCTGGATCACAACTTCTAAGCCAAATCAATTGTTTGATGATCATCACTGGGCCAGATCGATCGCTTTGATCACAACCTGTGAGTCGGGTAGTTTGAGGGACACTGCCAGATCAATCGTTTGATAATCATCATTGATGGTTTGACAAGACAGCACTGAGTCAAATCGTGTGCTGATCACCACTGAATCGAATCGTTTAATCACAATCTGTGAGCCAGATCTTTCGTTTGATGGGCACCACTGAAGCAGGTGGTTGGTTTGATCTCAATCTCTGAGCCAAGTCGATCGTTGGAGGGTCACTACTGAACCAAATGGCTGGTTTGGTCTCATCTCTGAGTCAAATCGATCGTTTGATAATCATCACTGGACCAGATCGATCCGTTTGATCGCACTCACCCTCTGAGCCAGAGCGTTTGTTTGATGATCGCCTCTGAATCGAATCATTTGATCATAACCTGTGAGACAGATCGATCCTCTGACGAACACCATTGAGCCAGATCGATCCTCTGACGAACACCATTGAGCCAGATCGATCTTCTGACAAACACCATTGAGCCAGATCGATCCTCCCACGATCACCACTGAGGCAGATCGTTTGAAGGACACCACTGAGGAGTCAATCGTTTGATGATCACCACTGGGCCGGATCGGGTGATGATCACCGCAATTATCTCTCCAGTCTGTATTAGAATTAGTATTTGAAAGAGCACTGGCCAAGAATCTGGTGGCGCTCACTTCTTAGAGATATCATCGAGTACTCAAGAAATTAGCCTTCATAGTGAGCCAACCATATTCTCTGCTGTACCCCAACCCAATCCTTACCAAGTAAGTGGGTCACTCATATTATTATAGTGTAGTTATAGATAAGAATCGAAATATATATATTTGACGGTATTCTGGTATGCGAATTCTTCGATTGAATGCACCATGTCGTTCCAGATGCACCTGGAGTCTGTACGTATGGCTGTTGAGGTCCTTGGGATCGCTTGGCCGTCTGTCTGGCAAGAAGCTTATCTTAGTTCCAGGCATTTGGCGATAGAGAAGTCTTCGTGTGGCTGTATTTATAGCACATAATTTTATGTACGTGGTATATTGTTGCTCCTCTGACATGGCGGAGGATGTAAACGTATTCTGCAGCAGTGTAGGTCTACTTTACTGCTTCCTGCAATCAGTCTTTGTGCTAGAACTGTCTATGGACAACTCTGGGGTCGCGAGTTCCATTCACATCGATGTGAATACGAACTTTCCTGTGGAGAAGGGACTGTAACTTTGTAGTTTCTTGTCATGCTTGAGGGGAATAATCTATTCGATCACGTATTGATGCTATTCAGGATATTCTATAGAAGTATTTTTGGTTTCCTGTCTGCATGTTGTCTTTGCTTATACTGGCTAAAGAAGACACCTTCAGCTGCCTTTCCCTGTATAACTGCGTGTATTCGTGTGATGAGAGTCAATTCATCCAGAAACCACCCGCCGCATTGTGCGAAATCATGACACACGCCCGAGCTGCTCGGATCGAACCACATAATCGCCCGTGCAGAGCACGATTCGCGAAGGAGTACCTTCCAAAATTGAACAGGGATTTTTCCTGATGAAAGCTAATTCAATATCTTTGGATCGGATGGCAAGTTTTCCGTTTGGCGTGTGTTCCATCGCGAACTGAACCCACAAAATAATGGTTTGGGGTGGTACGCCATCAGCATACCAAGGGGTCCTGTGGACAAAATAGGTTATTTGAACATTTTGAAGAGTCATTTGAGGGAAAGAAGTTTCCTATATTTTGTGTAGGGATTGTTCATTGACATTACCTTGTAATCGGTGAGGTAATGTGGTGTTATCCACTTTGACTTAGTTACGTCTTCACTTTTCGCTTACCCCAGAAGTTTCCTATATTTTGTGTAGGGATTCTTCATTGACATTACCTTGTAATCGGTGAGGTAATGTGGTGTTATCCACTTTGACTTAGTTACGTCTTCACTTTTCGCTTACCCCAGAAGTTTCCTATATTTTGTGTAGGGATTCTTCATTGACATTACCTTGTAATCGGTGAGGTAATGTGGTGTTATCACTCCGACTTAGTTATGTCTTCACTTTTCGCTTACCCCAGAAGTTTCCTATATTTTGTGTAGGGATTGTTCATTGACATTACCTTGTAATCGGTGAGGTAATGTGGTGTTATCCACTTTGACTTAGTTACGTCTTCACTTTTCGCTTACCCCAGAAGTTTCCTATATTTTGTGTAGGGATTCATTGACATTACCTTGTAATCGGTGAGGTAATGTGGTGTTATCCACTTTGACTTAGTTACGTCTTCACTTTTCGCTTACCCCAGAAGTTTCCTATATTTTGTGTAGGGATTCTTCATTGACATTACCTTGTAATCGGTGAGGTAATGTGGTGTTATCACTCCGACTTAGTTATGTCTTCACTTTTCGCTTACCCCAGAAGTTTCCTATATTTTGTGTAGGGATTGTTCATTGACATTACCTTGTAATCGGTGAGGTAATGTGGTGTTATCACTCTGACTTAGTTATGTCTTCACTTTTCGCTTACCCCAGAAGTTTCCTATATTTTGTGTAGGGATTCTTCATTGACATTACCTTGTAATCGGTGAGGTAATGTGGTGTTATCCACTTTGACTTAGTTACGTCTTCACTTTTCGCTTACCCCAGAAGTTTCCTATATTTTGTGTAGGGATTCATTGACATTACCTTGTAATCGGTGAGGTAATGTGGTGTTATCCACTTTGACTTAGTTACGTCTTCACTTTTCGCTTACCCCAGAAGTTTCCTATATTTTGTGTAGGGATTCTTCATTGACATTACCTTGTAATCGGTGAGGTAATGTGGTGTTATCCACTTTGACTTAGTTACGTCTTCACTTTTCGCTTACCCCAGAAGTTTCCTATATTTTGTGTAGGGATTCTTCATTGACATTACCTTGTAATCGGTGAGGTAATGTGGTATATTCAATACAGTCATATCATTGGAAGTAATGTTGTACATTTTCCGAGCACTGCAGAAGTTTGTTTTATATTTACATCACCAGTAATTTGTGAAGTAATCTCTCGAATGTATGCGACATAATTAGTGGGGGGTCACTTCAAATGAGATCTCGAGAGGTGGGCGTGTACAGGTCTGATATGATCGATCATACTCGCATACATTATAAAACACATAAATATTGTATATATAAAGGTCCTTGACAATATGTGAATAGTGGGCATGGTAATTCATATAAGCCACCCTCATTCGTTACCGTCACCAAATTCTGTTACACGAATATCAGGGATTTAAGCGGAGCGCAGTAGTCATTTCAAACGAGGATGCTAGACGAGTTACTTATATGGCAGGTAGCAAGCAAGGAGGATGTCTTTGGTCCGAGACTTCGCTTATCTATCTGACTTCCTCTGAAGCTGGAGATAATTCTTGCGTTAAGCTGCATAAAGATATCTCCAACAGATTTACAAAGATGGACGAATGGACGGACAGATGAACTTAGCTAAATCATCTTCGGAAACGAGTACTGCCTAAAAATTTCAGCTCCACAACTTCTACCAGAAATGGGAGAACATTCGTACACAAGGAGGTAACTGTAGTCCAAAGGCGTTTTAGGGAAAGGTTTGGAAGCCGCTCATCAGCACCTTCCCAACGGCCAAAGGAAATGAGTGACAGTGCTTCAGCTACTGATGAGTTCATACCCCACCACCTCCTTATGTGACTTTGAGATCGTGAGGTTTTGTCTTGTGGTGTCGCCATTAGGAACCCAGAATGGATGCTGTGGGGCTCGCTGTGGAGCTCGCTGTGGGGCTCGCTGTGGAGCTCGCTGTGGAGTTCGACAAACTGAATCAACCCTTACTTGGAAAATGCCTCAGATTCTCAGGAACTGGTGTCGAACTGAGGAGCTGAGGTATAACAAATTATCTCTATGTAACACTTTCCGGTATATAGCAAATGATCGAAGTTTAACCAATTATTGGTGAATCTCAATAAGTGAAATGATATATATAAATATTAATATCAAATCAAATATTGAGATTACATCAAATTATCGGTGTATAACAAATTATCTATATAGAACACTTTCCGGTATATAACAAATAATCGATGATTAACCAATTATTGGTGGACCACAATAAATCACTTTTATATATATAAATATTAATATAAAATGAAATATTCTGATAACATCAAATTATCGGTCTGGGAAGAGGAGTCGCATAAAATTTTCGGCTTTTCTCTCTGCTACAAAATTTACTCCAAAATTTAGCATCTCGAACTGAGGATACGGAACCGAGACAGCGTTATAAAGAAGGAGAATTCAATTCCAGACTCCACTCACAATTCCCGGTTCACCCCCCCCCCCCTTACAGTGACCCCGAAGACAACCTCGAAGAGACTTCGTCAAATAAATGTTCGTCCTCCCCGAGAGAGAATTGTAGGGAAGGGGGAAATATGCAATATAGTTCGGAATACTTTGTTGGCTTTATCTAGTTTCAACCTTCGAACTTGCAACCTAGGACGAGAGCACTCTAGTTAGTAACGTGCTTGGCGAAGTTTCTGGACAGATGATAGCCCAATCTTTGCACTGCATCATCATCATCAAGCCAAAGCAATGAACATGAACGGAAATGCCCGCCTCGCCGATTTATTTTTAGTTATCTCGTTGGAGAGTAATCTCTTAGTCGACTAGCCAAACCCAAGTATCAACGCTTAGCGACAGACACGCTTGTAATGCAGCGGCAACAGGGCATAAACAACACAACAACAGCAACACAACAACAACAGCAACACAACAACAACAGCAACACAACAACAACAGCAACACAACAACAGTACAGCAACACAACAACAGTACAGCAACACAACAACAGTACAGCAACACAACAACAGTACAGCAACACAACAACAGTACAGCAACAGTACAACAACAATACAACAGCTCATAAAGGCGGCAGCACTAGACGAGCAGCGCGAGCAGAGGCCTTCGACTTACCAGCCCAGCATTCTCATGAGCACCTTGGCTGGACTCGGAACTAGGACAGATGACAACCAAATAAACAGAAACGACACCTTTGATATTTAAATGAACTACCGACTGACAAGAGGAGGTAGCAGAGAGGAGTTAGCAGAGAGGAGGTAGCAAAGAGGAGGTAGCAGAGAGGAGTTAGCAAAGAGGAGGTAGCAAAGAAGAGGTAGTAGAGAGGTAATAGCAGAGAGGAGGTAGCAAAGAAGAGGTAGCAAGGAAGAGGTAGCAGAGTGGAGGTGAAGTAGAGAGGAGGCGTAGCAGAGAGGAGGTGTAGTAGAGAGCAGGTGTAGTAGAGAGGTGGTAGCAAAAAGAAGAGGCAGAGTGGTGGTGTAGTAAAGAGGAGATGTAGCAGAGAGGTGGTAGCAGAGAGATGGTAGTAGAGAGATGGTAGCAGAGAGGAGGTAGCAGAGAAGAGATAGTAGAAAGGAGGTAGCAGAGAGGAGGTAGCAGAGAAGAGATAGCAGTGGGAAGGTGTAGTAGAGAGGTGTAGTAGAGAGATGATAGTAGAGAGGAGGTAGTAGAGAGGAGGTAGCAGAGAGGAGGTAGCAGAGAGGAGGAAGCAGAGAAGAGATAGCAGTGGGAAGGTGTAGTAGAGAGGAGGTGCAGTAGAGAGGTGGTAGCATAGAGATGGTAGCAGAGAGGTAATAGCAGAGAGGAGGTAGCAGAGAAGAGGTGTAGTAGAGAGCAGGTGTAGTAGAGAGGTGGTAGCAGAGAGGAGGTAGCAGAGAAGAGATAGCAGAGAGGAGGTGTAGTAGAGAGAAGGTGTAGCAGAGAGATGGTAGCAGAGAGGAGGTAGCAGAGAAGAGGTAGCAGAGAAGAGATAGCAGAGAGGAGGTGTAGTAGAGAGAAGGTGTAGCAGAGAGATGGTAGCAGAGAGGAGGTAGCAGAGAAGAGGTAGCAGAGAAGAGGTGTAGTAGAGAGGAGGTGTAGTAGAGAGGTGGTAGCAGAGAGGAGGTAGCAGAGAAGAGGTGTAGTAGAGAGGAGGTGTAGTAGAGAGGTGGTAGCAGAGAAGAGGTGTAGTAGAGAGGAGGTGTAGTAGAGAGGTGGTAGCAGAGAGGAGGTAGCAGAGAAGAGATAGCAGAGAGGAGGTGTAGTAGAGAGAAGGTGTAGCAGAGAGATGGTAGCAGAGAGGAGGTAGCAGAGAAGAGGTAGCAGAGAAGAGGTGTAGTAGAGAGGAGGTGTAGTAGAGAGGCGGTGTAGCAGAGAAGAGATAGCAGAGAGGAGGTGTAGTAGAGAGAAGGTGTAGCAGAGAGATGGTAGCAGAGAGGAGGTAGCAGAGAAGAGGTAGCAGAGAAGAGGTGTAGTAGAGAGGAGGTGTAGTAGAGAGGTGGTAGCAGAGAGGAGGTAGCAGAGAAGAGGTGTAGTAGAGAGGAGGTGTAGTAGAGAGGTGGTAGCAGAGAGGAGGTAGCAGAGAAGAGATAGCAGAGAGGAGGTGTAGTAGAGAGAAGGTGTAGCAGAGAGATGGTAGCAGAGAGGAGGTAGCAGAGAAGAGGTAGCAGAGAAGAGGTGTAGTAGAGAGGAGGTGTAGTAGAGAGGAGGTGTAGTAGAGAGGCGGTGTAGCAGAGAAGAGATAGCAGAGAGGAGGTGTAGTAGAGAGGAGGTGTAGTAGAGAGAAGGTGTAGCAGAGAGATGGTAGCAGAGAGGAGGTAGCAGAGAAGAGGAAGCAGAGAAGAGGTGTAGTAGAGAGCAGGTGTAGTAGAGAGGTGGTAGTAGAGGGGAGGTAGCAGAGAGCAGGTAAGACGGAGAATTGGTTGAGGGACTATTACCCAATTTCGATATATTTCATAACTGACTAAGCTACCATAGACAGATTGCGGTGGATTGTTAGTAATAAAAAACTCAACCATAGCAATCAAAGGGAACATCGCTATCCCCAATTATACCGAGAGCATCTGGTTACTGACTCCCTACCCAAAAGGAACCCCCCTCTTTCAATTAGTTCTCGAAGGCTTCGGCATTGCTTTTGACAAATTTGGCGTACATAGCAGAAACACTTATTTACAGAGAATAGAGTATAATTTTTTCTTCAGGGTCTTGGTGGGTGGTCCAAGAGTCTTAAACCCATGGCATCTTATTTCGTAACATAATCGTGATAACATGCTTTCGAGAAACACTTTTCAAAACACTTCTAGGTAATAAAAAAAAAACTCTGGCAGTCGAAATCGGTTCTGAAGACATCTTTCTTTTCTTACTGAATGAAGAGTTTGGCAAATTTCGTGAAATTGCCTTATTTCACTTCAGAGAAACAGATCCTATTTTATGAAATCGAATACACACACAGTTTCATATACGAAAAGAGAGTAAAAATCGCATCATCAAAACTGTCGTCACAGATTTGGTATGTGGGGACGGACTTGCACTCACTAAAACATCCCTCTCGCTCACTGAGAAGAACATGATGCGGCGATAGGCAGTTTCACCCTCTCTACCCGGCGGGTCCAATCAAACACAGCAACCTGCTTATGCTCAAAATCCAAAACCATCATTTGCTCAAAATTTGGCTGCATTAGGATCTGTAGTTTCTGAGATTAGCGGTATCCAAAGCTCGTAACGATGATACGAGTATATGAATAAAATTTGGTAGCAATGCCATCGGCGTGGGCAACTCGCCCGCCCTCGTAAGGGTCAAGGGTATCTCGAAGTCGGTCTATTCCGACATCAGCTTTCTTTACCTGTTTTTCTACTAGCTCTACTTTCTTTGCTATTTCTTGGTGAAGTATTTTTGCCACTGTGTCCTTCTGCATAGTCGGTACTTGCAAGAATTGGGCATCCTGCGATAATGTGATCCATTGTTTCTGTGTATTTGGCATCTGCGGCATTTATCGTCTACCACACTCGGACCCTTTTAGGACACATTTTTGGTAGTTTTGGAGAGGATTCCTCGATCTTGTATGGCGATTATGAATCCTTCTGTTTCGGGATGAATTGAGGTGTGTTTGTAGGATTTGGTTGTGACGTTTCTCGTACTGTGTTGCGAGTTGTATTTTAATGGTGGCATGGTCTATCTTGGTACTTTCTTGAAATCCGAGCTGTTTATATGTTTCATTGTCTTCCATGGCTTCCAAGCTTGGTTGTCTAACATCTCGGTCTAGACTTGTGTCCATTTCCTTCTCTCTATATGCGGTGCTTTACATTTGCTCATTCCAAATTCCATTTCAATATCTCTGTGGTTAGTTAGGTAGGTAGGAGGTTAGGCAGCCGCATCACCAATATACCAGTGATGCCACTTAGACCACCAGTAGGGTCCGGTCCGTTGTAAGCCGCGGATGCGGACTGAACCAATCTGAGCCTTTTATAAAGCAAAGAAGGTTGTTAGCATCTGACTCATATACTCTTAGATTATCCATATTTGTTAAGAATTGGGACGCTCCCTATTTCTAGCAAATGCTGGACATGTACAGAAGAGATGCTGGACCGTCTGCAGTTCCTCCTCGTTCCTGCAGCTGCGACAGAAATCATGCGTATAAACTCCCATTCTTCTTGCATGAGTTCCTATTAGACAATCTCCCGTGAGGGCTCCTATTAGATTCCTAATTTGTAGTCTACTGAATCTAATGATATTCTTGGATTGCCGCAGATTTAGCCTCGGCCATGTTTTCTTGGGGTTTTCGCTGGTAGTGGCACCATTCCACCTTTCATTGGTGGAGTTAATCAGTGTCCCTATTATGAGAAGCTTACAAGTTGCGAGAGACATACCCATATGAGGGCTCCTAATTTGTAGTCTATTGATTCTATTAGGGCTTCGAAATGGTTTGGCGAGTAAATCAGAGGTGCGTTCTTACGTGGTGGCATCACAATGGACCCAAGGTGGTCTGAGTGAGTTGGCCTGTAGACCGGCTGCCACGATAACCTAACCCAACCTAATGATATTCCTGGATAGACGCAGATTTAGCCTCGGCCGTGTGTGCCTGGCGATTTCGCAGGTAGTTGCACAGATCCACCTGTGATTGGTGGAGTTAATCAGCGTCTCCGTTATGAGAAGCTTACAAGTTGCGAGAAGTATACCCGTGTTCCCTTGTTTTTAGGAGTTATTTTAGTTGTGTTTGTGATGATGCATTCAATTTGATGTCATCCATGTAAAGAAGTGTGTTGTTAGAGAGGGGGTTGTTAGAGAGAGGTTTATTAGAGAGAGCGTTGTTAGAGACGTTTATTAGAGAGAGGTTTATTAGAGAGACGTTTATTAGAGAGAGGTTTATTAGAGAGAGGTTTATTAGAGAGAGGTTTATTAGAGAGAGGTTTATTAGAGAGAGGTTTATTAGAGAGATCGTTGTTAGAGAGAGGGTCCAAGCAAAGGCAAAGCTATAGAGCGCTTAGGGCGTCTCCCTGGCATATATAGAGCATATCAACTTGAACCTTATTTTTCTGAGCTGTCCAATAATTGGGCTGATATTGATCGCTTTGTGATTTGTGGCGATTTCAATGCGAATCTGCTGTGTGATAGTAGTGCTAGGAATAAATTATGAGCTTGTAGCAACTGCTGGATTATCTGTAGTAAACTCGGGTGTACCTACTCGTTATGGAAATAATGTCAACCCTAGTTTGCTTGATTTCTTTCTGGTATCTGATGTCTCATTGATTAGTTTTTTTGATCAAATCTCTTTTATTTCTGATCATGATTTAATTTTTTGTACCTTAAACATAACACTGTGCCGTGATGCTCTGCCGGATTTTTTTCATATCGTGACTTTAATGCTATTGATTACGAATCACTATTCTGTGAGATGAGTCGGGTGCATTGGGATGAATGCTGGTGTCAAACCTCTGTGGATGATAAGTTGGACTCGTTTGTAGGTTGCATTGACAGGATTTTTAATCAATATGTCCCCATCCGTACAGTGGCAATTCAGAATGTTTCTTGTTATGTCCCCATCCGTACAGTGGCAATTCAGAATGTTTCTTGTCCATGGTACTCTAAGCAAGTTAAATTGGCCATTAGGAATCGAAATAAATTGCATGCTAAATGGAAAAATAAGCCTACTGTGGATAATTGGAATCGATTTAGGATTGCTCGAAATAAATCTGTATTGATTGTTCGTCAATCCAAAAGAAATTTTTACAATTCCAAGTTGAAAAGTTGCCTTCCTACCAAGCTACTTTGGAGGAATTTGAGGAACCTTGGAGTGCGTAGTAGTGATAATACTATCTGCAAGTTGGATCCCAGCATTATGTGTGATGCCGGAATCATGTGGCTCGGTTTCTCAGCCTGCTCTTGGAATATTTTGTTCTGCCACGTCTACTTTTCAGTTCTGCTGTGTCCGTGAGGCTGATGTGGGGCGATTTCTGAAAGGTTAAGTCAAATGCAATTGGTGAGGATGGCTTGCCGGTTAAGTTTCTTAAGATTATATTACCATTTATTCTTAGTCCCTTGACCCACATTATTAATCATTGCTTTACGACTTCGTGCTTTCCTAGTGCTTGGAAAGCTGGTATCGTTATTCCAGTAGCTAAGAAATCCTCTGCATTGGAGCCAGGTGAGTTTAGACCTATTAGTATTTTACCTTCTCTATCAAAGGTTTGTGAATCACTCTTGGCTGAGCAAATTTCAGGTTACTTTCATCAAAACAATCTTTTCTCTCCTTTGCAGTCTGGTTTTAGATCGGGGCACAGTTGTGCGACTGCTATGCTTAAGGTTATGGATGATGTTCGGGAAATGTATGACCAAAGTCTTGTTACTTTTCTATGTCTCCTGGATTTCTCCAAGGCTTTTGATAGCGTTAATCATTCGTTGCTTTGTTTGTACTATGGGTTATGTGACAGTGCAGTTGGCCTTATAAATAGTTATTTAACAATGAGAATGCAGCGAGTAAAGGTGGGCTGCATTCTCATTGTTCTCTATCTATTCTGATTATAGGCATGTTTTTTCGGGTGTTCCACAGGGATCGATTCTTGGCCCACTCCTGTTTACTATATTTTCAAATGCATATGCTGATGACCTACAGATTGATCTTGCTCGGCGCATGGAGTATATTGATGACTTGAGTCTTAAAATGAACGAAGATCTACATTCTATATTTGATTGGTCAAAAAGTAATGGACTCTTCCTAAATCCGTTAAAATCCTATGTTTTACCAATCTCGAAGAAGAAAGTGGAATTGGACAAACTTCCTTTGATATATATTGGTGGCGCTCAGCTGAAATTCGTTGAGAGATCGATCATGTAGTTTGGGCTTTCATATTAATTCTTCTTTCACTTGCACTGATCAAGTAAATAGTATTGTGAAAAAAGTTTTTTTTGTGCTGAGACAGTTACGGATGTCAGCAGAGTTTACCCCTGTCGAGACTAGGAGAATGTTGGTTAAGCAGCTGGTTGGGTTGTGCCGATAATTTGCTATTCAGAGCTTGTATAAAGTAAGTTGGATTCAAACTCCCTACATAAAATACAAGTTGTGTTTAACTATGCCACACGATATGTGTTTGGATTACGTAGGTTTGACCATATAACTTCCTGGAAGACGAGTGTTCTTGGATGCAGTATTGACTACTTGCGGATCAGAAATTGTATTTTTCTTCACAAGCTGATTATCACGAGAACTCCTAATTATCTCTTTGAGAAACTTCAACAGAGCCAATCAAAAAGAAGTCGGTGCATGATAATACCTAAGTTTGCCTATTCTAATTCAACTCGATACTTTTTCATTAATGCCATCAGGATCTGGAATTCGCTGCCTTCAGCTGTGAGAGGCGTGGCGGGAATTAGTGAGTTTAGGCATTTAGTGTTCCAGTACTTTTTTCGAGAGCTACCATAGAGCTCTCTAAATTTTAACCCTTGAAAATAACCAAATATCTCTTTTATTATGCTCTCCTTATAGGTATTTCTTCTGTCGTTATTGGAATTGATGGTGGGCTTAAGTGCCAGCTAAAAATCGTACGAATGTAGGGTGTATTTTGTACCAGGAATGGTCACAATGGACAATTAATGTAGAACAAAGATATACATTTTGATTCTCTGGCAGCATAATTTTTAAATAATGGACCGACTTTTAAATAATGGAATATTCTACTCACCCCGAGATTCCCACGTCGAATCTCTGAGAGTTCATATGACGCTTTGTACAGTTGTAGGGTGACTTTATATGATAACATGCTGCCAATATATGTCGAATTCTGTTGGCCCCATCACTACAAAGTGAACTATCTCACAGTCCATGTGGCAGTTGCTACAATCGTAGGGTGATTTTATATGACAATATGCTGGCAGTTTATATCAAACTTAGTTGGAACTGTTGTGGCCGTCTTCCTTCAACTGAAAAACAAAATATTAGTTAGTTCGGAACTCTCCACAAAAAAAGGATTAAATAGAGAAAGAAATGCAGAAAAGGCACCACTGCAGGACTCCACTCTATTCCGAGTACACGAGAAATACTGGAACTGTGGTGGCCAACTCCGTTTATGGGAGGCGTAACTCTTCGGATGACCACAACTTCCTTGCCTCTAACCCCGAGGGTAAAATGACCTGCGATGGAGCTTGAATGATATTGGATGATGTTTTTGTGCCACTCAAGCCATTTGATGGCCCCACTTCGGCCCGTTTTTTGACACACTTGAATTCACACCAGAATTTTTACCTCTGCCGTTGATAGTAGTTTCGCCAGATCCTGCAAGGAAATGAAGCACTAAATTGTCCAAGTAAATTCCTGGAGGAACCGCTCTACTTACTGAACTGCACTAGCATTCTTTATAGAAAGGCCCAACAGGACAACAGCCCCAAATTATCCTACAAAATGATCAACATTGAGGAGAACTGCGCCTAAATGAGACTTACATATCTTAACTGGGACTTGACCACTCGTTTCCTAAAGGAGCCAGAGCCAATGGGCTGTTTGCAGTTAGTTTTACATACTATATAACAATCGATAACTATATAGATTATAATAACAATACTTTTCCTATATCAACACCCTCAAGAATGCTTCTTTGAGGACTCTTGTTCCAATTTAACTTAAGCTACTGGCCAGATTTACGGACCCGGCGGCTTTCAGTTGTGTTTGGAGTTTTTTTTTGCTTTGACCAGAGTGGGTGGACTGGTATAAATGAATGTAAAGGTCTACAATCTGATCTGATCTGATATAATGTTGTTAGTACATAATGCCACCAAATGCCAGTTGGGCACCTAAAGACGACGCCCTCCGATTGACTCGAGATACGTATTCGGAGCTGGAGATGAGGACAAATTATGGAGATTGTCTGCGTTCACGACCTATCACTCAATTGCTGATCATGCCCGAGATTCCTTGAGAATCAACGAATCAGAGATCCCAGTCATCTAATATTGCTTCCCTTGATTACATGGGAAAGGAGAACAATTACTCCTCTGGAGTCCTTGAAGAGAATACAACTGGTTATTTAGAGTAATAAACATAAAATAAGGAATCCTGAACTCACCTGCTAGTTAACGTGGCACTCACTTATCTCCTCTGTGGTACATTCTCCAGAAGGTTCAGGAAGCGAAACGAGACGCTGCTGGTATTCCCTCAAAATGCCGGTACATTCGGTAGCACCAAGAGAGGCACGAGTAGTTCTCTCGGCAAACATTCCACAAATCCAAACAGAAGGACACTGAAGCTGTGGTTTTTTTGGGTTCTTCTCCCTTCGCTCCGTTCTCCGATTGCTGCTTCGCCCCACTCGGGTACAAATAAAATGCTAAGGAAAAGTCCTCAATGAGTATTTCAGTGCCAATTTAGATATAATTGCATCATCAGTGTGCTACAGGACTCGCCCACTTCCCACTGTCTTGCCCACTTTCTGCTACTCTGGCTACCCATAAATACACGTGGCCTGGATCACTTTTTATACTGGCTTAGCTCCGAACAGTGAAAAATGGGCTGAACTTTCCAATGGGAATAATTTACTTACTTTGTCCGGGTTTTGGATTCTGGATTCTGTTCTGTGGATTCTGGTTTCTGGATTCTGAATTCTAAATGTTGGGCTCTGGGTTCTAGATTCTGGATTCTGATTTCTGGAGTCTGATCTCAGGATTCTGTTTTCTGAAATCTAGTTTTTAGAGTCTGGTTTCTGGATTCTGATTTCTGGAGTCTGATCTCAGGATTCTGTTTTCTGAAATCTAGTTTTTAGAGTCTGGTTTCTGGAGTCTGGTTTCTGGAGTCTGGTTTCTGGATTCTAAATCCTAGATTCTGGGTTCTGAATTCCGATTTCTGAATTCTGGATTCTGATTTCTAGATTCTGGTTTCTAGATTCCGGTTTATGGATTCCGGTTTCTGGTTTATGGATTCTAGGTTTTGCTTTCTGAATTCTAGTCTCTGGATTCGGATATTTAGATTCTCGTTTCTGGTTTATGGATTCTTGTTTCTGTTTTAAGGATTCCGATCTGTGGTTTCTCAATTCTGAATTCTATATTATAGATCTCAACTTCTGAATTCTGGTTTCTGGATTCTAAATGCTGGGCTCTGGGTTCTAGATTCTGGGTTCTAGTGTCTGGTTTCTGATTTCTGATCTCTGGAATCGGATTTCTGATCTCTGGAATCGGATTTCTGATCTCTGGAATCGGATTTCTGATCTCTGGAATCGGATTTCTGATCTCTGGATTCGGATTTTTGCATTGTGATCTTTGAATTCTGGTTTCTGAAGTCTAGTTTCTGAAGTCTAGTTTCTAGAGTCTGGTTTCTGAATTCCGATTTCTGAATTCTGGATTCTGATTTCTAGATTCTGGTTTCTAGATTCCGGTTTATGGATTCCGGTTTCTGGTTTATGGATTCTAGGTTTTGCTTTCTGAATTCTAGTCTCTGGATTCGGATATCTAGATTCTCGTTTCTGGTTTATGGATTCTTGGTTCTGGTTTAAGGATTCCGATCTGTGGTTTCTCAATTCTGAATTCTATATTATAGATTCCAACTTCTGAATTCTGGTTTCTGGATTCTAAATGCTGGGCTCTGGGTTCTAGATTCTGGGTTCGTGTCTGGTTTCTGATTTCTGATCTCTGGAATCGTATTTCTGATCTCTGGAATCGGATTTCTGATCTCTGGATTCGGATTTTTGCATTGTGATCTTTGGATTCTGGTTTCTGAAGTCTAGTTTCTAAAGTCTGGTTTCTGGATTCTGAATTCTAGTTCCTGGTTTCTGCTATCCGCAGTGAAATTCTCTCTCATTTGCAGACGGGACTGATAGATATAGCGGCTCGAGGTGTTGCGACATTCGTGGCACCCACTCCAGATGTGCACATGAGCGCACTCATTGATCTTCAAAACATCGTTTTGAATCTGAGAACTAGTTGACTGCATTCTCCTAGATTCTAGGATGGAGGGTTGGTCTCTTAGTGGTTCACTCCAACCCCGGCCTCCCATTTCATTAAATAATCATGAAAATAGCGCAATGGAGGCGGGAATGTTCTTTTGTGGCCAGATTTTGGCTGTATTGGGCATGACTGCTCTTTTTTTCTAGCTCAGCCAACAATTCTCAATTCCCTCGGAGGAAGATCTCCGATTATCCACAATAGAAGAAGATCGCCACGAGAAGCGTAATTTCTGCTTTGTTCAAATATTTGCCCCAAACTTTGCATGTGGCAATTCTTTGGTCCCGGTTTACATGATTTGAACCAGTTCCTGCCAAATATCCAGACCCATACACATCAGGTTAGAGAGAAGACCTCCTATTTGCTTGCTCTATGTATAGACGCCATTCTACTGGAAGCGGAACTTGATCCAAGAAGCATTTGGTAGAGTTGGCACTGCCTTCAGATTCTTAGGTGAGGAAACAAGACCAGCTGCCGACAGAATACCCAGCAGTCCCCCAACTGTACCACTGAACCGGTCATAGTACCTCATCATGCATCATCGTGATCGCGGTTTTTTAGTGTTCAGTTATTCGGTATTCCCAATTATTTATGCAGATAGGCCGATTTCAGAGATAAGGACGATTTAAATGATGTCTGAAACCGAAACCGTAAATTAGAAGTACAGGATAGGCTTCTCGCCACAGATTGCCGATGGCACATTACGTATTACGAGAACTCACCAATGTACCACCATTGAAACGGATCCTTTGATTTAAACCTCTGGGCTAGACCGATCGTTTGATGATCATCAGAGTCAGAGCGTTTGTTTGATGATCGCCCCTGAATCGGATCATTTGATCATAACCTAACGAGCCCCATAGAGCCAGATCGTTCCTCTCACGATCACCACTGAGGCAGATCGTTTGAAGGACACCACTGAGTCAATCGTGTGATGATCACCACTGGGCCAGATCGATCAGTTTGATCACAATCCGTGAGTCAGGCAGTTTGAGGGACACTACCAGAGCCAGATCAATCGTTTGATGATCACCATCCCAAACTTCAAATGTTGTGCCATGCCCTAAAACCATTTCTTGGGAATAGCATTGACTTTCATTATCATCGGAACAATGTTGTTATATAATGATGACTTTTTTGAATGATCGAGAAATTCACTGGTTCCTCCATGTGAGCCTACGGTCAAGATGAACACCCAGATACTTTCCAGATTGGCCTCGTGCACCGAGGCTTTCCTTGAATTCCTTGATTAGTTTGCAGGTGGCAATTTGTATTCCAACCTGCCATCTCTCCATACACAGTGGAAGGTTGATACCACCTCGTTTAGCTAGCTCATCAGCCCTACAGTTCCCCTCAATATCCCTATGTCCCGGAACCCGTCTTAGCCGTACTCTGAAAACGATGCTGATATCATTTAGGGCTGCCAAGCAGTCTTGGCCAACCTTTGATTTCAATGCCTCCAAGCTGATCATCACGAATGCCGTGATTTGGCCCCAGATCACAGATCGGGTTAGACCGACTTCGAAATACCGTTTACCTTTCCATGTGCGTGCGAGCTAAACCGAGGCGATGTACATTTCAGTCAGATATCATCATTTGAAGTGGGGCCCCCCAAGGTCAGTATATGCGAAGGAGGCGTGCCCTTTATCTGATCGAACCAATTTGATGTCAGTGTATGTGTTTGTAGTGTCAATATACATACTAAGAATATTGTATACGCCGTGAGTTACACAAATGTTAATTCTTAATAGTCATTAAATTTTTCAATGCTAATTAAGTTAAATTATAATTGTCAATAAATTTTTCTATGGTAATTAAGTCAAATTTTGCATCTATCATTAAATGTTCTCATTCTAATGAAGTTAATTCTTAATTGTCATTAAATTTTTCAACGCTAATTTAGTTAATTTGTAATTCTCAATCAATTTTCGAATGGTAATTAAGTTAATTTTTAATGAACATTAAATTTTCGAATGGTAATTACGTTAATTTTTAATGATCATTAAAATTTCTTATTCTAATGAAGTTAATTCTTAATTGTCTTTCAATTTTTTCATCTTAATGAAGTTAATTCTTAATTGTCATTAAATTTTTCAACGCTAATTAAGTTAATTTGTAATTCTCAATCAATTTTCGAATGGTAATTACGTTAATTTTTAATGAACATTAAATTTTCGAATGGTAATTACGTTAATTTTTAATGATCATTAAAATTTCTTATTCTAATGAAGTTAATTCTTAATTGTCTTTAAATTTTTTCATCTTAATGAAGTTAATTCTTAATTGTCATTAAATTTTTCAACGCTAATTAAGTTAATTTGTAATTCTCAATCAATTTTCGAATGGTAATTAAGTTAATTTTTAATGAACATTAAATTTTCGAATGGTAACTACGTTAATTTTTAATGATCATTAAAATTTCTTATTCTAATGAAGTTAATTCTTAATTGTCTTTCAATTTTTTCATCTTAATGAAGTTAATTCTTAATTGTCATTAAATTTTTCAACGCTAATTAAGTTAATTTGTAATTCTCAATCAATTTTCGAATGGTAATTAAGTTAATTTTTAATGATCATTAAAATTTCTTATTCTAATGAAGTTAATTCTTAATTGTCTTTAAATTTTTTCATCTTAATGAACTTAATTGTTAATTGTCATTAAATTTTTCAACGCTAATTAAGTTAATTTGTAATTCTCAATCAATTTTCGAATGGTAATTAAGTTAATTTTTAATGAACATTAAATTTTCGAATGGTAATTACGTTAATTTTTAATGATCATTAAAATTTCTTATTCTAATGAAGTTAATTCTTAATTGTCTTTAAATTTTTTCATCTTAATGAACTTAATTGTTAATTGTCATTAAATTTTTCAATGCTAATTAAGTTAATTTTTAATTCTCAATCAATTTTCGAATGGTAATTAAGTTAATTTTTAATGAACATTAAATTTCCGAATGGTAACTACGTTCATTTTTAATGATCATTAAAATTTCTTATTCTAATGAAGTTAATTCTTAATTGTCTTTCAATTTTTTTCATCTTAATGAAGTTAATTCTTAATTGTCATTAAATTTTTCAATGCTAATTAAGTTAATTTGCAGTTATCATTAAATTTTCGAATGGTAATTAAGTTCATTTCTAATTATCATTAAACTTTCTGATGATAACGAAGAAATTAACTTTTCATTTAATAATTGTAATGAAATTGTCCTTTCTTCAGCTTTGAAATATTCCTCCATAACGAAGTTTGTGATTCCCCGCTCGGCACGGTTCACTCGCTTTCCAGTGATAATGAAATCACTGAACACTGAACAGTGAACAGAACACCCCCGCGTCATCGTCATCGTCATTAGCCCCTCTCCCTCCCTCCTGCTGGCATAGCCTGACCATGAACAGTTGTTCCGTCGTTAGAGAAACCGCATTCGTTACCACTGCAACGCAGCCGCCTCCATGGCCACCAGTTGTCTCGTTAATTATTCTCATTATTATTCCTCCGTTTTTTCATTATTTTTTAATTATGATTCCAGCACAATATTTGCTTTTTATTAATGTCCTCGTTCGCGCAGGACACCACCCTCGCCTCTTACTGTGCAGCTCTCTTCCTATGTAACACTCCGTCTACGAGGGGGTTCCCATACAAATTGGCGCGCACACACACACAACTCTCGCCTTTTATTGTATTATGAACGCCACAATGAATTGTTGTTGTTGGGGGCGGGGCGAGGATAAAGTTGTCAAATGATTAACAACAAAAACAATAAAAAAGGACACCCCGAACGAGCCTGAGTGGAGGAGGGTCGTCTCCGGTTGCGGCTATCACTCTCAATACGTGTGATGACAGGAGCGGACGCGCAGCGGGGCGTGGTGTGAGTGCAGGTGCGGCGTGGACCCCGAGGTCACCGGCAAACAGAGTGGCACAACAAAAAGATAATCCAATTGGAGTGCAGAGAGCCAAGTGTGAAATTGTGTAGAAAGCGAGCACTGAGAGGACATACGGCGGGGCAGGCGGCACATGCATTGCATGCATCCGCCATTATCGTCGTCGTCGTCGTCGTCGTCGTCGTCACCAGCAGCAGCATCTCATCACCACACCATCCTCATCGCCGGCACACAAACACACAGGAGGCAGGTCTCGGTCCCAAGGGTGCGGGGTTCGGGTGCGGCGGCGCTACGATTAAAACCAGCGAAGTGCGTCAAATTGAAAACACGATTGAGCGACGATGAGCTGCTCTGGGAGGCTGTGCCAGGACGCGCGGTGAGCAGCGGAGCAAAAGGACCAACACAGGCCACCATCATCAGCACTGGGAAATAGTTGCAGACCAATAACGAAATGCAGCAGCAGTGAAGGAGGGAGCAGTTCAAAAACCCCAAATCACAAAAATAGTTCCAATAATTATTTCTTCGTTGTTGTTGTTGTTGAACACTCTTTCCTTTATTTTATTTCTATTTACAAATCAATAATTTATAAAAAAAACATTAATTAATAAAACATTGCTTAAAATTAACAGGGTTGGATGTGTGCAAAAGTTTCCAGCGTCTGGAACGGCGGAGCTCTACACAGGCACATAGTAGGGCTCTGAACTCCTACTCTTCCCTTCCAATGGAAATACTACTTTCATCCTCTCATCGGCTAAATTCTAATTTAAGGCACGGCAAGATCGGGTAACTCCGTCATTGGTACAACAGAAGGGTCGACAACTGCAAGGGGTGCCCGGAGGAGGGGTATTCGGACCCACAACTACGTACTCCGAGCCCATGGTTAGGACTACTTTCATCCTCTCATCGGCTAAATTCTAATTTAAGGCACGGCAAGATCGGGTAACTCCGTCATTGGTACAAGAGATGGGTCGACAACTGAAAGGGGTGCCCGGAGGAGGGGTATTCGGACCCATAACTACGTACTCCGAGCCCATGGTTAGGACTACTTTCATCCTCTCATCGGCTAAATTCTAATTTAAGGCACGGTAAGATCGGGTAACTCCGTCATTGGTACAAGAGATGGGTCGACAACTGCAAGGGTTACCCGGAGGGGTATTCGGACCCACAACTACGTACTCCGAGCCCATGGTTAGGACTACTTTCATCCTCTCATCGGCTAAATTCTAATTTAAGGCACGGCAAGATCGGGTAACTCCGTCATTGGTACAAGAGATGGGTCGACAACTGAAAGGGGTGCCCGGAGGAGGCGTATTCGGACCCACAACTACGTACTCCGAGCCCATGGTTAGGACTACTTTCATCCTCTCATCGGCTAAATTCTAATTTAAGGCACGGCAAGATCGGGTAACTCCGTCATTGGTACAAGAGATGGGTCGACAACTGAAAGGGGTGCCCGGAGGAGGCGTATTCGGACCCACAACTACGTACTCCGAGCCCATGGTTAGGACTACTTTCATCCTCTCATCGGCTAAATTCTAATTTAAGGCACGGCAAGATCGGGTAACTCCGTCATTGGTACAACAGATGGGTCGACAACTGCAAGGGGTGCCCGGAGGAGGGGTATTCGGACCCATAACTACGTACTCCGAGCCCATGGTTAGGACTACTTTCATCCTCTCATCGGCTAAATTCTAATTTAAGGCACGGCAAGATCGGGTAACTCCGTCATTGGTACAAGAGATGGGTCGACAACTGCAAGGGTTACCCGGAGGGGAATTCGGACCACAACTACGTACTCCGAGCCCATGGTTAGGTTAAACAGGCGACAGGCGACAGGCGGCTTGCGAGCTACGCAAGTTTCACTCGGAGGCACATTGCGATACCCGTCTTTACGGGGAGATCATTCCCCTCCCCTATCACACAAAAAAAAAACCCTGAGCTACCCATGGTCCTAAACCAGCCAGAAGCTTCTGTGAGGCTGAGAATGTCAGGTTAGTTTTAACTCGGCTAATTCTTGCAGTTCTGCAAAGAAATCCGAGCCCATATGCATGACTCGCCTCCTCTGAAGATCGGGCAATCAATCACAGAACAGATGTTTCCCCGATTCCACCTCTTCCTCCTACTCCTCCTACTCCTCCTAAGCATCACCACAACTCCTACAACAATCCCTGAAAGGAGCAATGTGCCTGGCTGCCATTCGACCTATGATGCAGTCAGTGCCCGAGCCTATGGGGAAACTACTAGGCATCATCATCTAAGGAAGCTGGGAATTGTAGCATGATAAACTATTGATTTGGGGATCTAATTTGTTGTGTAACTCAAGCTGGAATCGCGTGGAGTTGATCTGGAATTTGGAACTGGAAAATTTTCGATTCGGATTGCAACGCAACTGAAAGAAGTTCGATGCTCCACCCCACCAATGGAGTTCGAAACTGCCAAAGGACGAGTTCTCGAAGCTGCCCAAAGCAGAACACATCAATATATTAACATGCGAGTAGAATTCGAAGCCAAACAAAATTGTGGATAGGTCAAACGGTAGGAAGAAATGCTCCAAGCACTACGTATGCGGTACAGGAGCTTAGCTCAACTAGGATAGTTCACCGCCCCAATTCCTTGGAACAGGAAGAAACCGAAGCGAACTGGGACAAAACAGCCCCAGAAGGCGCATAATGAAGTAAATGAAAAGTGCGCTTCTTTAGAATCGTAGGAAAAAGAACTGAAGCAACCGGAGATAAAACATTGCAGCATAAGTAATGCCGAAGGATGGTTAAAACTTCCGAACCCAACTTGAAATTGTGTCCGGAAGAGTAATAACGGTGAGGAGAAATGTTCCCAGAAGCAAACACTCCTTTGAATGTGTCAAACGATCAAAAGGCAACCCGTCTTCCAGACAGCTTTCTCATATCCAACTATTTATGCAAAATTGAAATAAACGAGTGATCGGACGACCGAGTGATCGAACGGAAGAGTGATCGAACGGCCGAGTGATCGAACGACCGAGTGATCGGACGGCCGCAGGATTGCTAGATGATAAAAGAAGGGCGTTCCCTTCTGATTACAAAACGAAACATTAAAGCAGAGAAGGTCTTTATAAACCGTAGGAAAACTAGAAGACCCAAGAAGGGGGAGGTGGGAAACGGCAGAGGGGCCAATCAAGTTCTGTCTGGCCCAGAACGGTAAAAGGGATTTTCATAAAGATTCTATTTAGAAGTGATCGGACGGCCGAGTGATCGGACGGCCGAGTGATCGGACGGCCGAGTGATCGGACGGCCGAGTGATCGGACGGCCGAGTGATTGGACGGCCGAGTGATTGGACGACCGAGTGATCGAACGGCCGAGTGATCGAACGACCGAGTGATCGGACGACCGAGTGATCGAACGGAAGACTGATCGAACGGCCGCAGGATTGCTAGATGATAAAAGAAGGGCGTTCCCTTTTGATTACAAAACGAAACATTAAAGCAGAGAAGGTCTTTATAAACCGTAGGAAAACTAGAAGACCCAAGAAGGGGGAGGTGGGAAACGGCAGAGGGGCCAATCAAGTTCTGTCTGGCCCAGAACGGTAAAAGGGATTTTCATAAAGATTCTATTTAGAAGTGATCGAACGGCCGAGTGATTGGACGACCGAGTGATCGAACGGCCGAGTGATCGAACGACCGAGTGATCGGACGGCCGAGTGATCGAACGGAAGAGTGATCAAACGGCCGCAGGATCGCTAGATGATAAAAGAAGGGCGTTCCCTTCTGATTACAAAACGAAACATTAAAGCAGAGAAGGTCTTTATAAACCGTAGGAAAACTAGAAGACCCAAGAAGGGGGAGGTGGGAAACGGCAGAGGGGCCAATCAAGTTCTGTCTGGCCCAGAACGGTAAAAGGGATTTTCATAAAGATTCTATTTAGAAGAGATATTCGACCCTGCTGCCAGGTGCACGGTGCCGAAAGGGAGGACTTCCAGTCGCAAGCGTCATCTCCCTCTGTGACTCAAGTCCCAATCACTGAATATTAAAGCAGAGAAGGTCTTTATAAACCGTAGGAAAACTAGAAGACCCAAGAAGGGGGAGGTGGGAAACGGCAGAGGTGCCAATCAAGTTCTGTCTGGCCCAGAGCGGTAGAAGGGATTTTCATAAAGATTCTATTTAGAAGAGATATTCGACCCTGCTGCCAGGTGCACTGGGATACTGGATGTGTCATGCCAAATACTTAAGCAGGGAATAGAATGGGCGGCAAAACTACCCACGAGGATTCGTTAGTCTGTCTAGGCAAACCTTTTCTTAGCAGGTGTCACCAACCGTTTCCTTTAGTAACGCTCAATTTGAAGGGTCCCCACCTCTATTCTTTGTGGACACAATTTCGAGTTCAGAAAGACAGGTCAACTTTTTTTGGTCCTTCCGAATGGTAGTCCTTCCGAATGGTAGTCCCTCCCCCATCCTCCCGCACGTTACTGGGAATAACATCATGTTGGAAGCACCACTGATCTTGTGGTAGAAAAATTTTCAAATATCAAATTGAAAATAATTGAACCGCCTCAACTTATACGCGAGGGCAGATCAATATGTCCCTGACAAAATCCAAAATGGAGGGAGGAGCTCGTAGTGTCGACAGAAATTTCTTTGTTAGAAGACCTGTTGGAAAGTATTTTAAGTGGCGTCTGGTGGCCAATTTTCAGCCCCAACTGGTTTAAGTAAACAAACATTTGGTACTCGTCCTTTCACACAGACAGGAAGAAGGAAAAGTTGCATGGCCGTGGCGACCCAACAGGCAATAAAAACAACAAAAAATATCAAAGTTGAACATGAAGTGAGTTCATGGTACATTTATGCCAGTGTTGGGAGACTGTACAAATGGGTGATGAAAGTGTTCAAAAGGTGTTCGTACATCCCCAGAAGTGAGGAACATCAACGTTCGGGGACGTCCACTTGAGGTGATGCGACTACAACGAAAATGATCGATAAAATCTACAATAAGATGATCATGAGTGATCGGATGACTCAAAGTGAGCGAAGTCCACAAGTGGGGAACTTCTTGCAGGGACGTCCACTTGAGTGATCGAACGACAGAGTGCATCAGATGACGACAGAGTGGATCAGACGACGACAGAGTGGATCAGACGACGCTAGAGTGATCATACGACGACTGAACTCAAGCTGGAATCGCGTGGAGTTGATCTGGAATTTGGAACTGGAAAATTTTCGATTCGGATTGCAACGCAACAAAAAGAAATTCCGAGGTTTTTGATGGTGCTTTATCGCCATACAAAGAACTGAGTTCATAGACACATTCTTGTTGAGAAAATTGTGAAAAATAATCCAACGAAAACCTTCTCTTGAAATTTCCATTTTTTGGCCAAATTGAGCGAGTTAACACTGCAAACAAAACAAATAGCACTCGTACACCAACACGTTGTGAGTACGTTTATGCTAAAAAATGTCGAACTTTATTATGGCGTTGCCAGATTTTAGCTATTGAAATTATGGTTGCCAGTTCCCTAAATATAAATAGTACCCCTCGTAGAACGGCCGAGTGATAGAACGACCGAGTGATCGGACGACCGAGTGATCGGACGACCGAGTGATCGGACGACCGAGTGATCGGACGACCGAGTGATCGGACGACCGAGTGATCGGACGACCGAGTGATCGGACGACCGAGTGATCGGACGACCGAGTGATCGGACGACCGAGTGATCGGACGACCGAGTGATCGGACGACCGAGTGATCGGACGACCGAGTGATCGGACGACCGAGTGATCGAACGGCCGAGTGATCGGACGACCGAGTGATCGGACGGAAGACTGATCGAACGGCCGCAGGATTGCTAGATGATAAAAGAAGGGCGTTCCCTTCTGATTACAAAACGAAACATTAAAGCAGAGGTCTTTATAAACCGTAGGAAAACTAGAAGACCCAAGAAGGGGGAGGTGGGAAACGGCAGAGGGGCCAATCAAGTTCTGTCTGGCCCAGAACGGTAAAAGGGATTTTCATAAAGATTCTATTTAGAAGTGATCGAACGGCCGAGTGATTGGACGACCGAGTGATCGAACGGCCGAGTGATCGAACGACCGAGTGATCGGACGGCCGAGTGATCGAACGGAAGAGTGATCAAACGGCCGCAGGATCGCTAGATGATAAAAGAAGGGCGTTCCCTTCTGATTACAAAACGAAACATTAAAGCAGAGAAGGTCTTTATAAACCGTAGGAAAACTAGAAGACCCAAGAAGGGGGAGGTGGGAAACGGCAGAGGGGCCAATCAAGTTCTGTCTGGCCCAGAACGGTAAAAGGGATTTTCATAAAGATTCTATTTAGAAGAGATATTCGACCCTGCTGCCAGGTGCATGGTGCCGAAAGGGAGGACTTCCAATCGCAAGCGTCATCTCCCTCTGTGACTCATGTCCCAATCACTGAATATTAAAGCAGAGAAGGTCTTTAAACCGTAGTAAAACTGGAGGACCCTCAACTACCCGTGGACGGTACAGAGAATTTCCACTGAAACTGATATAAAACCCTTTTTGCAGCTCTACTACGATCCTCAGGAAGAAAAAATAGGAAACTGTATGTGGGCATGGGTTATTATATTACTCGAATCCCCCAATCCTTCAACTGATTGCGTAAAATTAAAAGAAAGTACCAGGGGGGATGAACGCAGTTTCAGCAGAGGGGAGAATTAATGAATGTGAAGCAAGCAGCATGACTGGAAGAGAGGGCGATACTGGGAAGAAGGTTATTGTCAACTCCAGAGGATCGGCGAAACTTTTGCATAGATCCAGTACAAAGCATTGTTTTTTTCTTTTTTGTTGTATAAAAAATTAATAAACCCACCAAAAATCATGTCTAAATTTAAAAGTAATTTTTAAAGCCGGAGGTTAATGAGTGGGGGTGGTTGAGGCGGAAAAAAATATATACCGCCGCCACCCACCCCCACAGAGATGAAAATATCAGCTGTGCCGATTTTCGAACTCCCTTCGACGGAAGTGAGTATTTTTTAAGTAACAGAAAAAAAGGTAAAAATTAAACATAAACGCTTAAAAAGTAGTCGGGGAGGCAGGCTGACGTCAAACTGTGTCCCGGCTCCTCCCTGCTGCTACGCTAAGGTGGCGCGTTTGGCGACGAAATCTCGTGATGTCTTCTCCTTGTTGGTGAAACGGGCGTAGCTGGAAAGAAATATCAAGTTAGTACAAACTCTGCCCGACAAATGGAAGAACTTACGTTTTCTGATATTTAACCACATCCGAGGCGCTCAGAGATGGGCGTGTGCCGTTGAAGGCTTCGATCAAGTGTTTCTGTGTGATTAGAATCTTTTTGGGCAAGTTCTGCAATGAGAAAGAAGCATTCACAATAAGATTCACTGGGGTGTTCGTGTCTTGTTGGATGATAGGATGACTGTCCATTACAGCAGGTGGGTAAGTGTTGTGATGAGGAGCATCAGCACACACCATGCCAAGCCAAGTGCAACTACAAACTAATTAAAGCGCCCTTCCTTTCGGAATGGTCTCGCCGCGTGGCGGTCTATGCTGGAATTCTACGCTGAAGATCTACGCTGAAGATCTACGCTGAAGATCTACGCTGAAGATCTACGCTGAAGATCTACGTTGAAGATCTACGCTGGGGATCTACGCTGAAGATCTACGCTGAAGATCTACGCTGAAGATCTACGCTGGGATCTACGCTGAAGATCTACGCTGAAGATCTACGCTGGGGATCTACGCTGAAGATCTACGCTGGGGATCTACGCTGAAGATCTACGCTGGGGATCTACGCTGGGGATCTACGGTGAAGATCTACGCTGGGGATCTACGCTGGCGGTAATGATTGTCATGCTAATTATTCAATACCATGTCATCATGTACACCAACCCAAGCAACAAGCGGGTAAGTGGTAGGACAAGTATTAGGGTAAGTAGTAGGGTAAGTATTAGGGTAAGTAGTAGGGTAAGTAGTAGGGTAAGTAGTAGGGTAAGTAGTAGGGTAAGTAGTAGGGTAAGTAGTAGGGTAAGTAGTAGGGTAAGTAGTAGGGTAAGTAGTAGGGTAAGTAGTAGGGTAAGTAGTAGGGTAAGTAGTAGGGTAAGTAGTAGGGTAAGTAGTAGGGTAAGTAGTAGGGTAAGTAGTAGGGTAAGTAGTAGGGTAAGTAGTAGGGTAAGTAGTAGGGTAAGTAGTAGGGTAAGTAGTAGGGTAAGTAGTAGGGTAAGTAGTAGGGTAAGTAGTAGGGTAAGTAGTAGGGTAAGTAGTAGGGTAAGTAGTAGGGTAATTAGTAGGGTAATTAGTAGGGTAATTAGTAGGGTAATTAGTAGGGTAATTACTAGGGTACGCAGTGGGGTAAGTAGTAGGTATAGGTGGTAGGATGTTAATAGGATAGAAGTAGAATAGAAGTGGAATAGAAGTGGACTTCTATTCTACTTCTATCCTATTAACATCCTACCACCTATACCTACTACTTACCCCACTGCGTACCCTAGTAATTACCCTACTAATTACCCTACTACTTACCCTACTACGTGGAATAGAAGTAGAATAGAAGTAGAATAGAAGTAGAATAAAAGTAGAATAGAAGTAGAATAGAAGTAGAATAGAAGTAGAATAAAAGTAGGATAGTACTGTGGTAGTAGATGGATTGGATATGCTATGGGCACTCTTCGGGTAATACATCACCATCAAGCACCAGTTGCGTAATACATAAGCGCTGGTTACATAATAGTTAGCTAGCTACTTGGGTTATCCGGGTATTTTTGGCCTAGATATAATATATATATTTACATAGTATTTAATTACATGGGAAATACATAGTTTTATAAAAAATATATACATATAAACGGGTAAAATATGAGAACTAGTTCCATGTCTGGTTCAATAACCAGTTGAGGCGAATTACAAACTTCAATAATTGATTCAAATGGTACGGATTTCAAACTATTTGAATACTCTTCACTACCATAAGAATCCTATAGGTTCTATATATTTACTATTTACATTTAATACTATAATATTTACTGAAATTATAGTTTGAAACTAGTTTTTGTTTTACATTACTAATTTTAAATCAGATTTTACTGAAAAACTGCCTTCAAGATACTGGTTTCAAGTTACTAGTTTCAAGACACCAGTTTCAAGTTACTGGTTTCAAGATACTGGTTTCAAGATACCGGTTTCAAGATACTGGTTTCAAGATACTGGTTTCAAGATACCGGTTTCAAGATACTGGTTTCAAGACACCAGTTTCAAGTTACTGGTTTCAAGATACTGGTTCCAAGATACTGGTTTCAAGATACTGGTTTCAAGATACTGGCGTCAAGTTACTGGTTCCAAGTTACTGGTTCCAAGTTACTGGTTCCAAGTTACTGGTTCCAAGTTACTGGTTTCAAGATACTGGTTTCAAGATACTGGTTTCAAGATACCGGTTTCAAGATACTGGTTTCAAGATACTGGTTTCAAGACACCAGTTTGAAGTTACTGGTTTCAAGATACTGGTTCCAAGATACTGGTTCCAAGATACTTGTTTTAAGTTACTGCTTTCAAGTTACTGCTTTCAAGTTACTGGTTTCAAGACACTGGTTTCAAGTTACCGGTTTTAAGATACTGGTTTTAAGATACTGGTTTCAAGATACTGGTTTCAAGATACTGGTTTCAAGATACTGGTTTGAACAGTTACTAATTACTGGTTTTACTAGCGGATTCACATCAGTTCTGAGCGGTAGTCACTTTCTGCGCAAGATAGAAGTTCATCCCCCGCTCACATTATACCCGCAGCATTCCACCATGTGTCTGTTTAGTTTACTGCCCCAAATTGGGCGCTTTTATTCGTTCATAACAATTAGTAAGCAAATCGAAAATGCCAGTTCGCTGCTTGCCACGTACATGCGAGCACGCGCGTGCGCAGCTCACTCGCTCTCCCCCCTCTTCCTCCCACTCACTTAAGTACTTAAAGGGTAGTTAACATTTCATTTAATTACATACTTAATATACGAGAGTACTTCGATGTGTTGTTGCATGCATTAAAAAATACGTTGAGCAGCTCAGCTCAAGTCTTGTCTTGAATCCCATATCTCCGCGGACATTTGGTCTCGTTTGCGTGTTAACTCTTAATTGTACTACCGGGGGCGTGCTATATCAAAACTCATCGTATTCGAATTGAAAGAGAAGAGCAGCAGAAACAAATTAAATTGCAGCACGGGTTGGTTTGCTGCCACCCATAAGACGATCTACCTTCGAGGTCCCATCAAAGCCGAATAAAGTTGGCGATTAAGTGTCTAAAATTAAGAAGGGGGCGACTATGAGGATATTGTGGATCTGTGTTGACTTTTATTAACAATCCACCCTTTAAGGGCTGATTCTGTCTGGACTCTGGCTTTAGTCCATCTTTCAATATCAACCATAATTGAACTGTTCCATACTCCATTCCATTCTTCTCAAAGATGGAAGGGATATTTTGGGATTATTCAGGGGCCGCAGCACATTTGAGGCTCCTCAAGAATAAAAGCCCAACGTTTTTTTCTGTCCAAAAACCCAAAAATCGATCAGACGGACTCCCATCAATTGCTCAGGAATATATCTATTTGTGGGAGGGTGATCGACCAGCGTCTTTTGTCGATCTCCCCCACATGGAATACCAGAAACTTCCTTTCAAATGGGTTCAGTTTTGGTATGGCACGCCCACAATTTCATTACTTTCTTTAAATATCTTAAACTAGGTCCTCATGCGGCGGCTCTAACTTAATTCAATTTAACGGCTAATTAAATTTATAAGTATATTGGTATCGCAACGGCGACGTCTCTTGGAATGTTTCCGGCTCGGAGTCTTCGTCACTGGACGAGGGTGGCGTCTCCAGCATCGGCATTGATAGGTCCAGGTATTCCTCATTGGCTGTGGTATTGGCGCCCAGCTGTAAGCTCTTGTCCAAGTTCTCCACAATCTCGACGAAAGTGGGCCGCGCATTCGCGTCGAAATGCCAGCACTGCCGCATCAGCATGTAAATGTTCAGGGAGCACCGTGGCGGCTTCTCCATGCGCTGGCCCGTTATCAGATAACTGTACAGCTCCTCGGCGGACATTATGTGCGGATATGGCTGTTCGCCGTACGTCATAATCTCCCAGAGCAGCACCCCATACGAGTAGACGTCCGATTGGGAGTCGTAGAATTTCTCTTGCAGCGACTCCGGCGCCATCCACTTGATCGGCAGACGTCCGTTTGTGTTCTTCCGGTAATAGTCGGTGTCCTGGATGTCGCGCGCCAAACCGAAGTCGGCAATTTTCATGATGTAGTCATCGGTGACGAGCACGTTACGAGCGGCCAAGTCGCGATGTATGCACTGAAAATATTAAAGCGGTTGATTGAGAGTGGACTGGTGTGGAATGGAATGATGGCGTGGAACACAACTCCTGGAGGAACGAGTAATAGGGTATCGGTGTTGGCCTTTCCAGCTTTAAGCAGAGACGTGAATACTGGGGTGAACCATGAATTTCAAGGTCGAAAATCATGGAATACCTTAGAAGGAATACCTAAGAAGGAATCATACCTTCTTAGGTATTCCATGAGATGAAATCACGATACCTGAAATGGAATCATGTTACCTGAATAGGAACCATGATACTTTAGATGGAATCATAATACCTGATATGGAATCATGATACCTGAGAAAGAATCATGATACCTGAAAAGGAATCAGAATACCTGCTGAAAAGGAATCATGATACCTTAGATGGAATCATGATACTTTAGATGGAATCATGATACCTAAAATGGATTCACGATGCCCGAGATGGGGCCAAGATATACCTGAGAAGGAATCATGATAACTGAGATGGTATCATGATACCTTAGATAGAATCATGATACCTGAAATGAAATCATGATGCCTGAGATGAAAAGGATTCACCATAACTGAGATGGAATCACGATACCTGAGATGGAATCACGATACCTGAGATGGAATCAAAATACATGAGATTGAATCACGATACCCGAGATGGAATCAAGAAGCAATCATTGTACAACTGAGATGGAATCATTGTATAACTGAGATTCAATCATTATACCTTAGGTGGAATCATGATATCTGAAATGGAATCACAATATACTAGATGGAATCACTATACCTGAAATAATGGAATCATGATACTTTAGATGGAATCATGATACCCCAGATGGGGCCACGATATACCCGAGAAGGAATCACGATAACTGAAATGGAATCATGATACTTTAGATGGAATCACTATACCTGAAATGGTATCATATCTGAGATGGATTCACGACACCAGAGATGGAATCATGAAACCTGAGATTGAATCACGATACCCGAGATGGGACCATGATATACCTGGAACCATGAAACCTGAAATGGGACCATGATACCTGAAATGGGATCATGATACCTGAGGCGGAATCACAAGACATGAGATTGAACCACGATACCTGAGATGGAATCGGCAAAGTGTGGGTCTGGGGGACTCATGGAAGATCATCTGTATTTAATCGATCCTAATAGAATAGACGTGATTCCTTCCCATTTCCTATAATCCCACACCTCTTATCGATCCTTCCTGATTTAGGAACCCATATTTGTCCTAGCTAAAACACTATTTTCCAAGAAAAATTGGGAGTACTTTCTATAAGAGTGTCAATGATGCGACCGCAGTTCAAACGGGAACCGGAACCATATCGTTCGTGACTGAGAAACTTCTTCAGAATTCCACCTCGACAAAGAAACTGGATTGCTAAATTTCCAAAACTTCTTCCCAGCTCTGAAGGGGTTCAAGACCTACGCCACGCACTCGCTCCATGGAGTTCTTGTTACACTGACTGCTACTTACTTTTCGGGACGCCAAATATTCCATGCCTCGCGCAATTTGAAAGGCAAACGATATTAAATTCTTCTCCGTCAATTGTGGCTTGTCCTCCAAATAGCCGCTGTTCCGTTCCAAACTAGGACTGCCCAAGGATAGTGGACGATTCTTTTTGAGGAAATCCTTCAAATTGCCATGCGGTGCATACTCCACGATCACCCAAAGCGGCCCGCTCTGACTGCAACAGCCCAACAGATTGATTATGTTGATGTGCTTGCCGATCATCTTCATCACCTCCATTTCGCGCACCAGACTGGCCATGTCCGCATCGGTGTGCTCATCCTTCACCATTTTCACCGCCACAATGGTGGTGGCACTGTTGTTATTGTTGTTGGCCCCAACGCCACCACCACTACCTGCACCAGTGCGCTGCAAGCCGCAGGCCCGGGCCATGACCACACGCCCGAAGGCGCCTTCGCCCAGCGTCGAACCCAACGACAGCTGACTGCGCGGTATCTCCCAATTGGAGTCCAATGGGAACTCGTACTCATTGAACGCCTGGGTCGGATCCACATTGGCGGAAGTTTGGAATGTGGTGCGTTGCTTTTCTATCTTTATCACCGGTATTTGCAGATCGCACGAACTGCCCTCCGATGAGGGCGGCTTATAGATGATCACCTTCTTTGTCCACTGATGCACCGTCTCGATGCGGTGCTTCAGCAGTTTCTCGTGCTTCAGTTTGCGCAGCACGTAGATTATGAATATGGAGCCGAGCAGGAAGAGCAGCACCACCACAATGGCCACCACCGTTATCCAGACGGGATGGCTGCGCAGCAAAGTGTACACCTCGCGACTCGGCAGCTTGTCCAGCACTTTCAGGTAGGCGCTCGCCATGGACTGGCCCAACGCATTCGCTGCTATGCACGTGTACCAGCCCTCGTCCTCGTGCCGGACCCGTTCCAAACGCAGCACGTGTGGCTTGTCGGGATCGGTGGGCAGCTTAATGAAATCCTTGGCGTAGCGCTCACTGACGTCCTGCGACACAATCGGCACCGACTTCTCCAGCTCGTATAGCGACTGGTTCTTGCGTGTGTACTTGATCCACGTGATGTACGGTTCCAGGTCGGAGACGACGCGGCACTCCAAGACGGCACTGGTGTTGGTCAGCACCGTCTGATTCTGGGGAAACTTGTCGCTGTGTATGGGACGCGAGCGCAGACGATCGTTTATGGTCAGCCTGGTGGTGTGTTCGATGCAGCCGTGCTTATTGCACACGGTGCACTTGTAGATCCCGGAATCGTTCGTGATGATGTCCTCCATCTGAATGGACCACTTCTTGTACGAGACTCTGCCGATGTGGCGCGTGATCTCCGTGTCGTTGCGCGTCCACGTGATGTTCGGCACGGGATTGCCGAAGGCCGGGCATATCAGCTGTACGGAACTGCCGGCCGGTTTGTGTATGTAGTTGACCAGTTTGCTGCTCTTCCTGAATTTCGGAGCGCTCTCCTCGTCATACCCGTCCGTCCACCAGTCCTTGGTATCGTTGTCCGCGTCGTTGCTGTTGTGCTCCAGATTGACGACATCGTGCGTCACGTGCGTGTGTTGCGGCGGGGGGTGATTTAGAATGTGCATTTGCCCGTCAGGAGCCGCCGGGGTTATGCTATATTTCGCTTGCTGATCCAGTTCCAGATTCGAGACCTTTGCTTTTTGCAGCTGCTTGGCTAGTTTGGGTTTCGCGGCTGCTATTTTGGCGGCAGTGAGCGCCACATGAGAGCTGTGAGAAATCTGCGAACTATTATTGGGAGCATCTGCCAAAACTCGCAAGTAGGCGCTGGCCATGGTCTGGCCCAGCGTGTTCGCCGCTAGACAACTGTACCAGCCCTCATCGGACGGTTGCACGTGGCTCAAGCTGAGCAAATGCGGCGCCGCTGGGTTCGCCGGCAACTTAACAACACGCTCGTTATCCACAAAGTGGCTGATCTCTTCCACCGCCTGCTCCAACTGCTCAATACTCTCACTGGCACTCGTGGCTTTGAGCTTGAGCCAAGTGACACTCGCCGCCAGATCCGACAGCACGCGGCATTCGAACTGCGCACTGCCATTTATGGCCACCGTTAGATTCCGCGGCGTCTCGTCGCTGATGTAGGGCACCGCAGGCACCGCTGGCACCGTCGTCGTCGTCGGCGTCGTCGTCGTCGCTGTTGTACTGTTCTGGGCTGCATGCACAGTTAAGTTGGTGGCCTGAACAGTGCATCCATATTCGTTGCATAGCGCACACTTATAAAGGCCCGCCTCTTGCTCCGTGAGCTCCGCTATGATCAGCGTATAATTCTCTTTCGTGTACCGTTGTGGCGTTCTGCGGGGATTGGGAACGTCCGGCAATGTCAGCGGCATATTATTAAGTGACCAGCTGATTGTGGGCATGGGAGTGCCGCTGGTGGCACAGTTTAACTGTACTGTACTGCCAACGGAGCTGTTCAAGTGCTTAGCCAGGTGGGTGCTGCTGCCGCCACTGCTGCTGTTGTCGGGCTTAAACTTGGGCGGTGGTGTGGCGACGGCATTCGTGGAATTCTTTGGGACGTTACGACCCGACACTGGGAGGACTGCGACTTGATCAGTGTCTTCGTCATATTCGGAATCATATTCGGACATGTCTTGAGTCACCTTCTGAGCTTCATCGTCGCTAGACTCATATTTGGCAGCATTGTCTGAGTCTTGTTTCCCACCCACATAATTAGCATCATGTTTAGAAGCATGTTTGACAACATTATTGGGACCATCCCTTGCAACATTGTTGACATCATCACTTGCAACATTGGTGGGATCATCACTTGCAACATTGGTGGGATCATCACTTGCAACATTGGTGGGATCATCACTTGCAACATTGGTGGGATCATCACTTGCAGCATTGTTGACACCATCCCTTGCAACGTTGTTGACATCACCACTTGCAACATTATTTGCATCATCCCTTGCAACATTATTTGCATCATCCCTTGCAGCATTGTTGACACCATCCCTTGCAACATTGTTGGGCTCATGATGCTCTGCAGCATCATCTTCCTCAACATACTCGGCTTCATCATTCAGAGCAACCTTGCTGAAATCCGCAATGTCATTCTCATCAATTGCAGGCACAGCTACACCAATCTTTCCACTCTCATCTTCCTGCTCCTTATCTGGATCTGGGTATTCCACCGCGGTCAATTCTGTGTGATAGGTTGTTAACCCAGCAGCAGTACCGCCAATCCTTAAAGTCATATTCGCCCATTGGGCACAGTTCGTTGTGAGCAGTTCCGTTGGGAGCTGAGCACAGCAGCTGTAAATGCCCGCATCCTTCGGTTGTACCGCCAGCAAAGTGAGCGTCGACTTTGTGGTAGACAAACGTTGCTCATTCCAGTACCAACGGTACCAGTTCTGTGGCAATGGTGGTGGTAGCGACGAAGGCGGTGTTAACGAGGACGATGGGGTTTCCTGCGAAGCGCACGTGATCTGCACATCGACATTCGCGGGCACTGTGGAGAGCGGCTGCGCAGCTGCGGTTGTTGTGAAACTGTAAATGGGAACTGGCGATGGTGGCGATGAAGCTGAGGATACGGATGCACCTAGTAATTGTGGTGCAGATGGTGGCGATGAAGCTGAGGATACGGATGCACCTAGTAATTGTGGTGCAGATGCGGGAAATGTAGCGTTTGTGGACGAGATGATGGTTGCTGTACTCTCTGCTCTAGGGTAGCTCAAACTTTTGCCACATCCCGCCGCCACATTTAGAAGCACCACGAAGCAGCACTCCAAGAGCACCAGCAACCGAGTCTTCTTCATTTCAACCAGGTGCTTACGCGCAAAAGCGTACTGTGGTGATGGTGAAGGCGTTTGCCTATGTATGCTCCTCTTTAAGATTCAGCTGTATTTGTGTGTGTGTGTGTGTGGCTCTGAACGCGCACACATTTAAATGTTTAGGTACGTATAACGAGGCACTTTGTTGCTGAGACTGCGCTTGGCGCAGTTGCAGGCGTAGTTGCAGGCGCAGTTGCAGGCGTAGTTGACCGCGCGCACTTGCTCTTTAGGCTCACCCACCGCGGAGTCGATGAGTATAATGTGTGTGTGTGTGTGTGTGTGTGTTGTACTATTTGTATGTATGCGTGTGTGTGTATTAAGAATTAAAATTCATATTGTTTTGTGCGTAATTTTTTATGTTTTGCGTTTAGGTTTTTAAATGACAACAACATTTTCATTTATGTTACATTCCACTGTCTTTCTCTCTCTCTTGTTCACTTGTCACTGTGTATTTTAGTTATTTATTTGAAAATCAATTTATACGAATATTTAAAAGCAAAAACAATAAAACTATGTGCATTGATTTCCTAATGAGCGTGTTTCGAGCGTGTCGCTGGAGTCTTGTCGCAGCTGCCACCGCTGCTTATGGACTTGTGCCATTTGGGTTCAGTTAACAACAGTAGCAAAGACCGCGACCACAGTAGTAATAGTAATGACAATGGTAATGACAACAACAACAACAACAACAACGCCGACAGATACCGCAATAGCAACAGCAACAAAAACAACAACAATCACAATCTAATCAAAGTCTTTCAAAGCATTTCTACGCGCGCACGTCTAAAGCGAATTTTCATTTAATACAATTTTTCAATGTGTTTTTTTTTAATTATTTGTATTGGAATGTATTTTTTGTTAATTTTTTTTATAATATTTAGTTTTTTATTTGTATTGGAATGTATTTTTGTTAATTTTTTTATAATATTTAATTTTATTATATTTAATTTATTATATTTTATTCTTTATTATATTTTATTTTTTATTATATTTTATTTTTTATAATTTCATTTTTTATAATTTCATTTTTTATAATTTCATTTTTTATTATATTTTATTTTTTATTATATATAATTTTTTGATATATCATTTGTTATCTTTTATTTAATTTTTTTTTTATCTTATTTTTTTATATTTTATTTTTTTATATTTAATTTTTTTTTATATTTAATTTTTTTATATTTAATTTTTTTAAATTAAATTTTTTTATATTTAATTTTTTTATATTTAATCACATTTTATTTTTAATTATAATTTTCCATTATTTTATTTTATATATTTTTATATTATATTTAATTCATTTATATTTTTATTTTATTTATTTTATTTTTATAATTTATATTTTTTATTACATTATATTTTTATATTATATTTAACTATATTTAATTAATTTAATTATATTTTTCTTATCATATTTTATTAAATCTATTTATTATATTCTTGTATTTATTTTTCCATTACTTTCTTGTAATTTTTTTCTAAAATTTGTTTGCTTTATTTTTATATTTTTACACAAAATTTCTTGTTTGCGTTATATTTTTGGTAAAACTTTTTTTAATTTATTTTATTTCAATTTTATTTCATTTCGATATTATTTTTGATATTGTTTCTTATACGATTTTTTATGTTTTTTTTATATAATTTTTCATAATATTTATTTTTTTAAAATTATTTTTTATTATAATTTCTTTTTATCATTATTTTTCATCATTATTTTTCATCTTTATTTTTTATCATTATTTTTTATCAATATTTTTTATCATTATTTTTTATCTTTATTTTTCATCATTATTTTTCATCTTTATTTTTTATCATTATTTTTTATCATTATTTTTTATCATTATTTTTTATCAATATTTTTTATCATTATTTTTTATCATTATTTTTTATCATTATTTTTCATCATTATTTTTCATCTTTATTTTTTATCATTATTTTTTATCATTATTTTTTATCATTATTTTTTATCAATATTTTTTATCATTATTTTTTATCATTATTTTTTATCATTATTTTTTATCCATTAATTTTTATCATTAATTTTTATCATTCATTTTTATCATTATTTTTTATCATTATTTTTTATCATTATTTTTTTATCATTATTTTTTATCATTATTTTTTTTATTATTTTTTTAATTATTTTTTATCATTATTTTTTATCCTTTTTTTATCCTTTTTTTAACATTATTTTTTATCATTATTTTTTATCATTATTTTTTATCCTTTTTTTAACATTATTTTTTATCATAATTTTTTATCTTTATCCTTTATACATTTTTTATTTTGTTATGTATTTTTTTTTACATTATTTTTATAGAACATTTTTTAAAATATCATTTTATATAATTTTTCATATTATTATGCTTTTTATTAATTATAATTAACATCATAATTAACATTAAGCTGCTTGGCTATCGGCTTATTTGGTGATATTATTTTATATTTTCTATTTTTATTATTTTCCATTATTCTTTATGAAATTGTTTTTTATTTAAATTTATTCTTTATTCTTAGTTTTATATAAATTAATATTTTTTTCAAAAGTATTTTCCACAATTTTTTAGGTTTTTGTGGTTTTTTTAAAATTTACTTTTACTATTTTATTTCACTTTATTTAATTTTATATAATTTTTTCATTTTGGATTATTTTTTATTATTTTCATAATTATTTTTATGATTATTTTTATAATTATTTTTATGATTATTTTCATAATTATTTTTATGATTATTTTCATAATTATTTTTATGATTATTTTCATAATTATTTTTATGATTATTTTTATGATTATTTTTATGATTATTTTTATAATTATTTTTATTATTATTATTTATTCTTTATTTTTTTATTATTTTTTATTTTTTATTCTTCAAATTTTTTTTTATTATTTCTCGAATGTTTTTTATTATTTCTCGAATTTTTTATTATTATTTTTCTCATTTTTTATTTTATAATTTATTATTTTTATCATTTTTTTTTATTATTCTTCTAATTTTTTATTACTATTTTCCTCAATTTTTATTATTATTTTTGCGTTTTTTTATTTACAATTTTATTTCATTGATTTCTGCTGTGTTAATTTTTTGTATTAATTTTTTTGTATTTGTTTTGTAATTAATTTGCTTTTTTATTATAAATTGCTTCGAATTAATTTTTTATTATTGTAAATTGTTTTACATTAATCATTGTCATTAAAAATTGTTTTGTAATAATTTATTTTATTTCATAAATAATTTGTCAGTTTTCTTTTGTTATTGTCGTTGTTGTTGTTGTTGTTGTTGTTGCTTTCTTGTTGGCCATATTTGCCGCGGGGGCCAAGCTTAGATTTTAATTTATTCACTTCCTTCACTCAGTCGGAATGAGTGGCAGGCAGGCAGGCGGCCGGAGGCCGGAGGCTACGGGTCGGGCCGGCGATGACCATATTCCAACTCTTCAACTCTTCTTCGCGACTTCGAATTCGATTCTTCATTTCACAGAAACTTTGTTGTTGGGCCGGCCCGGCAGATGGGATCGGATCGTCAGGTGCAGCGGAGGGAAATCGGTCTTTTTGTCTTCCACATTGGCACTCAATACAAAAACAACAAACAAAGAAACCAAAAAGTGTGCACGGCAGAGCTTCAAGTGGCACGGCGTGGCGTGGCCCGAAGTGGGCTGGAGTGGAGTGGACTGGAGTGGAATGGTGTGGTGTGGAGTGTAGTGGAGCATTGAACTTCTCCCATTCAATCAGCACTTGGCCGGCCGCCGCAAGTAGAAGGCAATTCCTTAAACGCTTTGCGCATTTTTCTATGCGCCCATGTTGGCGGCAATGGTGCGGTGGCAGTGACGGGAGCTGCTCTTCTCTACAAGCAGCGCATAACAATAACCACAACGCACCAAGCCAAGAATTGTTGAGGGCTTTTTCCTCATTTTTCACTTAATCTCCATTTAAGGTGGCTTTTTGGTTTGAGGCACTTCGCATGCACGCAAATGTATGTTAAGTGGCCAAATTGGTGGTCGGCGGTCAGTCGTCAGCTGCGGCAGCTGTGAGGAAATCTTCCTGCTGCACACACCGCCACTGACGCGGCTTGTGGTGTGGGAGCTTGGCGGATTTCGGAATTGGATATTTTGGTTAATGACGACTGCGGCGGAGAAAACCACAGAATTGAATTTGGAGTCGATTGATATGAGTAACTGCTGAATGAAGTGCCCAATAGGCATACAATCGCTTGATGTAGGAGAGACCAAACTGTACACTGCCACACACCAATCTTGCTAACTCCACCATCAAGATGCAAAAACTGCCTTTGAACCAACCACACAATCAACTAAATCTCAGAATGAATCTGCACTATGAAGGCTTTGTAAAGAAAGCAACTCTATAAAAACTGAGTAAAAAAGCAACTCTATAAAAACTGAGCAACTTTATAAAAACTTTGTAAAAAACAAAAAAAAAAGAACAGTTAAAAACTTGATCAAAAAACAACTTCATTAAAACTGTGTAAAAAAGGAACTCTATAAAAACTTTGTATTTGTATTTGTACTTGAATTTGTACTTGAATTTGTACTTGTATTTATACTTGTATTTGTACTTGTATTTGTACTTGAATTTGTATTTGTATTTGTACTTGAATTTGTACTTGTATTTGTACTTGTATTTGTACTTCTATTGGGATTTGTATTTGTACTTGTATTTGTACTTGAATTTGTACTTGAATTTGTACTTGAATTTGTACTTGTATTGGGATTTGTATTTGTACTTGAATTTGTACTTGTATTTGTACTTGAATTTGTACTTGAATTTGTACTTGTATTTGTACTTCTATTGGGATTTGTTTGTACTTGTATTTTTACTTGAATTTGTACTTGAATTTGTACTTGAATTTGTACTTGAATTTGTACTTGTATTTGTACTTGTATTTGTACTTGTATTTGTACTTGTATTTGTACTTGTATTTGTACTTGAATTTGTATTTGTATTTGTACTTGAATTTGTACTTGTATTTGTACTTCTATTGGGATTTGTATTTGTACTTGTATTTGTACTTGTATTTGTACTTGAATTTGTACTTGAATTTGTACTTGCATTTGTACTTCTATTGGGATTTGTTTCTACTTGTATTTTTACTTGAATTTGTACTTGTATTTGTACTTGTATTTGTACTTGTATTTGTACTTGAATTTGTATTTGTATTTGTACTTGAATTTGTACTTGTATTTGTACTTGAATTTGTACTTGTATTTGTACTTCTATTGGGATTTGTATTTGTACTTGTATTTGTACTTGTATTTGTACTTGTATTTGTACTTGTATTTGTACTTGTATTTGTACTTGAATTTGTATTTGTATTTGTACTTGAATTTGTACTTGTATTTGTACTTGAATTTGTACTTGTATTTGTACTTCTATTGGGATTTGTATTTGTACTTGTATTTGTACTTGTATTTGTACTTGAATTTGTACTTGAATTTGTACTTGCATTTGTACTTCTATTGGGATTTGTTTCTACTTGTATTTTTACTTGAATTTGTACTTGTATTTGTACTTGTATTTGTACTTGTATTTGTACTTGAATTTGTATTTGTATTTGTACTTGAATTTGTACTTGTATTTGTACTTGAATTTGTACTTGTATTTGTACTTGTATTTGTATTTGTATTTGTACTTGAATTTGTACTTGTATTTGTACTTCTATTGGGATTTGTATTTGTACTTGTATTTGTACTTGTATTTGTACTTGAATTTGTACTTGAATTTGTACTTGCATTTGTACTTCTATTGGGATTTGTTTGTACTTGTATTTTTACTTGAATTTGTACTTGAATTTGTACTTGAATTTGTACTTGTATTTGTACTTGTATTTGTACTTGTATTTGTACTTGTATTTGTACTTGAATTTGTATTTGTATTTGTACTTGAATTTGTACTTGTATTTGTACTTGTATTTGTACTTGAATTTGTACTTGAATTTGTACTTGTATTTGTATTTGTATTTGTACTTGAATTTGTACTTGTATTTGTACTTCTATTGGGATTTGTATTTGTACTTGTATTTGTACTTGTATTTGTACTTGAATTTGTACTTGAATTTGTACTTGCATTTGTACTTCTATTGGGATTTGTTTGTACTTGTATTTTTACTTGAATTTGTACTTGAATTTGTACTTGAATTTGTACTTGTATTTGTACTTGTATTTGTACTTGTATTTGTACTTGAATTTGTATTTGTATTTGTACTTGAATTTGTACTTGTATTTGTACTTGTATTTGTACTTGAATTTGTACTTGAATTTGTACTTGTATTTGTATTTGTATTTGTACTTGAATTTGTACTTGTATTTGTACTTCTATTGGGATTTGTATTTGTACTTGTATTTGTACTTGTATTTGTACTTGAATTTGTACTTGTATTTGTACTTCTATTGGGATTTGTTTGTACTTGTATTTTTACTTGAATTTGTACTTGAATTTGTACTTGAATTTGTACTTGTATTTGTACTTGTATTTGTACTTGTATTTGTACTTGTATTTGTACTTGTATTTGTACTTGAATTTATACTTGTATTTGTACTTCTATTGGGATTTGTTTGTACTTGTATTTTTACTTGAATTTGTACTTGAATTTGTACTTGTACTTGTACTTGTACTTGTACTTGTACTTGTACTTGTACTTGTACTTGTACTTGTACTTGTACTTGTATTTGTATTTGCATTTGCATTTGCATTTGAATTGTATTTGTATTGGGATTTGTTTCTGTCACTCTAAATCTTCTGATTTCTAGGCCTCAATTCGAGTTGAGTGTTGGGTTTAATATTTGAAGAGCACGCATCCCTGCTCCCCTTTATCTCTCACCTTCTCTTTATCACACATTTATCTATTTAACAACTTTACATATCACTTTATGCTTATCATCTGCGCTATCGCTGTTTTCTTTGACCACACTCCAAACATCTGCCTTCGTCTGTCAATTTTATCTGTTACATTCTCATTATCCTTTCATCCCACAACCTTTATAAACAACAACCTATATCCACAACCTTTATGAGTTATTATCTTTACTAAGACACTACACGAAGCACCTTTTCCATAATTTGTGTGTCTTGATTTCGTCGATCACTTGAGCTTATCGCCTACATCCTTTAATCCCTTGGGTTTTAATTTCATATATCAGATGCCTCGATGAACTCTTCCTCTATCACCTTTTTCTCTCACATTTATCGGTCGCCTTTATCCCTGGTACATCATCTGCTGTGTCCATGTTAACCTATCAACTACCTGCGTACACCTATATACATAAGTACACCATGTGCCTGGGGCCTTGGTGTATCCACTTTATCATCTTTATATCAAGCAACGCTTTTCTATCCCCAGCTATCATCTATCCCAGTTATCATCTACCCCATTTATCCCTTACTGCCGTCAACTTCATATCTTTATATTACAGCCTTTATGTCAGTTTTATATGCCATCTTTACACTTCACCTTTATAACGCACCTTTAAGCCACCTTAGCAAGTCACCTTTACAAGTCACCCTTACAAGTCACCTACCTTTATAAGTCACCTACCTTTATAAGTCATCTACCTTTACAAGTCACCAACCTTTACAAGTCACCTACCTTTATAAGTCACCTACCTTTATAAGTCACCTACCTTTATAAGTCACCTACCTTTATAAGTCACCTACCTTTATAAGTCACCTACCGTTATAAGTCACCTACCTTTATAAGTCACCTACCTTTATAAGTCACCTACCTTTATAAGTCACCTACCTTTATAAGTCACCTACCTTTATAAGTCACCTACCGTTATAAGTCACCTACCTTTATAAGTCACCTACCGTTATAAGTCACCTACCTTTATAAGTCACCTACCTTTATAAGTCACCTACCTTTATAAGTCACCTACCTTTATAAGTCACCTACCTTTATAAGTCACCTACCTTTATAAGTCACCTACCGTTATAAGTCACCTACCGTTATAAGTCACCTACCGTTATAAGTCACCTACCGTTATAAGTCACCTACCTTTATAAGTCACCTACCTTTATAAGTCACCTACCTTTATAAGTCACCTACCGTTATAAGTCACCTACCGTTATAAGTCACCTACCGTTTATAAGTCACCTACATTTATGAGTCACCTATCTGTAGAAGTCACCTGTGTAAGTCACCTGTATAAGGCACCTGTGTAAAACACCTCTGTAAGTCACCTTTATAAGTTACTTTTATAAGTCACCTGTATAAGTCACCTTTATAAGTTGCCTTTATAAGTTGCCTTTATAAGTCACCTGTATAAGTCACCTTTATATTTAAACACCTTTATATTTCAACACCTTAAGTCACCATTATCTTTAGCTCAGCAAGGGTTAATCCTTCTTTAAGTTCTTTCTTGCTTTTAATGATTAGTTCCAAAAAATGATTCCATATCCAGGTATTCCCTCTCTTTCACTCCTCCTTTGACACAAATTAATTATTCCTCCCACTCTGGTTAAGTTTCAAACTAAAAGAACGAGTTTCAAGAAAGATTAGAAGGGTGTTATAGGCCCCCCACTCCATGAGTTTTACTGATCAAACCATGAACCCTCTATAGCTGGGAAAACAGCTGATGCTACAAAGTTCTTATACTGGTGTTTTTCATAGTTTAGTTATGTATTGGGAGACTGGTACCGGAACCGAAACGTACCACCACATAAACAGCTCGCTCTCTCTCTCTCTCTCTCTCTCTCTCTCTCTATTTGTTGTATATATTCCACGGTTAGGTTATTCGTCACGTTTTGTCCACCCAGAACTAGCGATATAACTGCGTTCAATTGGGAGTGACTGTAGACAATGGGTTCGGAATTAAAGACCTGTCGTTACTGAGGTGATTTAGGGAGGAGATTATGCCAGAAACATTTATTCAAGGATAGGATATGCGGTCCGGACTGCTGAACTACCACTAATCAAAGTTGGAGCTGTGTGAGGGATTATTTCCAAAGATATTCCTCTAGACTCGAGCTGTATTGGGAGGGGGGAACTATTTTGCGGGTTTTTGCTGAAAATTATGCGTTGTTGAAGGATGTGGATCTACAAAAGGAAGTGGAGTTCTCCAAAGGGAAAGTAAAACTACAAAGGGAAGTGTAGCTGCAAATAGAAGTAGAGCTACAAAGGCAAGTAAAGCTACAAAAGCAAGTAAAGCTACCAAAGCAAGTAAAGCTACAAAAGCAGATAAAGCTACAAAGGAATAAAGCTACAAAGGCAGATAAAGCTACAAAGGAATAAAGCTATAAAGGCAAGTAAAGCTACAAAAGCAAGTAAAGCTACAAATGCAGATAAAGCTACAAATGAATCAAGCTACAAAAGGAAATAAAGCTACAAAGGCAGGTAAAGCTTCAGAGGGAAGTAAAGCTTCAAAGGGAAGTGAAGCTAAAAATGGAAAATTCATAGAAATTCTGGTTATTCGGCAACTGTGGCTTCATAGGGAAGTGGAGATGCAAAGAGAAGCGGAGCTTCACAGGGGATAATGGAGCTACTTGCGGAAGTAAAGAAAGGAAATTTCAGCTGCAAAGGGACGAAGTGCTTTTTCGGATGCCCAAATTCCTCGGCCAGTTCTGCCTTTCATTTCGCTATCAAATCGAGTTGGCACGTCTACAAACATTGTGAATAGAGTTGCTGCGTTATGTGGTCAGAGCTTCAAAGTGTGGTGGCGATAATTAACTTTATGTCTGAGTTATTGTTTGTGTGAGAAGTTGGCCAAGTGCCATTTGTTGTTGTTGTTGTTGTTGTTGTTGGTCACTGCTGAAATTGTTTCCTTTTTTGGTTCAATGCGAAATTTGAAAAAATCCAAAAAGAAGTCGGGTTGTAAAAATGAGAAATCACTGCACATGTTTTAACGACTCCCGCCGATTTTAATTAAAAAACTGGGGACTCTCGAAGAGGCTCTTCTCTGCCTCCAAATCACGTACGTTCTTTTTACGAGCGCATTTGCTTTTTTTCGCCAACACTAATTGCTTTTTTTTGACAATGTTAATTATTTTAAGCAATTGTCGCGCGGCACTTGCCTCCCCGGAGGGAACGAACGGACGCCACTTCCGCTTTGGCGTGTAACCACCACGCCGAGTGATGAAAATGTGCGACCAACGCACGCACACACGCACAAAACGCGAAAAAGGAAAACGAGCCGAAATGTGTTTAAATCGAAAGAAAGCAGAGGAGCCGAGCCGAGCCGAGCCGAGCTGAGCTGAACTGAACCGTCGCCTTCTGTGCTGAACTGAGAACTGAACTAAACAAAAGTGAACCGTCTGTGGCGAGCGAGCGTACGCAACTGCTCTGTGTGAATGAGCGTGAATGAATGAATCAGGCGCTACGATCACATCAAACACAATCGACTCCGATGATTCCGTTTGGCGACAAAGCAAATAATAATTAAACAAGACAAAAGTAACCAGCGAACAAACGGCAACAAAATTTGAACAACATAAACAGCAACAACGCCGAGGCGCACTTGTCAGCGGCGGCAGCAGTGAGCGCACGCGCGCCAGCCCGGCAGTGCCACACAGCAAGCAAGGCGTGACAAGGTGAGGTAAGGTGAGACGAGACGAGACGAGAGCCAAGGCAGGCCACACCAAAACCAAACGCAACCACTGCCATATCACACAGAGCCACCACGGCCACCGACCGCCGTTGTCACCGCTGGCACCGCTGGCACAGCGTGGCCAACACCACCAACAACGGCAGCAGCAGCGGCACCACCGCCAACGCTGAACACTGCCAGCAACAAAGACGCCTCCGTGCCTGAGCCTTTCAGACCGAGCCAGAAGCAGAGCCTAAGCCAGAGGCAGAGTCAGAGTCTAAGCCATAGGCAGAGTCTAAGCCAGAGCCAGAGGCACAGTCTAAGCCAGAGCCAGAGGCACAGTCTAAGCCAGAGCCAGAGGCACAGTCTAAGCCAGAGCCAGAGGCACAGTCTAAGCCAGAGCCAGAGGCACAGTCTAAGCCAGAGCCAGAGGCACAGTCTAAGCCAGAGCCAGAGGCACAGTCTAAGCCAGAGGCAGAGCCTGATACTGTGTTGGAGCCCGAGTCTGCTATAGCCTGAGTCGCTGCCAGAGCCAGAGCCAGAGCCTGTGTTGTCCCCATGCCCGTGCCAATGTCGGTTGGTTCGGCTGCTGCTGCTGCTTGTGCTGCTGCTGCGCTACTTGCTTGGGCGGATGATCCTTACAAAACCACCACAACCGCTCACAACACAGAAGCGAGGAGTTCGGGGTTCGCGACTGGGACCAGGTCCTCTACCTGTCGCTTCCTCCGCTCTGTGAGTGTGTGCGTTGTCGTCGAGTTTTCCTAATGCGCCTATTCCTCATTGTCGTCCGCGTCTCCCGTATCCAGCGCTCATGTTGCAATGTTTTTGTTTACTGTGTCTTTTTCTCTGCCTCTGAACGTGTGTGTGTGTGTCCCTCTCTCCTTATGATTATTATTAATGCCGGTGTTGTTGTTGGTGGTGTTGTTGTTGTTGGTGGTGTTGTTGTTGGTGGTGTTGTTGTTGTTGGTGGTGGTGTTGTTGTTGGTGGTGGTGTTGTACCTTTTTGGCATATATTCTAAGCATGTTTCGGTGGCTCGGTTTGCATGCGTATTTTTAATTCCTGTCCTATCTCTGCGCGGCTGCTCGCCCGGCTTATCTATTGAATTGTTACTGACAATTTATGCGTGTGGTTTGTGCGCCTGCGCATGCGCATATCCCTCGCCTATGTTGGGCTGCAGCTTGGCTGGTTCGGCCAAATCCAGCAGGAAAGCGCAAGCGCGCAACCACGGCGCATTCTTCTTCAGTGGGAAGTAAGCAAGCAATTCTTCATTGTCTTCGCGGCGACTGCCGCAACTGCTACCAGAGAAGGCACTCCGCTGCGACTGCCGCTGAGATATTGCCGCATGTTGTTCGTTATGGTGCTATGACATTTTTATTGTCTTTCTTGTTGTTGGTGTTGTTGTTGTTGTTTTTATTGTATATCAATGCAAAACGTTTTGCTGACGTTATTGCTGCGGTTTCTGGGGTTGTTATTGTTGTTGCTCGATTCTTATTGTTTTTATAGGTGCGAGAACGTGCAACACTGCGCCCCAGTAGGAAATGTCCAGACAGCAGTTAATGAGAAGGGCAGTTAATGAAAAGAGCAGTTAGTGAGAAGGGGAGCTAAAAAATGGCAAAAATGAACACGATTCAAAATGAACACGATTCAAAATGAACACGATTCAAAATGAAAAATTTCGTCAATTATGAAGGAGCCGACGAGGCAGATGTGAGCCTCGTCGGCTCAGCAAGAACACAGCATCTTTCAAACGAAAATTTATTATATTTATATATTTATTATTTCATTTTTTTATTATTATTTCATTATTTCTTTATTATATCATTATTTTATTATTTTATATTTTACATTTTATTTTTTATTTATTAATTTATTATATCATTATTTTATTATTTCATTTTTTAAATTATTATTTCATTATTTTTTTATTTCATTATTTTTATTATTTCACTTTTTTTATTATAAAATTTTAATAAAGTTTTTATTATCAATTTATTACTATTAATTTTGTATTGATTTTTTTTATCAAGTTTTTATTCATATTTTTCATTAATTTTTTAAAATTAATTATTATTATTAATTATTATTAATAATTTTTTTCTATTATTTTTTATCATTAAATTTTTTACTATTCATGTTTGTATTCATTTCTTGTTATAATTATTTTTACTTATTTTGCTATTTTTTACTGAATATTTTTATAATTTATTTATTTATTTATTTTTTTGGTAAAAAAAATACCAGCAAAAAATATATGAAAATATTTAAAATAATAAAAAAAATGAATTTCTAAATAGAATGTAAGAGATAAAGGAATAAAAAAAATAATCAGACAAACAAAAATTATAAAAAAATAAATAAAAAGTTATAAAAAAAATAAAATAAATAACAAATAATAAAAAACATATAAAAAAAAATTTAAAAAAACCACCAAAAAATATATGAAAAAATTTAAAATAATAAAAATAAATATTTTAAATAAAATTAAGAGAAAAACGAAATAAAAAAATAAGACAAACAAAAATTATAAAAAAAAATAAAAAGTTACAAACAAAATAAAATAAATAACAAATAATAAAAAAACATATAAAAAAAAAATACCACCAAAAAATATATGAAAATATTTAAAATAATAAAAAAAATTAATTAATAAATAACAATTTTTTTTTTTTTTGGTAGAGGGTAAAAAAATGCTGTCGTCACAGATTTGGTATGTGAGAATTGCACCCACTAAAACAACAAAAAGATACTTTATTATTAAATTTTATTTGTTAACTTGAATTGTTTAAATTTATATTTTTAGTATTATTTTTTTTTATTAATATTTTAATAATTTTTTTTTATTATTTCAATAATTTTTTTTTTTTTATTAATATTTTAATAATTTTTTTTTTAATATTTTAATAATTTTTTTTTTTTATTAATATTTCAATAATTTTTTTTTTATTAATATTTTAATAATTTTTTTTTTATTAATATTTTAATAATTTTTTTTTTTTATTAATATTTTAATAATTTTTTTTTATTATTAATATTTTAATAATTTTCTTTTTTATTAATATTTTAATAATTTTTTTTTTTTTTTTATTAATATTTTAATAATTTTTTTTATTAATATTTTAATAATTTCTTTTTATTCATATTTTTAATATTTTTTTTTATTTATATTTTAAGTATTTTTTTTTAAATTTATATTTTAAGTATTCATTTTTTTCATTTATATTTTATTTAAATATTATTTTTTTTTCAATTTATATTTTAGTACTATATTTTTATTTATATTTTAGTATTCTTTTTTAATTTATATTTTAGTATTTTTTTTTATTTATATTTTAGTATTATCTTTTTTTAATTTATATTTAGTATTATTTTTTTTTATTTACTAATTTTTTTTTTTTAGTAATATTCTTAATTACTTTTTTTTTATTAATATTCTTATATCGTTTTTTTTTAGAAATATTTTCATATACATTTTTTTCATTTATATTTTTATATAATTTTTTATTAATATTTAAAAAAATTTTTTTTTATTAATATTTTTATAATTTCTTTTTTTCTTAATACTTTTTTTTTATAAATACATTTTTTTTTTATTAATATATATATTTTTTTTATTAATATATATTTTTTTTTATTAATATATATTTTTTTTTATTAATATATATTTTTTTTTATTAATATTTTTATTATTTTTTTTTAATATTTTAGTATTATTTTTTTTAACATTTTTGTTTTTAGTTCACGTTCACTCTTCTAATCGATTTTTTCGTAATGGAATATTTCAACAATTTTCGTTGGCCACGCCCAATGCCAGCCTCTCGCCCTCGTCGCCGCCAATGCCAAGGTGTCCCGAGTCACAGATTGTCTACTGGGGTGCCTGCATAGATCCTCGCTTCAGCGTAGGCAAACGTCGCGCCGCTGCCGTCGTTGGTGCATCGGAGTGCGTAGGTGTGTAGGTGTGCGGTACGCTGTGTGTGTGTGTGCGTTTGAGCGTTCGTATCGGCGATGATTATTGCATATCAATAAGAAATATCCGTTACGTGACTTATTTCTTCCTTTGCGCGCCTCGCTGCTCTGCTCTGTTTGACGCTCGAGCACTTCATTGTGCGCACTCGCTGCTGCGGGCTGCTCACGATTCCTGGACTGCGACCCGATCCGATCCTTCCTTGCTCGCTATGCACTGTTTGTTGTCATGGACATGTTTATCGTTTATATACGTGTGTTTGTGTTGTGTTTCTGCTTGGGAAGTGGCGGCGTACCTGGCGCGCACGCGCAATCTCTCCACTTGCAGAAAATCACCCGCATTTATCTAAAAGATACCACCGGCGCGCGGTGTATCCTTTCTAATAAATATTTTTTTTCTTTACACAGATTTTGTTTCATAATTCCTTTTATATATATATATATATATATATATATATTATATATAATTTTTTTAAATTTTCTTTTGATACATTTTTTTTTGTGATAATTTTTGTGATAATTTTTTTTATAATTTTTTGTGATGATTTTTTCCTATAAAATTTCTGTATCTGTTTTTTACACAATTTTTTTGAAATTCTTTTTGTTCGTGTTTTTATCGTTTTGCGCTGTTGTTGTATTTTTAGAAAAAATTCACAAAATTTCGAATTTTGTCGGCGTTGTTGTTGGGGTGCTTCTTTTTTATAGAAAAATGCAAATAGACACTCGCGGCGATCATCGCTTAATATGCCGGATCACGTACGGCGTGGCTTGGTTTGCTTTGGTTCGGGCTCGGTTGGAGTCGCTGATTTTTTATACGGATCCGATCCGAGCGTTTCACATGAACTCGCGCTCCGCTCCTATCGCTCACCGCTCCGCTCCGCTCCTATCGCTCTCCTGCTCCTCCCTCCTCACGTAGCCGCAATCGAAACCGATTCGGGTGTGTATTTTCTTTCTTTGGAGCTTGAGCTGCTTGTATTTTTAGCCTAGCCTGGTGCTGAGGTACCCGCCGTCCTAACGTGACTATCGTAGTTCGCTGCTATTCCGCCACATTACATCGATCAAGTATTCCCGGCACATTGTTTGGGCATATTTTTACACACTTTGTGGGAATTGTTGGGCCAAGGATCTCGTTGCTTGTATTTTGTGATTGTTGTTATTGTAGTTATTGTTGTTGTTTTTATTGTAGTTATTGTTGTTGCTGTTGTTGCTGCTGTTGTTGTTGTTGTGGGTTATGGTTTTAATTAGAGTTGCTTGCTTGCAACATGGAACAAGTGTTCCCCCATTTGCGGTTGGAACGTGAAGTACGAATTTCCGCTACAACAGAAATTATCATCGAGGCAAATTGGGCGGAAACCAGACCGAAGAGCTGGCAAACAGACTAACTTCAAATTGCACTGATATTGTGACGAAGTGAAATAGTTGTTCAATATTCATAACGACGCAGCATTCAACTCACATCTGTAACATTCTGTACGCGCAGCTATTCGCCATCTCGTTACCGCAAGTTCTACAGAGGCGCAGTGTCAATAGTGACGTCAGTCAGGGCATTATGCATAAAAACTGCCATTGCTTTGTCGGCTCGACTCCCAAACCAACTGTGTGAGAAATTGTAAACCAGCTGTTTAAGGAAGAGAGTAACCAATGACAAGGGCAGGAGGTCCCTTTCTCTCTCTCGCTCTCTTACTATCAGGGCTTGAACAATAAATCATCAATGATGCTATCTCTTTCGCAATAGTTGATGTGACCTGCAGGATGTGTGTAGGAATGACGTCGAAGACAATAATAAAAAAAAATTCTGTTGTGACTTGAAACCAGCAACGAATATGACCAAAAAAAGTTCTGTCATTACTTGAAACCAGCAACGAGTATGAAGAAAAAAGTTGTCATTACTTGAAACCAGCAACGAGTATGAACCAAAAAAGTTATGACTTGAAAGCAGAAAGGAATATAAAAAATACATTAAAAAAAAAATTAATTTTATATAAAAAAATAAATTAATACATAAAAAAAATATATAAAAAAAATATATAAAAAAAATTTAATTTATATAAAAAAATAAATTAATACATAAAAAAAAATAAATATATATAAAAAAAATTAAATTTATATAAAAAAATAAATTAATACATAAAAAAATAAATATATATAAAAAATTAAATTTATATAAAAAAATAAATTAATACATAAAAAAATAAATATATACAAAAAAAATTTAATTTATATAAAAAAATAAATTAATACATAAAAAAATAAATATATATAAAAAAAATTAAATTTATATAAAAAAATAAATTAATACATAAAAAAATAAATATATATAAAAAAAATTAAATTTATATAAAAAAATAAATTAATACATAAAAAAATAAATATATATAAAAAAAATTAAATTTATATAAAAAAATAAATTAATACATAAAAAAATAAATATATATAAAAAAAATTTTATTTATATAAAAAAAATAAATACATAAAATAAAAAATATATAAAAAAATTAAGTTTATATAAAAAAAAAAATACATAATAAAAAATATATAAAAAAAAATTAATTTTATATAAAAAAAAAAATTATATATATATATATATATATATATATATATATATATATACATATATATATACATATATATAAAAAAAAACTATATAAAAAAAATAAAATATATAAAAAAACAGAAGTTATATAAAGAAAATAAAATATATATAAAAAAATAATTATATAACAAAAAATAAAAAATATATACATATAAAAAGTTAAATATTTACAAAAATTTTAATAATTTATATAAAAAATAAAAAATTAAAATTCACATAAAATAATTTATGTAAAAAAATAATATATAAAAATTATATAAATATATATAGAAAAAAATAAATATATAAAAAAATAGTATATATGAAAAGAAAATAAAAATATATGTATACAATACAAACAAAAAATAGATTAAAAAAAATATAAATATAAAATTTAAATATATAAAAAAATAACAAAAAATTAAACTAAAATTCACGTAAAAAAAATAAAAATTTGAATAAAAAAATAATATATACAAAAAAAAATAAAAATTTACACAAAAAAAATAAAAATTTACAGAAAAAAAAATAAAAATCTATACAACAAAAAATATATATATAAATTATATACACATATATAAAAGAATAATGTATTAAATATATAAAAAAATTTAAAAATGTTTTTAAAATATATTTAAAAAAATAAAAATATATAAAAAAAATATATATACATATAAAAAAAAAATAATATATTATAAAAAACAAAAATATATTTAAAAAAATCAAAATATATAAAAAAAAATAATATATTATAAAAAACAAAAATATATTTAAAAAAATCAAAATATATAGAAAAAATAAAATATTTAAAAATATTAAAAATATATTTTAAAAAATTAAAAATATATTATAAAATATTAAAAATATATTTTAAAAAATTAAAAATATATTTTAAAATATTAAAAATATATTTTAAAATATTAAAAATATATCTTAAAAAATTAAAAATATATTTAAGAGAATAAAAAGAATTTAAAATAATTATACTAAATATAAATAATAATTATACTAAATAAAAATAATAAAAAAAATAATGAATTTTAAAATTTTAAATTCTACAATTTTTGTCATCAAACAAATATTTTAAACAGTATATAAACTTTAATTAGTGTACAAGCTTTAATTAGTATAAGCGAGCTGAAGGCCCTGGCAGCTAGTGCTCCCCTTACAATGTAAAATAATAATTCGTTATTGTTTTTCAAGTAATAATAATAATAATAATAATAAAAAAATAATGAATTTTAAAAAAATAAAAAAATTAATATAAAATAAATAAAAATATCAAAAAAAATATATACATATAAAACAAAAATAAAAATATATTAAAAAAAATAATTTATAAAAAAATAAAAAATGTATGTAAAACAAAATTAAAAATATATTTATATAAAAAAATAAGAAAATTATATCAAAAATAGAGATTTACCTCGAATTTATTGTAAAAATATTTAAAGAAAATATAAAAAAAATTAAATATTAAAAAAAATAAAATATATACAAGTAGAAACAAATAAAAATATATATAGAAAAAAATGAAAATATTATATATAGAAAAAAATGAAAATATATATAGAAAAAAATAAAACCATGTTTAATAAAAAATATATCTAGAAAAAAATGAAAATATTATATATAGAAAAAAATGAAAATATATATAGAAAAAAATAAAACCATGTTTAATAAAGAATATACCTAAAAGAAAAGAAAAAATTTTAATAAAAAAATATATATATACAAAAAAGGTGGGAGGTTACCAGTCGAAATCAGGAGCGGTAATATCGGTGAATTGGAAGTCAAAAGATAAATAAATAAAAATATGGCAATAAAACAAATTGTTCAACGTATTTCAGTAAAATTATGTAAAGGGAAGGATGCTGGAACAGTTGGTCACAGGTCCAGTATTCCGAACCAACAGACTAATATAATAAGGAATCACGTCGGCTTCCAGGCACTCCATGAATCTGAGAGGTAGGAGATACCAGTCTGCTGTTCACTTCACGTTTGTATTTTAAGGTGGAACCTCCACTTCTTCTTCATAACATCGTATTCACGTACTCATTCACCACATTGAAGAAGCCTCATTATGCTTTAAGTGACGTCAACAACCTAACCGTCATAAAAAACCACAATATAAACAAATTTGCGCGACTGCCTTGCGTGATGTGACGCAAGCGGACAGTAACCACGTACTCACTGGACGTCACACGCAGTGACCAATACCCCCAAGCATATGGAGGAGGAGCATACACAAATAATTGGCATTCTCTCTCTTCCCACAAAAAGTCGATTTGTGTGAACTCTTCACACAAAACCCCAAAATAAACCAATTAAGACAAATCTGGTTGCTTTCTATTACATGAGTAGCTCAGCTCTAAAGCCGACACTGTTATAATTGATATTGATTTGGCCACAGTAGTGACTCGCTAATTCGGGCCTGGTCACGTATATATTTATATATAAGAATACTTTTCCACAAACTGAAAAAAATGCTATAAAATATTTCAATAAGTGAATCATTCATCAATAAATATTTTGCCACTAGAAAAAGGAGCATTTAAATTTTGAGTATCGTTTTTTGGGGAGCCCACACTGTACTAAGGCGCACTTCAAATTGTAGTGTGGGTTCTTTCTCGTTGGCCCACTCACTCATCAGTGTGAGATGAACTGGCACCAAGTAGTTGGGATTAGGTACACCTGGTTACTCTGTTAATGGAGCTAACCTAGTGGTGATCGTAGATCTACTGTACTTTAACTAGACTTAGGCATGCATTCTACAGTCGGTAATATACCGACTGAAAGTCCAACAATTACTCTCGTGCATTACATTACTCAAACCCGGCATTATTTCTGTTGCTTCATCCCTGACTCAATGATGCGTGTGCTTTGTGATCGTGTGCTTTGTGATAAGTGATCTATAAATAACTTAAGACTCTACCACTCACCGCTTGATCATATTGCGCCAGAGCCTCCTTAACCGCCGTCATGTTTGCGCTTGTCAGAATACTTTGTATGTCGGCGCCCGTGTAATTCTGTGTCCTCGAAGCGAAGTACTCAAATGAAACGGACTCGTCCAGATGCAGCGACGACGACAATAACACAAATATGCTCAATCTGGCCTGGGCATCCGGCAGTGGGCACTCCACCAGACGATCAATGCGTCCCGAACGGAGCAAAGCGGGGTCGAGCAGTTCCGGGCGCGACGTGGCCGCGATCACGGTAACACCCTGCAGGCCCTCGACGCCGTCCAGTTCGGTGAGCAATTGATTGACCACTCGATCGGTAACCCCGGTGGAATCGTGGCCACGTTTCGGTGCCAGACTGTCGAATTCATCGAAGAACAGTACGCAGGGTTTGGCACTGCGCGCTCTGGAAAAGAAAATATGTAAGTGAACAACATTACTGGGGGAAGGATATGTTTCAAGGCAATCCTCCTGCTGAATTCTATACCGATTGAATAGATTCCGGACATTCTCCTCACTTTGGCCTATGTACTTGGCCAGCAGCTCTGGTCCCTTCACCGATATTGTCCGTAAATTCCAATTCTGGGCTATCTTCGAGACAAGGAACGTTTTGCCGGTTCCGGGCGGACCATACAGGAGCACACCGGCCTGATTGCGCAGCGGTGAAGCGTTGAAAATTACGGGATACTACAAAAATAGAACACAAAAATCAATTACGAGGCCAGGTTAGTCGATTAACTCCAAATTTACCCTCGTTGGCCACATCAAAACTTCTTCCAGCACGGCGACCACCGTCTCAAGGCCGGGAATCTCTTCCACAGCCAACTCCTCATCTTGATCGGTGTCGTTTATCTTCTGGTGGCTTTCAATTCCCTGCAGGCAGTAGGAGTTTGTGTTTTCCAGCGAATTGATTAAATGGTCGTTGTTCAGTACAGGATGGGATTTGCCTGAAAGTATGCAACGGAAATTGATTAGCATTGATTAGCATTTATATGAGTAAGCGGTGATATTGATTGAATCCTCACTCAATCGATACGCATAGAATATGGCGCGCTCCACAAACTGCACCAAGTCACCCTTGTTGTAGCCCTCGGTGAGGTTGGAGAACTTCGTCAAGTCCAAGCCGCGCGTATCAATGTGACTGCACAATTCCCTGAGGATGAGCTCGCGCCCGACGCGCTCCAAATTCGGCAATTGGATGATGCTCTGGAAGAGGTGCCGGCCACGCGGCGAGTACAGACGCTTGTTTATGGCGTGCAGCTCGTTGACGGTGGCAATGACCGCGATGGGATTGCCGCTGGTGTACTGCACAATCAGCTGCTGCACTGTGTCCGCTATGCGATTGTAGTACTCGCTGTCTTGTGTGGACTGGTCGCTGGACACATGCGACAGCACATCAAGATTCTCCAGCACAACTATGGAGGGGGCGTTTTGTAGGCACGTCGTGAATATAGAGCGCAAGTCCTTTTGTATGGAGTCAGCCTAGAAAAAAGCAGGGAAAACTAAGTTTGCATGCGCAAATGTTCCAAAATAAAAACAAATATTCTTGGCATGTAAATGGGGAAGTCACGGGAGGGACAACTATGAAGGGGGGCCCATATTTTGTACCATTTTCGAGTATAACAGGTGATAATATACATTGACCCTGTAATCCAAAATATAGCCCTGTAGTATCTACTTCATTTCCACACTAAGCCATGCAAATTCATCTTTTTCCAGGTTAGGGGACTTCACTGATGCCGCCAAATCAAAGAAGAGCCGAATATACTCTCAGTAATACCCCGAACCATTATCCTATGCGAGAACTCCAGATTACCGTTTCAACCGATAAGAACTCCTCCGCCTAAAAATCCTTCAAGGCTTTCTCAATTCCACCCCGTTCTTAAGAGTTCCATCCGCAAATACAATAAAGCTCCCACTCCTACATCAGTATGTCAACAAAAACTCCTTGAAATTCAAGAGCAACCACAAAACTACACTATGATCTATAGGGATGGACCAAAAGACCATAATACCACCCCAGTTTTAGCATGGCATCATCCCACTCCATCATAAAAAAGACACCTCTCTCTCACTATTCCACAGTTTCCTTCAGTGATATGGCTGCAGTTATAACGACGCCACCAATCACTTATATCAAGAAAAGATGATATTCACAATATCCGCAATAGATCCTACATCCCAACCCTGATAGCACCTCTTACTATCCTGAATTACAGTACAATGGGACAACCCTGATAGCACCTCTTACTATCCTGAATTACAGTACAATGGGGCAACCCTGATAGCACTTCTTACTATCCTGAATTACAGTACAATGGGCATCAAGAAGCCTGGGTGCTTGTAGACCCTCCTTCTTCAGCAGTCTCTCATCCGGCCAGTCCCACTTCTAACCTACCTCAAGGGAACAGTTAAAAATGCAAGTAAAGGATAAATATGAGCACTCAGCACACACTTTTAATATACCGCTAGGAATTTTGTCTGCTCCAGGGTGTAGGAGAGACTTTTTAAAGATTTAAGGTTATAAAGAGAACATCTTCCGGTAAGATGGAAAGCTAAAATCACAATTTAAAGAGGACCAAGGATATGGACAAGTGGAACTCGCATCGGTACAGCTCACTAGAATAGGCAGATTTAAAGAAGTCTGCAAAGAAATTGGATATAACCCATGACTATCCATCCAAATTGGATATTGTCCTCACTAGACACGGACTCTTGCCACTTCATTGCAGAAGGGAAATCAGAGTTTTACGCTTCAAATCAACGAAGCTATGCCATGCTCTGCTGCTATAGTGTGAATTTCACCCTGCTACAAAGCGCTTATAGAAGTAATTTGAACACTTATACGAGTATAAGCGCAGGATGCATCTAAAGTTTGGTTAACCATTTCCGAGAATCGCATGTTCAGCGTAATCAACTTCCAGCTCCTGATCTCTTGTAATGTGTAAAGGCTCGATTTGTTAGATATTTCACTTTCTGAAGTTGCCTAGATGACCATATAAAGGATCCCCTAAGGAAGAAAATTTCATCTTAAGAACACCAAGCTCAAAACAAGCATAAAGGATGTTATTAGATTCCGTCACCCACTCTTCTAGATCAGATCTATTATTATTCAATAGGCTGGAAGAGGACCGCGACCTGAAATATCTATCGAGCAGCCTCTCGCACCCAACTAGAACAATTCTAGACTATTTATCGACATCGCAACTATAGGGGGCTTAGTTTTAACTAGGTAATGTGGAGCTACGATCGCTCCCGCTGCTTAGGTAGTTAACCACCATCTGGGCAAGTGCATAGACCTTGCTACGCTGTTTCCTGTTCCTCTCGACACAGTCGGCAGGAATCGTTTTCTACCACACCTACTTCTTTCTTCATATGGTAGAAGGCAATAGTTCATCATCATCATTATCTTTCTTCATATGGTAGAAGGCAATAGTTCATCATCATCATTATCTTTCTTCATATGGTAGAGGGCAATAGTTCATCATCATCATTATCTTTCTTCATGTGGTAGAAGGCAATGGTTCATCATCATCATCTTTCTTCATGTGGTAGAAGGCAATAGTTCATCATCATCATTATCTTTCTTCATATGGTAGAAGGCAATGGTTCATCATCATTATCTTTCTTCATGCGGTAGAAGGCAATAGTTCATCATCATTATCTTTCTTCATATGGTAGAAGGCAATGGTTCATCATCATTATCTTTCTTCATGCGGTAGAAGGCAATGGTTCATCATCATCATCTTTCTTCATGTGGTAGAAGGCAATAGTTCATCATCATCGAAGTTGTTTGACTGCTATAAAAGCACCGCCACCACCACCAATCTTATGTAAACCCAATCTTTCGGAAAATTTGATATTTATGACACAAAACTTCCCAATCGAGAACATTTGGTTTAAGACAGATTTCAGTATATACCAAGACCTCGTAGAGACAGTCAAGTAAGGATTGCAAAGCTCCGAATTCAGACCTGCCTCTGACGTTCTGATACACAAAATAGTCTGGTCAAATGCGAGCGCCTCAAATGTGGGCACACCAGACACAGGTCTTGCTCTCTATAAAGCCATAATAATGCCATAGTAAAGCCATAATAAAGCCATATATGATGACTATAAATAACTCGCACTCACTGAGTGGATGTGTTTTCTTTTCGGGCTCCGTAATTTTTCGAGTAATTCGTTGGGAGAAAAATTTATAGCACCCAATGATTACAACGCTAAGCATACGCATTGGAGTTGACGCCTTATAAATCCTAAGGGTAAACAGTTATACTACGCCTTGTGTGTATGTGTCTTCTGGTAAACCCACTTACTGACCCCTACGGATCAACGGAAGATCCCGGACATACTAGATTTTGCAATAACGAAAGGAATCCACCAAAAACTTCTGTCTACAGAATCATGCCTTGAGCTGAGTTCAGATCATTCCCCAGTTATAATCCACCGAAGGAAATACCCAGAAAACACAAACCAAACTTTTCGATTGGTTAAAATTCCGTAAATATATTTGCCGTGACGTCACCTTCCTGATAAATGTAGTCTTAAACGCCCGGATGAATTAGAGATTCCGCAGTACAAACATTCAACTGCACACTGGGGTATCAGCAACAATCCACGCTACTCCCCCAACGGCCAAATCCCACGCAAATCAATATGCTCAACATCATTCGAAATTGAAAGACTAATGACGGCAAAGAGACGGCTCAGACGGACTGTGGCAGAAGCACAGGTCACCAGCGCTAAAGCAAAAATTCACGACAGCCGAAAACAAACTGCGAAACGCATTGCGCGACGAAACTGAAAGAGGTCTACATCTCGCACCTGAACCCCCTAGAACCCACAAACTACTCCTTATGGAAGGCAGTCAAAAAGACGAATAAACCTACAGAATCGGACTCGCCTATAAGACTTATAGGATGGGCGAGAAGCAATGAGGAGAAGGGGCAACCTTCTGCTCAACTTCTCAAAATCGCATTCCAATCAAATCCCCCTGGTAACAACTTGAAAATACCAACATTAGACAACCTAATTCCCCAGAAGGACCTACGGTTGAGGCCGAAAGAAGATGTGTGGCATTTTATCTCAACTCATTTAGATAAAAAGAAAGCGGCAGGCCACGATCTGATAACCACAAAGATGTTGCTGGAACTACCTCCGCTTGCAGTCAAGCATTTAGCAATATTATTGAACACAATTCTTAGACAAGGATACTTTCCTCAAGTTTGGAAACTGTCCCACGTATTCGTGATACCCAAACCTGGCAAACTCCAACGCAAGTCTCGTCATACAGACAGAATAAGCCTGTTATTCATCGTCTCGAAACTATTCGAGAAATTATTGCTATCAAAATTAACCCCATGCCTGGTACAGAAGAAAGTAATACCTAACCACCAGTTTGGCATGGCACTATTGAACAAGTACACCGAATAGTGTCCCAAATCAGAAAGGCACAATACTGCTCTGCAGTGTTCCTTTAACAAAGTGTGGCCCGAGGGCCTCGTCTACAATATAAGAAAACTTCTGCCTTCAAATATCCGAAGTATCCTGGAATCATACTTAAAGGGTAGGCGATTTCAAGTCAAATGTGAAGATTACCTTACACCAGAAATGGATATATTGGCTGGAGTACCTCAAGGAAGTGTTCTTGAACAGATACTGTACACACTATACACTCCCAGATTTACCAACCAACAAATATCTGCTCACCTCAACTTTTGCCGATGACATTGCGATTGCATCTTGCCACAAGCACCGCCGAATAGCATCGCGGGATCTCAACAAACATCTTACACGTGGTTGAATATTGGCCTTCGCAGTAAATGAACAAAAGAGCGCACAGATTACATTTCCACTCAACAAACACACGCGTCCTCCTATCAGACTCCACAACAAAACAGGAGACAGAAGTTAAATATTTAGGCATTCACCTCGACAGACGCCTTCTTTCCGTGCTACCGGTGTTGTCGGGGGATTCAAACTGGGTACAGTACAAAGAGAGCCTCAAAACTTAATCCACCCTTAATGCATCAGGGAAGCCAAGAACAATGGCTGGAGGGAACTTTGTGAATCAATCGAGGCAACCTCAGCCTCCGCAAAATACTGTCCAAGGAACGAACAATCCCCCCCCCCTGCTCGCAAAAAGGCGGATGGTGCATGGACGGAAGCATCTTCCGAGACACTTGACCTCCTCCTACAAACACACTTCCGTGACTGCAAAGATACCGCGGATGTATCCCTATTGTGCGTAACGGATAAGGAAATGCCGCCGGCCTGCGACTCGATATTTACGGATGAAAAGATAAAATACTCGACTGATTGTTTCACCGGGCCTGGATGGAATCTACCCCACCACGTTGCAGAAGAAGCTACCGAGGTTGTGGTGGTCCCATGGCTTCAAGGGATATATATATATATATAGGCAGGCGCATGTATACATTTTAATCACATCCCCCCCTTAGTTGAAGGAAAGTAAAGGTGGTCTCCTCTTCATCCGAAAGACAGGAAAAGTTGGCCGGGAGTCAGCAAAGGATTTCCGACCAATTAGTCTTACACGATGGAGGGTTTAAGAAATCCATCTTAGGCATATAGTGGATCAGCTTCCCCTTTCGAAATAGCAACATGCGTACCTCAAGGGTAAATCTACTGAAACAGCTTTACATGAGGTGATTCGATCAGTGGAAAAACTATTCTCCATAAACAGTACACTTTGGCAGCCTTCCTAGACATAGAAGGGGCTTTTTTTTAACAACGTTGGCAATAACGCAATCCTGAACTCTCTTAACGGGGTAGGTGTAGAGCAGAGGTCGCCGAAGTGGTCTATATAGACTCCCAGGGGGGTCTATATAGACTCCCAGGGGGGGTCTATTTAACAAAAGCGGGGGTCGATCCGAATCGAATAGTTTTATTTTAATTAACGGAAAGTTACTTTTATGGGGGTCGATGGAGATTTCGAAAAATGATTAGGGGTCGATGATCAAAAAAGTTTGGCGGCCCATGGTGTAGAGGAAGCTCTTAGGGACTCGATAGTGTCAATGCTTAAGACTAGGATGGCTCCAGTCAGAGCTTGGCAATACAGTTCTCACAAAACATGTAGAGGAACAGTAGAGGAACACCACAAGGCGGTCACCACTGCGCTGTGGCTACTGGTCATTGACAATAGACTTAGCATACTCGACTCCATGGGAGTTAAGACGGTAAGATGTGCGGACGATGTGGTGACAGCTGTACCTCAGGCATGTTTCCCAGCGTAAATAGTGAGATATTATGCAAAAGGGGCTGGACAAACTGACTTCCTGGGCCACAGGATGTGGACTAGGTGTGATTCCGGAGAAGACAGAATTGATAACAAGACGAAAATTCCGTTCTTTAAGCTTCCGACTCTTAATGGACAACAGCTAAAACCTGCAGAGAAGGCCCTTGGGTGTTATATTGGATCCCAAGCTAAATTGGACAGAACCAATAAAGAGTTACGGTTCCGGAAGGCCTACATATGTAGCCTTCTATTCATGCAAAAGAATATTCGGGAAAAAATGGAGACTATGTCCCCATATCACTCATTGGATGTACGAAGCAATTAAGGGTCCAGTACTCACATACGACTCCAGTAGATTGCGAACATGTCTTCCGGAGGCACTCAATGCAATGCTACATCTTCTCCCCATTGACCTTTACATTAAAAATTCGGTGCGTCCTATATTATTCAGAGACTCAGTAGAGTCCGAAGAGCAGCTGGCGCCGGCTTTGCCGGGTGCCTGCGAACAAACCATGTGCTTCGGAGGTACTCAGTGTAACGATACATCTTCTCACCATTGACCTCCTTTACGTTAAGAATTTGGCCTGCAATAGTGCGCTAAGGTTAAAAGCGACAGGTTACTGGGCTGAGTGACTGTACATGGTCATGGGGTAGGGTGCTATATACGCAATGCCGAGGGAACTAGGACAAATAACAACCGACCACATAGTACAACCACAAGAAGACTTTAAAAAGGACTTCACCGTTAAAGTTCCTTCCAGAGTTGAGTGTTCAAGGCGAACATTTGAAACGGAATACGATATACCCCCATTTATACAGCCGGGTCCAAAACGGATCCGGGGTAGGCGCTGGGGTATTTTCAGCACACGCTAACATCATGTGTACCGCCCAAGCCTACCTGATGAGGCTACAGTTTTTCAGGCGGAGGTACTCGCAATCAGGGAGGCGTGTCGGCAAATTACCCAATACATTAGAGAAGGACATAGGGGCAGACAAAAGGCTGCCATTTTTCTAGACAACCACGTTGCTACAAAGGCTCTAGAGTCAAACACCATCAACTCCAGGCTGGTCAGACAGTGTAGGGATGAACTGAGGGTACCAAGTATTCATGCTGACATCACCATTATCTGGGTTCCAGGCTATAGGATGGGAATGAGAAGGATGGGAATGAGAAGGATGGGAATGAGAAGGATGGGAATGAGAAGGGTGGGAATGAGAAGGGTGGGAATGAGAAGAATGGAAATGAGAAGGATGGGAATGAGAAGGATGGGAATGAGAAGGATGGGAATGAGGATGGGAATGAGAAGGATGGGAATGAGAAAAGATGGGAATGAGAAGGATGGGAATGAGAAGGATGGGAATGAAAAGGATGGGAATGAGAAGGATGGAAATGAGCAGGTTGGGAATGAGAAGGGTGGGAATGAGAAGGATGGGAATGAGAAGGATGGGAATGAGAAGGATGGGAATGAGAAGGATGGGAATGAGAAGGATGGGAATGAGAAGGGTGGGAATGAGAAGAATGGAAATGAGAAGGATGGTAATGAGAAGGATGGAAATGAGAAGGGTGGGAATGAGAAGGATGGGAATGAGAAGAATGGTAATGAGAAGGATGGAAATGAGAAGGATGGGAAAGAGAAGGATGGGAATGAGAAGGATGGGAATGAGGACGGGAATGAAAAAGCTGATGAATTGGCGAGCAGGGGGGGGCCTCTCTCTCGACCTAACCTATGCGTAACTACTAAAGGGTGATTTTTAGACGTGTGGTTTCTAAAAAAACACCCTTTATCTGTTTCTCTGGGTGCGATCAAGAGGGGCCTATCTACCTACACTGTCTCTCCTTGGCGGGTGGAAGATGGAGGGCACTTACAACGTGCAATACATCCTGGGCGACCTGGCCAGTCTGCAATATAGCTAGGTCAAGGCACCTTATAAACAGGGAGCGTAGTCACCAAACGACTAGCGGCGGTTTTTACAGGTCACTGGCTTAGGTACGCATGCGGAGAAATGGCATAGACCGTTCAATATCTATTGTAGAAGTTGCCGAGACTCGGACGAGAGGGAACTATTATTGTTTAGGGGATTTAAAGCACCGCGACCTTTCGATCTATTGTGCCCCCGACGAGAGGGAAACAATAACTTTCTTTGCAAATGCCCAGCTCTGGGGGCCTTGGACGAAAGGGAATCAATAACTCACTTTCTTTGCAAATGTTCAGCTCTGGCGACCGCAAACTATTTTGGCGAGCCCCGGGAAACTATTTTCTACCAGGACTATCCGACCTCTCGGCTGTAAAACCGAAGGATCTTCTAAAATACCTGAATTCCACAAAGTGGATCCGGTAGATAGCCTATCTTTTTCCAGCGTAGTGGTTATAAAAAGGAGCTAAAGAGCTAATTGTGACCCATGCAAGGATGCCATGGATCAGCCACCTGAACCAACCAGCCTGACTCATGAGAAACTCCACTTAACACCCCTTGTGCAGACTTAGTGAACATAACCGAGGCCCCTCCCGTATATAAACTAAAACTTCATATAAAATAACTATAAAAAAGGACTTCCTACTCACCTTCCGGCCTTTGCTGCGAGCACAATAGAATATATCGAAGAAGCAGTAGAAGGGTTTCCGTATCAGTTGATCCAACACGCGTTCCACCACCACCGATTTGCCGGAGCCAGCTGCACCTATAGAAAAGGAGGGCATCGATTGATTAGTATTTCAGTTTCCACTCAAGTAGTAAACTCATGACCAACCAACCCGCTATCAGGACATTCCCCTGGCGCAACACCGAGTTATGCGAGTCCAGGCACAGATTCACCTTCAACTCGCTCACCGTTTTCTCCACAATAGCATCGAATTCCGGCAATTTTATGAGATCTTTGACAGTCAGCGGCGAGTCGACTTGCGGCTGCACTTCGATGACGTCGTCGACCTGACGCACCAAATCGGCCGCATAGATTTTGCACTCCTTCAGGAATTGCCCATCCACCACGCAATAGCGAAAATGCTCTGGCACGATGCCCACGGTGACAATCAAGTCATCCTCCAAGCGCACCACCTCCTCCTGGTTGATCAGCATGGGCGCAAAGTTCGTCTTCTCGATGACGTATCGTTTGAAGGCATTCTCCACGATCTTGTAGTGCGTCTTCTTGTGTGCGAACAACTCGATTTTCTCGACGAAATTCACCACCAAAGCCTTGGGCGTCAGCACCACCTTCTCCAGCTCCTTCAGCTCCAACGTCTTCATAAGATTCACGTTTATCTCGATGGTGGCATGAATGGTCGGTGGCAACTCGTTCTCGGCCAGCAGACGCACCTTCACGTAGTACTCCTTTTCACCGGGCGTTCGCATCCAGTAAATGGTGTCGCACTCCATGTGTGCCGGCCAGTTCGATTTGCTCACGTACACGTCCGATATTTGGGATTTCTCATGCCAAACGCCGGCAATGACGCGAAACTCAAAGGAGCGCGTATTCTCGCGCCGCAAATCCCGCTTCAGGCGGGACATCTTATCCTGACGACTCACTTTCGCCAGCGATGCCGACCGCTGCAGCTCCTTTACACTGCTTACAGTGGTGGACCGCGACAAATTCGTGTCCTCCGAGTCCGAACGCACTTGGGCGGCGGTTTTGCTGCGCGTCAGCTTCGTGGCGCCCAGATTCGCATCGCCGTTCGTTATAGCGCCGTAACCGAAGCCGTTGGAGTTGCCGTTGCTGGAGCCATTGAGGCCGTTCGCTATGCCTTTGTATAGATTGGGCGCTACGATCAGTTCCGTGTTGTGATCGATGCGTCCATAGCTGACATTCGGCTTGACGCGATCTGCAATTTGAGAGAAGATAGTGGGCGTGTCAAGATCACTTCAGAGATGTGCAATTTCAAGGGTAGTTCATATTTACCGACTGTTACCGCCACTTGCATCGATTTGTTAATCCACACAATCAGCAACTGCGTGGAGTTGATGATGCGAGTTTGCTCCAACACAGTGCCCGATATCTTCTCGCTGCTCAGCTCCTGGAAAGACAATTAATTACACAATTAACTGGAAATAAAGCCTTGACACTTGATTCTCAATTGACTCTCTAAAGCACTCCCAATATTCACGAGTCCTTTCTTACCCGTAGTATAAGGAGACTGGCAACTGACCCCAACATTCATGACTCCTTTCTTACCCGTAGTGTAAGGAGACGCGAAACTTACCCCCAACATTCATGAGTCCTTTCTTACCCGTAGTGTAAGGAGGCTGGAAACTTACCCCCAGCATTCATGAATCCTTTCTTACCCTAGACTCCAAACTTACCCAAGTCTCATGGAATGTTTTTACTGCATCCAAGGAACCTCAGGAAAGTACCAAAAATAGGCCAGTTAGTTGCGTTTACTGGTCATCTCAGATTTGACCAAGTTTTCAAAGCCCCAGAGAAGCCCACCTATCCCACAGATCCTTGCAATGCCCAACTGTGATTCAGGGAACCTTCCAAGTGCTTTGCAATGCAACAAAAAACGCATGCAAGCTTCTTTTACCACACTTTACTGATGTCAAAAATCCTCGAAAGGATCAAACAAATCATGGTGAAAGATGAGACCGAAAGGAATAAACAGTTGAAACTCTTTCTCTAAGAAATGTTCCCACCAACCTATACAGTAGGAATGAAAGGAACAGGAGAAATCACGTGTCGGACAGCACCAACACTCGGCCTTGAAAGGGCACCACCACCTCAGGTCTTCTTTTGATAAGCGTACCACTATGTCAGGTCTTAGGAGCTTTCTCCTGCTACTGCCTCATACTCTGCCTTGAAAGGGTACCAGCACCTTAGGTCTTCTTATGAGCTTCAACTGCTACTGCCTCATAACCATAATGTGCGCCCTGGGGGCAGTAAAGGAATTGCAGGCATTCGGACATGGTAACCACTTCATTGTTAGCTTCTGGGTGGTTACATAATGGTCTACTTACCCTCTACGATTTAACACCAAAAAGATACAACTTTCTGATGCCAACTGAGAGCGCATCATTACCGCTGATCCATTTCAAGTGGGTCCACAATTTAGAAAGATTACAAGAGTGCCTGAACAGGCGAAGGATTAGAAGAGATAAGAGTTGAGAGCTCAGTCGCTATGAGGGTGGTAAGAGAGTAATATTTACCCCGTTGGGTTAGGTTAGGGTGGAATAATGGTAGCCGCCTTCCACATGACAATCCACTTAAGCAATATCAAAAGCCCATTGTGATTGCATCTGAAACTGACGCGACTCCTCCCATTTACTGCGTGGGGAATCACTGCGATACTAAGATCAACCTAAGTTCCTGATGCTTATGAATGGCAGTTAGTCTAATGAACCCAGTAAGTGAACCCAGGATGAGTGAACCCAGTAACAGGGAACCCAGTAACAGTGAACCCACTAACAGTGAACCCACTAACAGTGAACCCACTAACAGTGAACCCACTAACAGGGAACCCAGTAACAGGGAACCCACTAACAGGGAACCCACTAACAGGGAACCCACTAACAGGGAACCCACTAACAGTGAACCCACTAACAGTGAACCCACTAACAGTGAACCCACTAACAGTGAACCCACTAACAGTGAACCCACTAACAGTGAACCCACTAACAGTGAACCCACTAACAGTGAACCCACTAACAGTGAACCCACTAACAGTGAACCCACTAACAGTGAACCCACTAACAGTGAACCCACTAACAGTGAACCCACTAACAGTGAACCCACTAACAGTGAACCCACTAACAGTGAACCCACTAACAGTGAACCCACTAACAGTGAACCCACTAACAGTGAACCCACTAACAGTGAACCCACTAACAGTGAACCCACTAACAGTGAACCCACTAACAGGGAACCCAGTAACAGGGAACCCACTAACAGTGAACCCACTAACAGTGAACCCACTAACAGTGAACCCACTAACAGTGAACCCACTAACAGTGAACCCACTAACAGTGAACCCACTAACAGTGAACCCACTAACAGTGAACCCACTAACAGTGAACCCACTAACAGTGAACCCACTAACAGTGAACCCACTAACAGTGAACCCACTAACAGTGAACCCACTAACAGTGAACCCACTAACAGTGAACCCACTAACAGTGAACCCAATAACAGTGAACCCAAAAACAGTGAACCCAATAACAGTGAACCCACTAACAGTGAACCCAATAACAGTGAACCCAATAACAGTGAACCCACTAACAGTGAACCCAATAACAGTGAACCCAATAACAGTGAACCCAATAACAGTGAACCCAATAACAGTGAACCCAATAACAGTGAACCCAATAACAGTGAACCCACTAACAGTGAACCCAATAACAGTGAACCCAATAACAGTGAACCCAATAACAGTGAACCCACTAACAGTGAACCCACTAACAGTGAACCCACTAACAGTGAACCCAATAACAATGAACCCAATAACAATGAACCCAGTAAAAAAGAGTGAACCCAGTAAAAAAGAGTGAACCCAGGAAGAAAGGACCAGTATTAAATGCAACACTGCACTTGTGTCCAAATCAGTTGTGAACTGAAAGTGTCAAACGAACATTCTTGGTTCCAATTATGTACGTTTGCAGGAGATACACTTTCCTAAGAGGTACACTTTCTCTAAGGACATACTTTCCTAGGAGATAACACTTTCTCTAAGGACATACTTTCCTAGGAGATACACCTTCCAGGGTGGACACTCTGGAAGGCATTCCAAACAAGTAAATAAGCTCCATCAACTGCTTCCTCAAAAGCTTCAAAAGACTGGACTTTTGAAAAGGGATGAGGGGGAACTTGTGTCTCATGCGGTATCGGAAAGGCTCAATCATGGCGTAAGAGTGCCTTTGGTGACCGCTCAACCTCCCTTGCCTACCTACCCCTACCCTACTTTTCTAACTATTCGTCAAGCACTACTTCTGATCGATCCCTTCCCGCAGGTCCGCCACTTTTTTTTCTTGAACTTTCATAATATACCAAAATTTCTTGGACTATCGTGCAAGGCCAACCCCCTTTTGATGGTACTCGCCGTAGCTGCAGCACCACTTCCCGGGTGTGGACTCGTACAAAGAAACTAATTGCCCTGCCCAGAGCACTTCAAAATCAAGTGCCAAATTGACATGGAGACCCTGAACCGCGGTCTCGTTGCAATCAAAATAACTCTAGAAACTAATTTTCTACGCCGTATTACACACGCATCTTTGAAGATCAAAGAACAACAACACCACCAACAACAACACCACCAACAACAACAACAAAACCACCAACAACAACAACGAAAACATAACGGCCACATTGAAATTGACCGTAAAAATAGTTCCCAAATTAATGAGAGAATTCATTCATAAATGAATGCACTGTAACCGAAAACAAGAGCCGCCAAAAGCGGTGGGCGTGTGGTGGTGGACGGCGTGTCGACGGCGTGGTTGATTGGCGCTGTTGGGAGCGTGTGCGTTTCGCGGCTAAAAATAACTCGCACTCACGATAATTTCCCAGTCCTTGGCCGAAACGGGCGTCACGTAAACTTGGCGCAGCAGCATCACATCGGCCACCAGGGAGCACTTGACGAGATCGTTCTCGTTCAAACCTAGAAGCAGACAAATGCGAGAATGTCAAAGAATTGAATTAAGTAATGAAATTCAAATAAAAATGCGAAAAAACTCGGATAAAAATATAAAATTCTTTGCGAAAAAAAACGTAAAAACAAAAATAAAAACAAAAAAAGAAGGAAAACATTTGCAAAAAAAAGAAACATTTCGGAAAGCGAAGGCAGCGCAAAGTGGTTGCTTGGGGTTGCTACACTCCCGCGTACACACACGCCTGGGAACGGCCAACAGAGAAGCGGGAGACACCCTACACTGCACTGCACTGCCTGCTGTAATTGAAGGTAAGTGGGTGCGATGCTCCATGCAGGAGACTGAACGAGCAAAAGGAAAGAGAGAGCAGGACTGCTTGAAGGCAACAGGACTGCTGAAGAAATTTGGATCGGAGGGCTCTCGCACTTAAAGCTTATCAATGTTAATCGGTGCCAAGGTCCTCACACTCGACCAGGTTAATTTCCGACAGGAATTCATATATTTTGGAGGAATCAAGTTGGGGGATGATCTTGCTCATATCAGATACATTTATTCTCCAAAACAGCGGAGTCTTCTGTATGAATCTTGAAATACTAATGTGAAAAAATACATATACGAGTATATCGGTAATAATTTTCGAGCCCATATCATGCGCAGAGAAGAAATGTTGGAGTCACTTCGTCCGGTGACCTTTAGTGCACTTCGACTGTGAAAGCATTAACAAAGTTTGATTATCCGCCAATAGGACGACGATTTTACAAATGAAATTCAGGCATTTCTTCGTCGCTCACCTTCTGGGGTACCTTTCAAACACCATCAATAAATAAATGCATATGCACATACATCAATACATCCATGCATCAGTACATCCCTACATCAATACAAGGCTACATCAATACGACCCTATATAGATTCATGCGTACATCAATGCATGCGTACATCAATACATCAAAGCATACATCAATACATCGATACATCAATGCATCAAGCATATATCAATACGTCAAGGCATACATCAATACGTCAAGGCACACATCAATACATCGATACATCAATACATCAATACATCAAAACATACATCAATACATCAATACATCAAAACATACATCAAAACATACATCAACACATCAAAACATACATCAATACATCCCTACATCAATACAAGGCTACATCAATACATCCATGCATCAGTACATCCCTACATCAATACAAGGCTACATCAATACGACCCTATATAGATTCATGCCTACATCAATGCATGCGTACATCAATACATCAAAGCATACATCAATACATCGATACATCAATGCATCACAGCATATATCAATACGTCAAGGCATACATCAATACGTCAAGGCATACATCAATACGTCAAGGCATACATCAATACGTCAAGGCATACATCAATACGTCAAGGCATACATCAATACGTCAAGGCATACATCAATACGTCAAGGCATACATCAATACGTCAAGGCATACATCAATACATCGATACATCAATACATCAAAACATACATCAATACATCGAAACATCAATACATCAAAACATACATCAATACATCAAAACATACATCAAAACATACATCAATACATCAAAACATACATCAATACATCAAAACATACATCAATACATCACAGCATACATCAATACATCACAGCATACATCAATACATCAATACATCAATACATCAATACATCAAAACATACATCGATACATCACGGCATACATCAATACATCGATACATCAAGACATCAAAACATACATCGATACATCACAGCATACATCAATACATCGATACATCAAGACATCAATACATCGATACATCAATACATCAAAACATACATCAATACATCAATACATCAAAACATACATCAAAACATACATCAAAACATACATCAATAC